>OX421977.1:62038400-62440900 GCA_949128135.1 Parasteatoda lunata
ATTCTTTGCTGTTTGGAGTAAAACAGAAAAAAATATCCATTTTGCTAATACTTCTGGAGTTTAGTATCAACCTGTAATCTTGACGCCGTGACATTGCAATATAAAATAACAATAAGGTATGATACACTGAAGTGTTTCACAACACCATAGATAACTCCATGATTCTTTGCTGTTTGGAGTAAAACAGAAAAAAATATCCATTTTGCTAATACTTCTGGAGTTTAGTATCAGCCTGTAATCTTGACGCCGTGACATTACAATATAAAATGGCAATAAGGTATGATACACTGAAGTGTTTCACAACACCATAGATAACTCCACAATTCTTTGCTGTTTGGAGTAAAACAGAAAAAAATATCCATTTTGCTAATACTTCTGGAGTTTAGTATCAACCTGTAATCTTGACGCCGTGACATTGCAATATAAAATAACAATAAGGTATGATACACTGAAGTGTTTCACAACACCATAGATAACTCCATGATTCTTTGCTGTTTGGAGTAAAACAGAAAAAAATATCCATTTTGCTAATACTTCTGGAGTTTAGTATCAGCCTGTAATCTTGACGCCGTGACATTACAATATAAAATGGCAATAAGGTATGATACACTGAAGTGTTTCACAACACCATAGATAACTCCACAATTCTTTGCTGTTTGGAGTAAAACAGAAAAAAATATCCATTTTGCTAATACTTCTGGAGTTTAGTATCAACCTGTAATCTTGACGCCGTGACATTGCAATATAAAATAACAATAAGGTATGATACACTGAAGTGTTTCACAACACCATAGATAACTCCATGATTCTTTGCTGTTTGGAGTAAAACAGAAAAAAATATCCATTTTGCTAATACTTCTGGAGTTTAGTATCAGCCTGTAATCTTGACGCCGTGACATTGCAATATAAAATGGCAATAAGGTATGATACACTGAAGTGTTTCACAACACCATACATAACTCCATGATTCTTTGCTGTTTGGAGTAAAACAGAAAAAAATATCCATTTTGCTAATACTTCTGGAGTTTAGTATCAGCCTGTAATCTTGACGCCGTGACATTACAATATAAAATGGCAATAAGGTATGATACACTGAAGTGTTTCACAACACCATAGATAACTCCATAATTCTTTGCTGTTTGGAGTAAAACAGAAAAAAATATCCATTTTGCTAATACTTCTGGAGTTTAGTATCAGCCTGTAATCTTGAAGCCGTGACATTGCAATATAAAATGGCAATAAGGTATGATACACTGAAGTGTTTCACAACACCATAGATAACTCCACAATTCTTTGCTGTTTGGAGTAAAACAGAAAAAAATATCCATTTTACCAACTTTTGGAGTTTAGTATCAGCCTGTAATCTTGAAGCCGTGACATTGCAATATAAAATGGCAATAAGGTATGATACACTGAAGTGTTTCACAACACCATAGATAACTCCACAATTCTTTGCTGTTTGGAGTAAAACAGAAAAAAATATCCATTTTACCAACTTTTGGAGTTTAGTATCAGCCTGTAATCTTGAAGCCGTGACATTACAATATAAAATAACAATAATATATGATACACTAAGGATTCAATAAATTTATTTTTGCGATACAATTTAAAGAATCTGCTAGTTTGCAATTCATACACACATTAATTCATAAAATGAAATTAGTTTGGCAATCGAACATATGTAGAGCGCAAAGAAAATTCTAATAAGGTTTATAATATAAATAAATAAATATAAATAATATAAATAAGGTTTAGAAGATCAAATTAAATACTATAAAATTAATTAATTCAATAATTCTCAATACACAACTAAAATCGTACATACATTTTATAAGGGCGAACTTTAATTCCAGAACATATAGATAAACTTGCAAAACAACACAACACTCACGCCAATTCATACTTGATTATAAATATTCTACTGACGATATCCAAAGTACATCAAAATTGGTGTTTGAAGAAGTTAAATTAGTTGACGAATAATGTAAATGACTTGATGTAAGCATTCTCCATTACATGTGTTTAGATTTATCGACACCTATTAAAGTGTATATGGACGCTTGACTTGATGTTAACTGGAAATAAAATATTCCTTCAAACCATTTGTGAGTAGTTCAATAAATGATTCGATCATATGCTGTTTCACCAAATCAATCATTCATTTTACTTGCCCATTTTTTTTGTACATTTAATTCTTCACTCCCTATATCATGGATAATTATAAAATGTCATTTGGTGGTCTAAAGGTCAATTAAAGTTAATCACAGAAAAAGGGTAAAAACTATAGTGTCACTTGTTAAATTATTAAAGATATTTCCAAAGTTTCAAACCTTCTCTTCTCAAATTCAAAAATTCGTGATATTAGTCTAAGAATCGTAAATGTAATTAAATCAGTTAGATTTATTAATTTCCTTTGTTTTTACACTTTGATTGCATTTTAGTAAGAAATAAATAAATAAATAAAAAAAAAAAAAAAAAAAAATATATATATATATATATATATATATATATATATATATATATATATATATATATATATATATATATATATATATAATATTGAAACGAAGCAACAAAAATCCTTTCTAAGAAAATATTAATTAAATTTCACAATAAATAAATCTTTTTATTCTCCACTAATACACGCAATTGTTTAGATGACTCAATATTTTCAGAGATTAATTAAATTTAAATAAACAACGAGTTTCCTTGTATCAAACATTGTAGAAATTTAATTTATGTAATCTTTTAATTAAGTATAAAGAAATGAGCGCAGAAATCGAGAAAAATATTTTAATTAATTTCATTAAGCAGCACTTGTCGCTGTAATTTAAATTCTTATGATTTTTATCTTCAGACTAAGGAACATCTTTGTTGTTGTTTTGGGACCAAATTAAAATCGTACTTATTAATTGAATAAAAATGCCAAATATCTATCTTTCAGTTTTTCTTTAAGCATATTTTCCCTTGAATACATAAATACGATATCTGTGTCCTTTATTTTTCGAAGAATAATGTTACACAAATTCTCTGCATGCATTAAATAAATGTTTTTGAGTGTTTACTTATAAATGTTTGTACTATTATAATAAAATATAATCATTTCGAATTTTTTTTTAAAAAACACAAGATCTACTTTTCTTATGTGTGTACTTGTGTGCATAATTACAAGTGTTCATTTAATAAAATATGATTATATGACTTGGTAAATATTAATCATAACATTTATAGCATTTTATTAAAATACGTATGATTATAATTTACTTAATTTAAAACGTGTATTCATGTGCTGACATAAAATAATAGGCATTTAGTTTTATTTTGATTTGGTCGTATATTTCATAAAAATGCTATCTTCATTCTTTGCGTTGTATTTCTCAAAATATTATGGTAACAAAAGAAAAATGATCTAAAATATATTTCCAAGTCAATGTATTTTTGAAAGCTTAAAAGGCTTACAACATCCTCAAATAGTAGAACAAAATGTGAAATAATTATGATAATAATTGTTACATTATAAGTAATTTTTTCTATAAAAATACAAAAGTAAATTAAAAATACACTCTGAAAATAGTGTGAGAATAATTTTCTTATTAAATATTTTATATAATATTCAAAAAATCGAAAAAAATTAAAAATTAATTAAATTAAATTAAAAATTAAATTAATGTTCGTGAAAAAAATTAAACGAAAAAATCGTTAATGAGAAGAAAGAAAATATGTATTTCTTCCAAAAAAAATTAATAAATGAAAAATAAAAAATAAAAAAAAAATGAACAGCCCAAGATGCGATCAACTAAACTCCTGTATTGTTGGAATTTTGAGTAAGAGTAAAATTTAAACCAAAAGCAGTTCCTGGATAAAGGAGATGAGAGCGGTTCAAAGTTTGGATGTTAAATTTAAATTTTGCGTATTCACCATATCTCGAGAAATTTTTTAACAAATTGAAAAATGCTTGCTCACAGTTGTAAAATTCGTTAATCTAAAGATAATTCCCAGCAAAAAAATAACTTTCCGTAAATATTTATTATGTTTTTATTATTCTATTTAATAATGGTGGAAAAAATTTTGAAATGTAAGAATTACAATTTTCGTCCTCATTTTATAAAATGAAATTTTCTAAAGCAAAATACGAAATTTGTCTGTCGAATCTGTCGAATAGTTCCTAGAAAATCGGATTTTAAATACCTGACTTTTTTTAAAAATTCAATTTCTCAGGAACTATTCGACCGATTTTGCTCAAACTTTGATATAATTCGAAATCGAATTTCAAAAAAGCAGTATACTTAAAATAATTTGCACATGTACGCATATGTATATTACAAAGTAATGATGATAGTAATGATTCAAATTAAATTCCTTATAATAATTGCGAGATTTATTTACAGCATTTTACTATGCTAGAAGAGTTAATTGGTTACAAAATGAGCAAAAACGTTCTTAAACCTAATCAAAGCCTATTTTGAACTTTTTAGACAACATAAAAGATCTCCTAAATACAATCCAATTCATAAATATAGATTAAGTTCAAACAACATCTCACGATTTTTCTATTACCTTTTCTTTCAGTGAGGCGCAATGGTAAATATTAACGGATCCCTTCAGCAAATAATCCCTTTTCTAACAACAATTTAACCCATTTTTATCCCTACTCTGTCTTTGCAATGTGTTCGTCGATATCGTGCCTAAGCTCAAAGTGATACAAGACTTTTACTAAGTCTTCTATGGAGAGAATCAATACGCCACAAAATAAAACTAGTCATTTAGGATTACTACGGAAACCCGATCAATAACGTGCTTCCTTTTTTTTTTCGCTCATTTTATTTTCATTTCCTTTGTAAATAAATTATTAACTCATGTGTATATTGTTTTGGAATTTCCTTTCATTTTTGCAACAATGTGCAATGTCATTTCTCGTAGCAGTCATCACAGTGTCATTCAGATAATAACAGAGAATTGTTTTTATTATTGAAAACTAAATATTTGCATTGTTTTTCAAAACAATCTTTAAATTATGTTATTTTACTTAAGGGAGTGTCAACATTTTATCTAAACATTTTGTTTGAATGTAGCTTTTTGATAAAGGAATATTAAGTAATACTATAATAATTTTAAAGGGAAGAAGATGCATATCTTGAAAAAAATTTTAATTAATAAAAGTTTTTTTCAATTTATATACTTAATGGTTATATTTATATGCATTTCAATGCTGCTTGAGAGTTATTTTTTGAACATATAATCCATAAAATTTCCGTACATGCGCTTGGAGGCGCAGCAGATTTAAGTCAAACATAAATTTTTATTCGATCATAAATTTGTAACATCCGTAAAAACCGAAGAAAAGGGTAAGTAGATTTCATAAAAATGATAATAACGTAAGCTAAATTGAAGGTAGTATGCAATAATTTAAAAAAAAAATACTGATTTATGTTAATTGTCTCAATGAGCTACTATCTCCGACAACCAACCGCTTTTCTGATCGATATCCCGGTAATAAAATGCATTCATCTCCTGCGTTAGTTATTATCCATCATTAAAACAAAAATATAATTCAAAATTATTATGTTATCTTCGAAAATTAATAAGTACAATAATAAAGGGAAAAATTTGATTTTATAGAAACTTTTTGTTTTTAACCTTCCATATCTGCCCAATTTATAGCTCAGTTTATATCCGGGTTTTGTCCAAGCTTTTTTGTTCAGCGTCTTTTCGATATTGTGACAATATATGTTTATGCAATGTAGATAATTTTTTTTCGATTATGTAAAATAATAGATTTATAAACTTTTTTTAATTTATTTATAAATTGAGTTTTAATGCATGATTTCATAAACATAAATAATTGTAGCTGAAATGGTGATGATTCTTCTTTTTTTATCACCTTTTGTACTGCATGATCATTCTTTTTTTTTTCTTTTAGAACTTAAAATAATTTTAAAAGTTTATTGTTTTGGGGTTTTTTGTTTAAAATAATTTTAAAAGTTTATTGTTTCAAATTTATAAATCTTCAAATATTCATTTCAAATATTTACTCGCAATTTCCACTATTTTAATTTTATTTATTGATGTTAAACAAAAAAAGAAAATTTAACTTGTTCATTTTGCATTTTTTTGTTTGATAAAAGCTTGCATGTACATTGAAATTTTAGAAAACTGGTTTTGATTTACTCTGATATAAAATTCAATATTGCAAGTAGTTTTTATATTTAAATATTTTTTTATAGTTAAGAAATTCATTTTTCATCAATTACAAAATGTTTATAATAATATAAAACATATTTTTAACATTTTACCCAACTATTTTTAACGCTTTACACAACTATTTCAAGAATAAATATAAACATATTTAGTCTAATTTTACTTGTGCGAATTTTTTTAATTGTTATATATTTATATAAATTAACATGTGACTTCACTAAACTCTTTATTTTTTACAACACAAATAGCACGATTTTCTGATATTTTTATTTTGTATTGTGTTTACAATCAAAGCAAAGCTTGATTATTAATTGTTTTTTGAATGCCATCTAACATATTATTCCCATAAGCTCTTCAACTCTCCCTTCAAAACAAATAGCGTGTTTTACTGATATCATTTCATTTTATATTGTATTTTAAACAAAGCATCATTATAAAGTGTATTCGGGCAAACAGAAAAACAGAAAACGGAACTTTATTTACTGAGTAAATCATCTTTTAACATCCATATAGAGCAAACTCTAACAGTTCTCCCATATCTATTCTTCGTCTGAACGAAAAAGTTTGATGTTTCAAAACTTGGGAGTCCTTAACATAAAAACAATACTCATATTTCTCAAGTAAGTATAAAAACAAAAATCTTTGGATCACTTTAAGAAGAGCGTCTTGAAATTCCCCCATCGATTCCATTTCCCCAAAAACCTTTTCTTCTAGAAGAAAAAACATTAGATACTCCAAAGAATGCCTGCTTTTTTTACCTCTTTGTGTGAAAGATCTCTTGTGGGTGATATAGAATATCTCATTTTTTCTTTTTTTATTTTACCCAATTTTTTTCTTGTTTTTTTTCTTCCCTCTCTCAGACAAATATTCGATTTCTAGCTATCTCTGTGAATGACGTCATCTTTGTTATCATTTTGTACCTTTGCTTGATTTTTCCCTTTTCAATCAATACCGCAAGCAGTGTAGGAAATGTTATTTGAAAACAAAACACATCCATCGATCGATCTCTTTAAAAAAAAAAAAAAAAAATGGAAGCGATGCTCATCAAAATGTAGATTTTAATACATGATATGTTGGTTCCAATCGATTTATTTCGCTTCTGTTATTCAACGTAATACTTTTGAATTCGTTAGAAAAAATATCGGTGACCAGATTTCTTTATTGTTCCTTATTCAGTTCTAACCTAGTATGATATCCATTGTTAAAAAAAGTAAATAGTAGTAACATAATTGTTTCAGCGATCGCCAACTAACGAACAAAATGGAAACATTAAAAATTGGTTAGTCAGGCAATAATTTTGTCTTTTAAAAAACATAAAAACATCTTTTGCAAAAACATAAACGGACCACCTTAAAGAACTTATTATCTAATGATCGGATCTTAGCATTCTAGTACTCTATCTTAATTGTTCGAGGGGAAAATTTTCAAAAATTAAAAACGATTTAATTAATTAGTGAAAACGATATTTTAAGTTATGAAATCAGACAGAAAAACGTACTTTTTCTGAATAAACATACTTTTTTTTATGATGGATTAGGATTTCCGAATCCCAAAATAAAAGGAACAGTCACAATCTGGGAAATATTATCCCAATAATATGGTCAGAAGAGAGATTCTAATTTTGGATCCCTAAATGCTAGTTTTACTTTTTGTGAATTTCTCCATTTCTCTAGAACGTTTTAAGCGAATTGAAAGCTTATTGCACACAATAATAAAATTCGCTTATCCAAAGAAAGTTCCATACAAAAAATAACTATTATTAAATATTTATTATTTTTATTATTTTATTTTATCCGAATCCGTATAGCAAAAGAAAATTCACAACAGAAATAACTTCTAGTAAATATATTTTTTAAAATTATTTTTAAGTTGTGAATTATACAATTTTTAATATAATTTTATGGAATGTAGTTTTACATGGCGAAATAGGAAAATCGAGAGAAATCAGTCAAATTGTTCTTAAGAAATCAATTTTCAAACCAGCGACTTTTTTAAAATTCGATGTTTCAGAGACGGTTCGGCCGATTCCGCTCTTCTTGTATCTTCGGGTATAAAATGTTGTATTGCTGATAATACAAATACAAATATTTCTAATTTTATTTTTATTTAAAAACATAAGCCTAATATTTTTTTAAAATATATATTTAAAGTAAAAATTAAAAAATAATGTTACGCAGCCAAGTGATCCTAAATCTAAGAGTTTTTAATTATTTTTGAAGATAATTGTAGATTTCAGTTTAGTTTTTATCAGCATTTAATGTTTTAGAACGAGTTATATAATTTATTTTACAAAATCATATAAATGGCAACATTTTAAACAAGAAAATATATTTAATGTCATTTCACTCAGCGATTTCGTATTGTTACGAGACATAAAATTTTTGCCGTATATTTTATTTAATCATCCTTTCATCACAATTCTAATAAGGGTAGTTTTAGTACTTAATTTTCAAAATTAGATTCACAACGGTTAGATTCATTACGGTACTCTTCGTATAATATAAATAATGTTTCATTATAATACACTGTAAGAAATTAATACTCAAATACCACAACACTTTCTTCGTTTTTGACGAAACCATTCCGAGCAAAAGTTTTGTCAAAGTGATGAAATAATTATCGTCACTTCTTCGAGTAAACTAATTTTCATTAAATTTTTTTTCTCCAAAATATAAAAAAACAAAACCTCGTATAGCCTAATGTATTGTACTTTTCAAACAATCACTTTAACGTGGACATCATAGAGGTGGAAGAACACAACAAGAGCTAATATAACACAGCGATAAATTTCCCTCATGTCCGAACCGGGATTCAAACCATGGATCTTCCGAGTTTGAGGTCATCCTTTTGACCACCAAACAGCAAAAGCCAGCTCAATTCGATGCTTTATTTTCGATGGTCTAGTCTTTATTACAGTTTCATAATCTAGTTAACAATCTCCAACGAATTACTACGATGAGATTTCGAGTTTTGGAAACTTTTTCGTCACATATTTGAGAGTTCACATTTCGTCCCCAATCACTAAATTTCACGACAAAATAATTCTCAAAATTGCTCAAAGATTTCGTAATCGTTAAAAGTGAGAGTTATATTATTGAGAGTATGGGCGATAATTTCATAATTGTTTAAGTTTAAGATAGAATTGGTTAAGATTAATTTAGACAGATGTTACAAACAAGTATAGTTTAAATTTTACATCACGTATATTGTTTTAAAGCATATTTAAATTTATTAGAATTGAGCATAATTGTAATTTAAAATAAAATTGTGTTTCAGCCGGTACGTAGAAAGTATCAACTCAAATGCTCAAGCTTTCGAAATAGTGATTTTTTTTTTCAAAATGCATGAAAATTGAAACTATTTTTGCATGAATGTACACAACTGCCCACTGATAGAATGTGGTTAAATTACTCAATAAACGATGATATAATTCACTTTTTTTTCAATTCTTTCAATACATTACATTTTTTTTTTTTTGATTAATTATTTTATTTTAATTCGAAAAATGCTTGGTTGTTTTCCTTTACGAGCACCAAACGTTGATGAAGATAAAATATACATTATCGCAATATTTAAAGTCAATTAAGAATTTATTTAACATGTTGCAGTAGTAATTATTTTCTTAGCCACTGAAGCTTTTTTAACGTTTCAGTCAGATATCTGCTTGCAATCACCATAGTAGTAATAACATAATAATACTAATAATAATAACATACTATAATATAATATAATAGTTTTAAAAATAATAACAATATATACAATAACATAATAATAGTTATAATAATAATAATAATAATTTGTTCACCACAACTATAGAACTATCTTATATTATACAATGTTTGTAAGTCTTGAAGATATGTGAAATTTAAAATAATAATTCACAAAAAATGTTTACTGTCAGTAATGTTAACGTTTTACTTTTTTAATACTTTTAATTATCCAACATATTATATTCATTCAACAAAAATAATTTCGACATTTTGACAACTATGTAATATGACTGCAAAGGATTAAAGATTTTAACTTTCATAATATTATTCTCGTTCTTAAATTAGATTATATTCTATATAACAATAGTTTTGACTTGTATGACAACTATGTAGTATGACTTCAAAAGGTCAAATATTTTAAATTTCCTCGATATTCCTCATTCTATTTTTCTGCCGTATATCACGTATACATATGCTCTTAACATTGACTATTATTTCAGTTAAACTAATAAAAGAATAAATAAGGATAAAAATTATTTCTTACAATAAATGTGTTACTGTAAATTAAAATTTTATTTTACAATAGAACTTAAAAGAAAGAAGAAAAAAGAGTAAATAGAAATAGGACCGAGAAAATAAATTCTAGAATGTTCCCTTTTCAAATTTGACGAATCAGCAAAGCCTTACCTAAGCTAATGACAAGGTCAAAAACTAACCTTGAAAAATAGGATGCTGTAAATTCACAGGAACAATTTTCTTTATTTTTAAAGTCAAAATTTGCTCAATTAAATAAACGGAACAGCAACTTAGTTGCATTTATAATTCTCAGAAATTAAAAATCATTTTACAAATAATTAAAAATTTAAATATTTATAATTCATTTATATTAAATTAGAGGGATCACTGCAGGCTAAAATTGCCTTCAATACAGATTTTAAGCAGAATAAAAGAAGTGTATAGCTTAAAAGAGAATATTCTGCATTTTCAATCATCTAACTATTAATGAAATTATCCTCCTGCTAGCATAATTGATACTTAAACTTTTATTTAAAAAATTAAAAAAAAAATCTAGGGACGTCTTCTGAATCACATTGTTTTCATAATGTATATCTGGAAATTAGAAACCTTTGAGAAAAATAATCTAAACCAGAGGTTTTTTGCATTGACACCTAAATAAGCAAATCATATCACATTCATGCTCTTCTTCTGATCTTCTAACGACAAATAAATGATTTACTGAAAAACAAATTGGAAGTAAATGTCCCGAAAATCCATTAAGATATATAATAAGATTCTGTACCGCTGTGGCTAAGGGATTCTAGAGTATAGATTTTCGTTACGAAATGTCACTCGTCCCTTTGGGGTGTTTTCAAAGGAATCGAAAGAAGAAATTATTGATGCGTACTCAATATAAAAATAAAAAATTTCCAACAACCTACAGACATTTAATTCGTTTCCTTTCTTGAATTCCTTGATCTTCGTACATTACATTTGAGTTTTATTCAATAAAGTCTGCTTTTCCTTACTAAAATCTTTATGTCAGACATCTTCTTTCAAGTTAAAATTTAAACTTTATTTAGTGTCTGCAAAAATTCTTATATTGTGGAGTCTAGAGTTAAACATTAGATATTCTACATACATTATAGATTCTAGTATTTAAGTTTGTGTATGTTCTACATAGTAAGAAATTCCGGATCAAATTAAGGAACATGTTACGGAGCAAAAAATCTGATATACCGTTATTATTATTGTAATAATTACAGCACTGAATCACTCTAATTAATACATATTGCTGTAAAAATTATGGCATAATATTTAACGGTAAATGGATTTTACGGATGATGCACCCAAAGTGCCGATACTTTGTACCATAATTCGATCCGGAATATTTTTACAGTTTAGTCGTAAAAATTGCTAAAACTACTGAAGGTGTCGGTACTTTTTATCCTAATATCCATTTTTACCGGAGCATGTTACAGAACAAAAAATCTGATATACCGTAGTTTTTACAGTACTAATTCCCGCAAAATCGTTGAATCCCTCTAAAATAAATATTACTGTAAAAATTACAGTACGGTATTTTAAGGTAAAAATGAATTTCAATGAGGAAGCCGATATTTTATGCAATAATTTGAACCAGAATTTCGTACAGTGCATGTTTATTTCAGCTATCTTTGTAAAAATTAGACAGCTGTTGGTATAAAAATGTAAAACTATATTTAAGTGAATTTCAAGAAACAGATTTCTAAAGTTATATAGAGTGACGCATTGATAAGAAAGTTTTAAAGAATATAATTTTGATAAACAAATCCAGAAAAAAATTGTCATTTACGCTGATATATACATACAAACTGGTATTGATGCCTTCAAAAAAAAAATTCAGTATCTGCATGATTATTTTTAAAGAGGACATCAGAAAGGTGTGTTCCCTCTCTGTGTTCACATTCTAACTATCAACTATAGAAACTGGGAAATGCTCAGTGTAAACAACAATTCCTATTCTGTGCCTTCTTAGGAAATCCTGATAAAACTACTACGAAAGTATATATCAAGAAAAAAAAGGATAAAAAAATATTCGTAAAAAATCATTTAATTTACTGAAAAAAATCCCTACAATGCATTCGTACACAACTAAAATATAAAATTAGCGTTTGTACTCATTAAATACTTTTTATTACTTGGTTAGTAGAATGTATTTATAATTGACTTTTCAATTTTAGATAAATAAATAAAAAATTCTTTTTGCAATTAACTTCTTTAGGATTCTCTTGCAAGGCAAAGTGTTTCGAAGAAATACATTCAACCATTTAGAAATTTTGAATACATTTAAGAATTAACACCAATGACGTCACTCGTGACGTTCAAGACTCGGTCTAACATTACTCAACCCTTACTCTTTCAGATAACGGCATTTTCTGAAGCAATCTTAATCTAACTACTTATTCTAAATATTAATTTATACGTATTTACTATTTAGAAGTCGAATTGATATGTGTTGCTGTATACATGTGCTTTTAATTATCGGATGATAACTGGTGAAAAAAATGAGGAAATTTTGTATGTTAATTTTATTGCAGTGAATTTCAGTACAAAAATCTTTTTTAACTAAATTTTAAGGTATGTGGTAAAAGTGATAGGATAATTTTAGCGTTAAAATCCAGTTAAATGAAATAGAAGCTTCGATATTATGATTGTATTTAAAAATTATTATATGACAGGGTATACGATGAAAATTGTGATTGAAAATTAGGTCATAAATATTATTAGGGTGAAATATAGGGGTGCAATTCCGAGAAATGATTTCTTCTTCAAACATATGCTTCAGTTTACACCCAGGAAAAATGTGTTCAAAATAACCAGAATATGGTAAAATGTAGCGAAAATATTAGTCACAAAGCGATAAACGATAAATATTAGTCATCGGCGCTCGGGTTAGCGAGTGGTCGTCTTTTTCTGAACCATTTGAATGCCGAACTTGTGGTTAGAAACTGTTGCCAAAGTGTATGAACCCCAGAAGATCTCGCAGATAGCAATTTGGCCATTTCTTTCTGACTTTACCCCGGCTATAATGGATCTCCATCGCAGTTCATCGTACAAATGATGCGTAGAGGTCATTTAATAGTTATAAATTAGCTATCTCAAATTTCTAATTTCAGAAACAGAGTGGAAATTCGCAGATTTACGATCAAGCATACAATTTTACGCTTCTTGCAGATGACGTCATTCCATTGCAGCGCCACTAATTTACATAGCGTAGTTTTACTTTACAACTTTTATTTAAACAACATATTCAAATTTCATCTGGAGTGGCTTATTTTCATCACTATTTTTGTGATTTTTCTTCAATTTTTGAAAACTAGTGTGCAAATAATCTCATCATGATTATTGTTTTCCCCTTTTATTAAAAAATACTTTCACAAATGAAGAATTTCCATGCTTTTATAAAAAAAAACTAAAAACTTATATATTTCTGTTTAATAATAATAATAAAATTATTTATTAAGTTCCCGAAACTTGATAATTAAGGTTACGGAGCTAAGCAGATTTGAAATCCAACAACGAATTCATCCCAATTCACAGAGTCTATAAATTGTTATTTTCAATGATCTGTTTTTAATTCTCAATGTTTTGATCACCTAGACCAAGCAGATAAACAGTTTTTACCAAAAAGAATAGATTGAGTTTAGCCTCAGCAATTCATTGATTGGTATGAGTTAGGAAATTAGTGTCCAAGCAACAAATGCACCAGAATTGTTAATATTAAACATGTCAGACAAAGACCGGAATTAATCATCTATTCACATTGAAATGAAGTTCCTAAAAGCACTTTCAAATTAATATAATGCACGCGATCCCTTTGTAGTCTTAATTTTCGCAGAAACTGAGGGTTTTTTCATGTATGCATTTTTTGCAATTCTAGTAATTACAAATAATCGAGTTAAATCAGACGATATTTTTTCTAAATTTTAACTTATGAATTGGGAGTTAATAAAAATAGGTTTATCTAATTTAATTATGATCGTAAGTATAGTTGCATTAGCATATCATTTTAAAGTTTTTGCAATTTTTACGTTTCCACACTGTAAAAATATTCTAGATCAAATTATGGCATTAAGTACTAGAGCTTTGAGCTCATAATCCATAAAATCTATCTTTAATGTAAAGTATTAAACCGTAGTTTTTACTGTAACATATATTTAATTAGAGTGATTCAGTGATTTTTACTGTAATTAATACTGCAAAAAACGATATATCATATTTTTATTCCTTAACATGCTCCAGTAGCAATAGATTTCTCGGTAAAAAGTACCAGAATTAATAGTAAAAACTGCAAAAAAAACTGGATCAAATTTCGGTATAATGTACCGACATTTCGGGTGTATCATTCATAAAATACATTTTACCGTGAAATATTAAACCAAAATTTTTACAGTAGTATTTATTAAATTAGAGCCATGCAGTGATTTTGTGTAATTATTATTGCAAAAATTACGATTTATCAGATTTTTTTTGTATCAAATCGGTTAAAACTTTTTTGAGAAATAAGTCAAATAAGAGGAAGGGTGCATAGATTTAATTTTGTTAACATAATTGATAAATTATCACAATACCATATTACTATTTGAAAGAATTATCTGTACGTAACTTGAACTTTAATATCTACTGAGAAAATTGAAACTTATATTTTAAAATAATTAAAAAGAAATTATTTCATTAGTAAAAAGAAAATTAATTAATTGAATTCTTATGAAAAGAATAAAAATATTTATGAGCTTCGTTAAAATTTCTCTTCTTCATCCCCTTTAAAATTCGTGCCTTGATTGCTTAAATTATACATCAACATATGCTCTCTCTCTCTGTGTGCGTCGTAATGAGCATCTTTCTGTTTAATTGTCGTGGCTTTAAAAATAGACAGGGCACTTAAAGAGTGCAGCTTAATATATTTTAATAATTAATTGAAATAAAATCATGTTTATATAAAATTAGAAACAGACACAGATCAGGTAAAGCCGAAATAAATGAATTGTCCGTTACAAATTATTTAGTAACAAAAACACACATAATCCAACTATTTTTTAACTGTTTTACTTTTTTTAAATCTTGATATCATCTTTCTAACGTTGAAAGGTACAAAAGCTATATTTTGAATACGAAATCTCAGCGGAATCTCCTTCCTTGAATTTCAATGACTTATTCAACCATTTGTTTTCTATTCCGTGCTGTTTTATCCTATTCGTTATTCCAAAAGCATATACGATAGCTTGAGTCATTGGCGGTTTTGACTCCGAATAGAAAGTGTGTTTAAAGTGTATTTTATTTTATTAAAAAATATTTTAAAGTTTTAGACATACTATTTTTATATTTTATTGCGCTGGATAGTTTCAAGAGGAGTATACTTGAAGAAACAACCTTAGTCTGTAAAAGGCTCTAGCGCTTAAGAAGTGCCTCATAAAACTGATAAAATAAAAATAAAAAGATAAGAAAATAAAAAGTTTTTCTTTATTGGATTTTTATCAGAAAATACCGTATGTTTGTAGATAGAGATAATTTTTTACCCTTCTTTTTCGAGTAACTTAATATATAACCGCTTATAAATTTTTGTAGTTATATAAAGAAAAATTTATTTATTTTAAATTTCCAATTTCAAATCCTCGGGGCCTTGAATTGAAACCCATTTGATCTTGGTAGTTTGCAGATGGCGCTTAACACCCCATCATAAATAATCTGGATGATTCAAAGTTGATTCTAATAGTTCAAAAAATAGCTCAAATAGTTGATTCTGGTTGATTTAAATAGTTGGGTAACTACTCTGAGCAACTAGCGATCAGCACTAGTTTTAAAGTTGTAGAAACTGAACCTCTATAACTCCTTAAATGACCAGAAACTGTTACAGAAGTACTTAAAGAAGTGTTTTTGGTTTTATTAAGCTAAGACTGCTTCTTTCAAAAAAAAATTTAATTAGTTATTTTAAGACTATGCCATTAAAGATAGCCTAAAAGGCTTGACTTCCTACTCTTTAAGATTTCCTAGTTTTGATTAAAATATATACAAATATATTTTGATAATAATATATTTATACTTTAAAATATATTTTGATAAAATATATATATAATATAAAATTTTTGATTATATGTAAAATACTATTTTTACGTAATAAAACTAAAAAATTAATTCATGTAATGATTCGCAAGAGCCAGTGGCGGATTTAGACTTTTTCCATCAGATCTGCGTTGCAACAATTCCGGATAAAATTATGGTATAAGCAACTGGCACCTTCGGAGCCTCATTCGTAAAATCTATTTTTACCTTAAAATGTAATACCGTAAATTTTACAGGGAGTAATTCATTGAATTTAAGGTAATTATTACTGAAAGAATTATGGTATATGAGATTAAATTGTTCCGTAACACGTTCTAGTTAAAATGGATTTTGCAGTGAAAAGTACAGGCAAACTCAGTTCCGATACTTTTTTTCCTTCAATAACTTGATTCTGATTTTTTTACAGTGTAATGGTTTACAAATGAGAGGTTTGAGAGGTTTTCAAAAATATGTTATGCTGAATTAATTTTTTTTTCGTTTATTATTGATTTATTTACAATTGATAGCTCAAATTCATAACTGAGAATTCAGTTTTCATTTCAATTCTAGCATTTCTTTTTTATTTTTAAAAAAAGTTAAATATTTACCATTCGGTTGTCCTTAGCTCAACAAGCCAATAGTATGCATACTTGACTCACTGATAAAAATTGATTACAAATCATCTCTCACAAAAACTTTGGGAAAAAATTTTGCTGTCATGTTATGTAAAAATATTAAGAGTGAAACAAATATACATTTCTAAGCATTTTCTTTTGTATTATTTTTAAAAAAGATAATTCTGAGCTGAAAACTAAAATACATTTAATTTTTTGCGATGTATCTAAGGTTCTAAAACTAATACGTAAAAAACCAATTGATGTAACGTGATCTATCTATTTAGTTGATCCATTCAATAGCAATATATGCACTAGTTAAGCTGCTAAAGTTTTATTCAAACATTTTTAAAGGAAAAAAATAGAATTTTTGTCATTTCGATCCATCATAATCAACATAACAGAAGTCATCCCCGCTTCTAAGGAATCTATATTTGCCCCTGTTTAAAATAATTTAAAATTTAACTTATTTTATAGCAAAAGCTTTTTGTTTAAAATTATAAGACATATTATTTAAAATAGTTTCATTGTAAGCACTTATAAAAAAAAATTTCAATAGTTCTTGCATAAATAGCTCTGTATCCAAAGTTTTTCTTTTGAAAATTGCTAATTCTTAACCTCTCCTTAGGCACACCAAGCTAATTATATTTTCTTTATATATATATATATATATATATAACAAATAGTTTTGGTAAGGTTAACTATCTCTGTAGCATTTCGACAAAATATTGAATTCTAAAATAGTTTCATAGCTTAGATGCCTGGACATTTTGGCCATAATATTTAGTTTGTTGTCTGCTTTTTCAAAGGAATTTCATTATTAATGCAATATATAAATTTTTTAACATTCTCAAATAGATTAAGAGCTATACTATCTTTGAATACTTTTTTTTAAGGGATTTGGTATGAATTTGAACTTCACTTTCATACCCCCACTGGTCATTAATATTCTGCATATTATACAAAATATTAAATTACAATTTTATCAATATATTTAAAATATATAAAACCAGAATTGTAATACATTTTAACATTTTATACACTTTTAATATCTGATTGATTTTCCTTATGAAGGTCAATAAATGTAATATTTAATATTCAATTATTCATTTTGAATAACCATGGTTTTATTAAACCTTTTGGTTAGCAACTGAGACTCATTTCTTAAGATAAATTGCTTAATATAACTATTTATTTCACATTAACATTCCAAATTCCTGAAACTTATTCACAACTATCAAACTTAAAACTTTAGATGAATCTTTTCTGATACATTCTTAAAAGTCTAGACTTTAAATGCATATATTTTATTACCATAGACTCCAAGTTGTATCAAAAATTTCTTAAACTAATAGAATCAGGCGCTTTTTCTTAGTAATCCATTTCAATTTAAGTACAAAGTATATAAAATCGATTGAGTTTTAAGAATTATAATATTCTGAGCAAATTCGAAACTTAACACTGTTTCGTTTTAAGTAATGGTATTTTTGCATGCAACAAAATTATTGAGAATCCTCATTATAAATTTGTTTCGTGAAATCTGCAATGTATTTTGAATAAATTAGATGAATGTAAGAGTGTTCTTCTAGCTAACTTCAACTACACTGCAGTGAATTAATGAATCTTGATTAATCAAAATAATTGCAGGATGCTAATTTGAACGTCAGATTCATTTTCTAAGTTATCTACCGTGATAAGATTTAGAGTAGTTTATTACTTCACAAAAACTATTCTAGCACGAAAGATAAGACAAAAAAAAAAGAGTTATGTAGATGGAAGTCTTTTTGTTGCCAAAAATGTTAAAACTAATAACTGAGCACATTGACGTAAGAAATATAACTAAATATGCTTAATGATAAAAAATGGATAAAATAAATTCCACGTTGCCAATGAATTGCAAGTATAAAGTAAATGATATATAACATTGGCAGAGATTATATACCACATAAATTACATATTAAACTGATTATATTTTACAATAGTAATGTATCACGTGGATATTATTAATAACACATGATATTTTACATTAATTATTTATTACAGAGACAAAATGGTGCATAGACATTATTGCTCATTTCAAAATAAATATCTTATTAATAAAATATTACATAGATGATATTCATCTTAGATAATACATACACTATATCTCAATAAATAAACTGAACAGAATCACGACATCTAATTAAAACTACAGAAAGCAAATTATAACATTTTACAAACTACACTAAGTCACTAAGAAAATGATATAATGCCTTAACGGACCAATGCTGCCGTATAAACGACATGACACTTGTACATACTATGGGGGCAAATATCTCTGATATTTCTTTCTCTTATTGTTGTCATATGTGCCTTAAATATTATCATTACTAAATATGTAATAAATGGTATTATTAATAGTTATTTTAATTATGTCTGGTAAGAATTCAACAAAAGTACTAAAGAGGGTCGTTATGGGCTAAGGATGACATTTTTTTTTAAGAATAAAGACTAAATTGATTTTTAAATTATAAAAAATACAATAACTTTTCGGTTAGCTGAAAACAAAAAATGCAACTATTTTTACCCATTGGAAAAATGGGTCTTGGTTTGTATTTGATGGCGTTCTCACTCTTTTCAACTCCAATAATCAAGAGTAATAGTAAACAGTGCGCATGCGTCGTCATTGCTTACGTTGCTTTGGAGACCGCTGCTGTTTGATAATTGTTCTAGAATTCTTTTTTTCACTTTTAATTCTGTAATTTTGTTAGCAGTTAAAGATGCCCAAGATGAAAACACAATAAAGTTGCCTATCCAAAAAAAATTAGACAACAACCATTTTGCCAATGGGAAACCCGTGCTGGCCTTGTGGTGATCAAAAATGTTTTTTTTTTTTAATTTTTCTTAAATTTAACCACATAAAAACATATTTTAGTACTTATATTTTTTATATTGTTGTTTAATTCTCATTTAATATTTTAATAACAGTCCAGCTGTCATAGTATCTTTTTGATTTTGTTATATGTAGTATTCGCTATATTTACAATTCTGCAATATTTATAAAAAAGATATTTAAATTGTGAGTTTTAAATTACTTTCTTCATACTAAGGCAGTTAAAGTCCATCTGGCTTTAGGTTGGCGAGACCGTCGGAACTTGCTGACGTGAATGCGCCAACAAAGATTTTACTGAAATCAGCCAAAAATTTGCTATCCAACTTACTACTTACGGAATTAGTGTTCAAACAAGTTACATGGTATATGCCTTTTTGGTTTACGCTTTAGTAAAATTTTAGTAATTGCCCATTTAAAAATATTTGTCATGCATGTGAAATTATTTTTACAAAATAAGAACTTGGTTATAAATGAACTAGTGTTCTCTTTATCAAGTATTTTTCATTAAAAATCCATTTTCATTGGTTGTGCAACTTTTACTATTGCTTAATTTTAACTCTCTTAAGACAGTGTAGAAGACAAGACAATAACAGTTTTTTAAAGAAAGTAATCTTGTTATTTAACCATAATTTGGTTCGTTTTTTTATAAATAATTTCTCAAATTAATTGGGTTATTGTCATAATTTTATTTTATTTTATTTTATTTTATTTGTTCTTTTTTCAGTTATTTTTTATGCATTTAAAAAATAAATAAAATAAAATAAATAAAAAAAGTGATGGTGGTTTGCATTTTTTGGCGACTTTTCGCTTTTGCCCGACAATCCGAAAAATACCGAAATATGTTATGCTTATTTTAGCATGACATATATTCCATAATTAATAAATTAAGCGAAGAATAAAAATTCAAAATCATCTTAACTACATAACTTCCAACTTCATTTTTTTTAAAATAAAATATGGATAGTGGTACTCAAATCTATTTTCATGGATACCAATATGTTTTATTATCTGTATTTCAATATTTTTCTTGACAAAATTTATGAGATAGTAGATAAAATATTTTTCGACGTGAACTGCGTTCTTCATACGTTCCCCCTCGCAGTAAAGAAATAATTCAAAATTGATATATTCTTCAAGGAAAGCATTCGAGGCTCCAGAAAATCTAGCGGATGTGGAACTGCGAAAATTAATGACCAGTCGTCAATAATGTTAGAGGGAAGAATCGGAAGTAAATTACTTTTCATTGCTCATTTAATCGCGACATCAGTAATTCAGTATCTTTCTTAGCAATTTCAAAGTTCGTAAATTGCTAAATATGTCGTTGTTCGTAATCATATCACATTAAATATTGTCTATGATTGTAGGTAATAAAATAGCGCCATAATAATAAAAATAAAGCGTAATTGTTTAGAGCAAAGAATCCGAATGGATGCAGCAAGATATAAAAATATTAAAATAACTAATTTATTAAATAATGTATTTTTGAGAATACATCTTTTCATGAATTAAATACTTCGATGGCGTAGATTAGTCAGCCAATTTCGTAATTTAATAATAATATTTCTCGTAAATAAAATTTATTATGAAATCATATTTCTGTTGTTGCTCAATATTGAATAGTAATATTTTACCTTAATCTTGAGCTCACAGTATTTCAGCATTGGAAGTATTATCAATTTTCTGAAACAAGATAATATGAGGCATTAACTTTAAAGGCAAGAAAAAGTTAACATTTCAAAGGAGACTTTTAGTATGGAGGAAGAATTATTTTATGTAAAGTCCGAGAAATTACATTTTGTGGAGGTTTATTAAAGATTAAATTTTCAATCTGGCGCTTCCAAAATAAATTCTGGAAATGAAACCACAAATCATTATTGCACATTATTTGATTTATGAACAGTAAAACAGTCACAAACATACGACGTTACATGATTTATTATTGGAACAAAATGATCAATAACAAAACAGAACATTAGTGGAAAAGATAAACTATGCGTGTTTCTGTATTTCGCTAGCATATGCGATCTTATTTTTCATTTGTTGAAACAATTAACAATTGATCATTCTTTTTAACTAACACATTTATGTGTACCCTGTATAATACTGAAATAAATATAAAAAAAATAGTTTGAAACAAATTCCTCTTTTCATAAAAAAATAAATTAGAGTATTTCATGAATAAAGAAGGTTGTGTTGGATACATTCTTAGAATTTCCAATTTGAAATAACGGTAAAATAACCTGCAACAATCTGTCCATCCAATTAACCGTAAAGTTTACGATTAGGAACATATGTATGCTTTAATGGTTATGAAACCCTTTACAACTGGTATGATTAAAAAACCGTGAATACAAAACTATACAGTATTGTATCCAATTTAAACTGTAAAAAGGAAATTTAAGTTGAGATTTCAGTTAGGTTATTTAGACACATCGTTAGGTAAGAGACATTTTAGTTGGTTTGAGGTTGAGTTTTTGTCAAGTGAACAGTGGAATGTGGCTGAATTAAACTATCCAGTGGTTCCAGCAATCGTGAGAGATGGTAAATAGTAGATTATTTGTGGTGATATCATATATATGTGAATGAAAATTTCGTATTCTAATAATCCATGGTCACCAATTGGTGAGTATAACATACTAAAAATTCTTCGTGTACCAAATACCCGTTCAGTGATTCGAATACCCGATCAGTTGGTCACCAGATTGACATATCTACCCTCTCGGCTATAGTATGTACTCAGCTGCAAGGATCTAAGTAGCTTCATAAGGTGAGCCTAGTTAACGCGAATAAAAATCTAGTCGTTTAATCATATTAGGTGAAAACAAACAATAAACGATTTTTCTCACAGTCAACAGTTAGGATACATTTTTTATAGCCATTTGACTGTTTCAGTTGAGTATGATAACAATTAAGTAAATTGTTGTTAAACCATTTTTCTTGAGAAATTTTTAACGATGTATTTAATCAATGTTGCGATATCCTTTACCGTTCTTAATTGATAAATTTAAATGCAGACAAAATCCTTAAAACCAAAATAAATCTTTGTTAACAAGAGAAACATTTTGATTAATCCAGTGGGATTTTACTTTACATACTGATTTGTTAGACTCCGTACAATCGAGTTTAAGAATTATTATCGCATATTTCCGTTTAACGGTTTTTAAATTATTGCGTTTTCTGCATCGTGACTGAACATCCAGTGATCATAACCACTCATAGTGTTTCGTAATTGCCTTGGATTTTTACTGTGTATATATTTAAACACAGAAAATCCTCAGCGGCCATATCCTATGATTATGCTGCATGTAAAAGATCCCTGGAGAGCCTTATTGGCTCTTGGGATTTCCGGCAAAATTAAATCCCTAGTGCACTTTAGCTTCCAAATAGACTCTCGGTGCTGCCATCTAGTGTGGCAGAAACTAGACGTCCAAATTAACAAGGCCAACGGTTAACATGGCCATGGCTCACCCATTGTGGTGGTCCTGAAAGAGTGGATACCACTTCTGGAGAACGCACTAGGTCTGCTCATCGGGAAGACTGATTGTGCAGCTCATTGGAAATAAAAATAATAAAAATTATTTAAACACATTGTTTTAAATAATTAAAAATATTAATTATAGTTTTGAATTCAGAATTTCTAAAATAGGCAATTCTAATGTAAATACTAGTATAGTACATAGTATATAATATGTGTAAAACAAAAAATATTAAGTTTTTATCGTTTAAATAAACAAAACCTTTTAAAAATTATCCAATTGGCTTTTAAAAAAATGCTATTTAATATTTTTAAACCGGGATTTTTCTGCAAGCATAAAGTATTTCTGCAAACTAATTTTTAAAAAATTGATTTCAATAATACATTTCAAGTATACGTAACGATTAAGTTTCAAATAATCATATTTCGACTACATTTTCACAATGAGAAAATAAACAAATAACTGAATTAGCTGAAAAAAATACTTCTTTCAAACTTTTATGAAGCATATAAAATATTTTTATGATGCATAAGAATGAAAACCTAAAATGTAATGCCAAACAGTTCCTTTAATCTTAAGCATTTTTCGAAAATAATAAAAAGCAACTTTTAGCCATAACAAAATATGGCTAGACAACAAAATGGTTGCGCTTAAGTATATGGTAAAGCAGTGTTGTCATTTTGATAAATTATTTCCATTTAAACTTCGGAAGACGGGATCATGTTCCATTTTGACCAAACAGGCAAAAGAGCAAGGCGATATAACATCGTCTGATTTTACTCTATCTTTAGAATTGTTATTTTACGGAAATATTTCCTCTAAATCCAGTTTGAAATGAAGTGAAAGGGAAATATAAATCTTGAAGAAAGAAAAGTAACTTTGGGTGTGGTTTTAAGCTATTTTTCTTTCTGTATTTAGGCCTGAAATATTTGTTTCTTTTTAATAAAAGCTATATTGTATGAAACAAAAATAGGAAAATAACTTTTAAATAATAAAAATCAAAGCAAGAGCGTTCGAAACTAAAGAGAAATAATATTTTAAATTATTATTTTGTATATCAGCACATTTGAATGATTTCTAATTTTGTGCATTGAAATTGAAATTCTTTCAAAGGTGGTCAAGTTCTAATGAGAAAATTGAATATATTAAGAAAAATGGTTTATATTAAGAAAATAAAAAACACTCCTGGTTACTTTTATGGTTTAACTAATTTTCGTGTAAAAAGATTCTTTATGCTTTTCCTTTAAAATGTACTAAGATTTTTATTCTGACTAAATCCAATCAACGTATTTAAAAGATATCCCGAATTAACTGTTTTATTATAAAACTTAAAACTTACACTTTTCAAAAATCTTAATTTTGTGTTTTTCCTCTGCTTGGTTTTGTCAACTATTACTGCCTGAGTTAACTCCAGTCGCTAAAATTAGTTAACACCAGCTACTTACGTTCAAAACTACGAAAATCGTGGCTAAATTTAAACTGATAATTTTCAATGTTCGTTGATTAATTTCAAAATATGGATAACACTTCTTATATAGACAGAAGTCGTTCTTTATTTATCTAACCACTTTTTTAATACAGACTAACCGCATTAGAACGTTTGATCAAGTCGTAGATAGTGTTGTTTACAGTTTGCCCCTTTGTTGTTGTTTTTGTCGTCGGCCATTAATGCAGAGAGGGTGCAATTGTTCTTGCTTTCCAGTGGTGCCCTCTATGGCCAAGAATTTGACTTCTGACACACACATACGTCACACCCGTTTATGGAGGGAACCCTTTCATACATCCTTTCATTCATCCACAGATAATCAATCTCCAATTCATCTACATTCATCATTCATCCACAGTTGATCGATCTCCAATTCAGTACACCCAGAGGTTTTTTGATTATATGTTATGATTATGTTACGGAAATTATACGATAATAGGAAAATGTAGGAATTTGTGACCCAGCAGATTTAACGTGCACCAGTGATCATTTACTACACGGGGAGTCTTCGGTCGGCTGAAATCGAACTCCTGTTCTCACAAACGTGAATCCAGCGCCCTGCCACCCAGTTTATCCCGGCTCCTGTTTGCCCCTTTCTTTGGCTCTTATGTCTATAAATTCCATTTTTTAATACAATCAAGCTAACCTTTAAGCAATTTTACCATCTGCAAATGTCATATTTGTGAAATTTCTATGTATATAACACATTTAAAAATGAAACAATTTTGTTACTTAAAAGCATTTTTCAGCCCTTTTTTTTCAGTGAAATGAAAAGATAAGTTTTATAAGGATTTCCTGGTTTTATTTCGTCCAATTTCAGTTACATTTTAAATTTTTTCATTTCCGAAATTAGTATAAATCGACATATAAAAATAATGGTGAGGATAACAGAGCGTGCATAGCTCGATCTCCATACCGTATAATCTAAAACAAACGAGACTGAATATTAAGGATTATGTATGAGCGTAGCTATATTTAGAGCTGAAAAAAATCAGACAAATGTCATTTTTCCACAAAAAACGACATCTTTAAAAACAACAACAATCGCTTTTTTTAGCTGTTAAACGTACATAAAAAAAAAAAACAGAAATTTTGGAAAAGGTTCAATTTTTGTTAGTCTCAATTGTAGTCACATCAATTCTCTACAAATTTCCAAAGCGACATTAAAATCAATTGAGTCGTGCTCCTGCTATCCAAATACTCAACAAAAAAAATGACTTTTGGAAAATTGAGTCAACGTTTTTATAACGTTCCTCTTCTGTTTTATCTGGACTTTCCATCAATCGATGATTCCTGGGCCATAACGCTAGTTATCCGGGAACTCATACATTTCTTTTGCATGCATTGCTTCTTCCCGGTCCACAAATCTGGCTTCTTTACTGGAGATAGAAGCGCGGTGCTCCTAGCGTTCAATGCGATCTGCGTTGCACTTTTTTCAAAATCCGAGCTTCGTGTTGGCAATTCGAATACCCATGACAGCCATCATGCCTGCAATCTCCATGAAACCGCCTTTGAAGATAACCATGGCAATTTTCACCATGTCATTAACGTAATAAATATGTTCTGGAGAAAACGTCCAAATAAGCTAATTTAGCGATTAGCTCTTTTTTTCACTGTTTCCACCAACAAATTTTTCAATAAATTGACTTAAGACACGTCTTTGTATATAGGCCTGATTACCTCATGTACCTCCTGCGAGCCTTCGACGAAGCGGAATGACCGAGTCAGCAATTGCGTTTTTCAACTATATGAAATAGTTTCTCGGCAAAACGGTTTTGCCCACATATACACCATAGTATAAAGTATAAAATATGCAATAAAAATAATTTGATTTTTTGTTATTTGTAGACCGAAAAAACCCCATAAATTACTATTAGCGTTATTTAAATTAATTCTAATTTTCATTAACTTTTAGAAATTTTACGAACGTAAAATTTAGTGTTATGCCCATAACGCTCAGTTTTAATTTTTTTTTAAAAATCATGTTAATGAAATTTTGTGAAAATTAATGACACTAAACTAATTTTAAAATATCAGAAATACTTGATAATTTTAAACAGAGAAGACCTCCGTTTAAAATGCTTTTTGCATGTTCTTAAAGTCTGCATATATTACATTCGCGAAGTAAATGTTGGAATTGCCCTAACATAAATTTGTTTTTTCTTAATTCTATTAAGATTTTAAATTTTATTATAATTATTTCATTGTTCTCTTAATTTTATGCGTTTTTATTAATTTTTTAATTAGCTCTTACATATTAGCGGGTGTTTTTTTTTCTGGTTATGAAATTTTTAGCGTCTGCGCAGCAAACCTCATTTGGACTCTGTGATATTAAATCCACCTTTAACTTTTTTTATTGCATACTACTTCATAATATTTTCATTGCATGCTACTTCATGAAACATTCTACTTCTATTTGTTAGATTTGTCTCCCCATTTTCAACATTTCAAGTGTTTTAAATACGCATCCATTGCAAACATTATTTTTCTTTTTTAAAAAGCCTTGTTTGTTAAACATTACCAAATGTATATTTAAACACCCGTGTTACTTAGTTATTATATACCACTACATTATTACATGCCACAAAAGTAATTTCCCTTATATTTTTAATAATATATTTTACAAGTTATTTTGATCAATTTTTGAAACCGACACTTATATTTTAACTAAACTTTTGTGTAAAAAATTATAATATTGTTTTCCTAAATCTAAGTTTTATGTTTTCCGAATTTTATAGTTATTTAGTTTTATTATTGCGAGCGCAAAGTTTTGTTGATATGCTTTTTGCATGATGAAAATAAGAAACAATGATAAAATATATAAAATAAAATCTTTATGAAATGACTCTTTAGTCTATTACAAATTTTTATTGAATATCAATTTCAATGTATAGGGATAATAAGAAATCATATTTTTATACTTTTTTTTTCTTATGAACATGAATAAAGTTATTTTTATCGAATTATTTGGTATTAAAATATTTCAGGTATAGATAGATATTTACTAAAAAAAATTTAAAAATATATTAATTAGTTCAAAAACGTCACGTGTATGACAAAACTTTGCATTTGCCTTGCAGCTGTTTTGGTAAAAAAAAATGCACAAAAGAAATATAATATCCTTAATAACTTTTGATCCAATATTCTGATTTTCACTCACTAGGACTCAATCTTAATGGTTTAATGGCCTAATCTTATATGCTAATGGATTTGCGCAGAAGATATTTAAAGTTACAAATTCAAAGACAAATACGTTCTTTCGCTTAATAAGCATACCTATTTTTCACTAAATTGGGATAACTAGATCTTCAAAATATGGGGGTTGCTGCAATATGAATATACGGTCCCGATAGTTTGTTCAGGAGAGCATTTAAAATTTTAATTTCCTATTAATATTTATTTTTTGCGTATATCACTATGTATGAAATACTTTACATGTGAAGGGAAAAAGTTTCGTGCATAATTTAAAAACTCGTTTATCCAAAAATGATTCGATACTAAAAAAAGCATTTTAAATAATTATTTATTATTTTTATTTAATAACAGTCAGAAAAATTTGAATTGTAAAATATACAAATGTTGATATCACTTTAAAGTATGTAATTTTCAATAACTAAATTCACTATTTCTAAGAAATTTGTCGAATAGTTCTCGGGTAATTGCATTTTAACTACATTTTTATAAAATTTGATAAATCAGACTATTAAAACGATTTCGTAAATCAATTACATTCTTTTAGTTTAATCTTTCTCTTTAATTTTTTTGTAGATCAATTATAATTATTCAGTTTTCGTGATCTTTTCGCTTAGGTATATTATTCAAATTAAACACTTTCAAAGAACATTTTTATTATATACTTTCACTACATATTTCATAAACTTTTTATTTTTCATATCCCAAATGACCTTATCTTCTTTTTTTCAAATGATCTTATTCAATTCGAAGAGAATAATGCTACTAATGAAAGTAAAAGTTGACTTGAAGATTTTATTTTTGTTCCGTCCAAATTCTTATCTAATATCTAATTCTAATATAATTTAATGAAGAACAAAGAATAAATTTAATACATTTCTTTGTCAGGAAAATAAAATGGCATTTCTAATTGGATTTCATTATTTCATTAAAATTAACGATTCATAAACCTATGAGTTCCAGTTGCAAAACTTGATAACAAAACTTGATAATGATACCGGAAAAATTAAAAAGAAATTATAATAAAGTTTCAGAACTTTAGAATTTAGAGTTAAAGACATAGTATTTTTAAAAAAAATTTGTGTTTCTGTGAGTTTATATTATTTCACCTATTGATCACCTTTTTTTTTAAATTTCATAAGATTTTTTTAAAATTGTAATTTATTTTACTTTAACATAAAAGAGGTATTAAAAACTTATTCATAAAAGAAATAATAACAATGATAAAAAATTAAATTTTTATTATGTAACATTTTAGTACCTTAATTTTTAAATGAATTATTGATACAAAATAAGAAGCGTGTTAAGTTTTTAAACATATAAGAGTGTAAGAAGTGTTCTACAATTCTACAATTCTAAGTTATACAATGATTTTCTGGCTTTTATACAACTTGGGAACATAATGATATGCACGAATAAAAGTTATAGAAAAATATACTTTAAAGTAATTTAAATAATTTAACAAAACAATAGAAGGCTAAATGATAAACACAACAACTAGACGGTTATAGGTACACCACTTCTAGTTACTTCTTTTTATTAAGAAAAATAGAAATTTCAGAAATAACGAGAAATAGGAATTTTTATCCTTTTTCTAATTTTCTCCATCTGTTATTTATCTAAATTTATTAACTACTATAATATTTGCATATAACTTTAAACTTATTTAATGCTTAACTAAATGATACCGATTATATTCTAAACAACTTGCTTCTACTCAAAACAAGCGTAGTAGACGGCTAAATTATCTTAGCCCCCTTTTTAATCGTGAAATGTGGAAAATAAAGCAGTTTTAGCTTTTCACGTGGTTTTGAGCATAAAATAGAAACTGTAACATTAACTTGAATCCGCATTATGCTCCCCTCAGTTACCAAAATTTAAAAATATAAGAAATTCTTAAATTGTAACAGAAAACCTTTTTACCTCTAGGAGTATATTACTGACAATTAGTATTAATTATTGTTTTACATTATTATTTAATTATAATAAAAAATTAAATGGTTTCCCTTCTGTTACTATTTAAAGAAAAATAGTAAGCTTAAATTAAGTCTGTTTTTTTTTAAGTCAATGTCCAAATAAATATTAAATACCTTGTACTCTAATCAAATTTCAACTTCCGAACTGTAGATCATTCATTCATTCAAATGATGAAATTCTCTTTCATTCACAATTCGAGAAGTATTTTATGGGATCTCTCTGGTCCCATATCTCAAAAAACGAACTCACGAATTCAATACATAATAAAATGAAAATGAAAAAAAAAAAGAATTCTAAAAAATTTAACAGCAGTGGTCGCCATAGCAACGCATGCAAGGACGACGCATGCGCACTGTTTACTATTACTCTTGAACAATATTATTATCTAAACTATGATGAATGGTAATTAGCAGAGTGGGAAAAAATAGAGGGGAAGACTATCATTAGAGATAATATGTGTTTAATGAAGAAGTCTCACAAAAGAATCTCTTACAAAATAGTAAAAGATATTCCAGTTTTCAATTTTTTTCTAAATTCAAAAAAAAAAAAAAAAAAAAATTCATTAGTCATAAAAAAAATATTCTAATTACAACAAAAAGTTTCTATTTAAAAAATTCTATTTAAGTTAATATCAATAAATTAAATTATGTATTGTTATATCTGGAATAATAAATATATAATATTTAATGGGAAATAAAATAATTATACACAATTTAAAAACTAATGGGCTTGTGACCCTTTGTTACCATTAGCATGGTAACTGAGTGAAAGGTCAACAGAGGGTAAAAAGAAAAAAAGAAACTTCAATTCAATTTACTTTGTAGTGTTCCATAAAAAAGGAGGAAAGATTATTACAAAACTCTAAAGCATTACTTACCATTAAAAAAAATTATCTTACCATTAAAAAAAATCAAATGAACAATAAAACAATTAATTTAAAGCAATTACTCTAATAGCCTACGGGAAAGTAAATAAAACATCTTTACCTTGTTAATGATTTATCTTTTTAGAATACAGCAGATACGTGTACAATTTTGAATACAGCCGTCTAATCTAAAAGTAGAGAGTCCAGGACCTGGATCCTATCGTTGCCAACTTACTAGAAATAATTAGTACAATAATTATAACAGAGGTAACAAAATCCTGGTACAACATTAAAAAGTCTGACTTTTACTCAAAAGCAATTTTTAAACTACATTTTAGGTAAGCTGTGCTATATATTACATGTATTAAACTATAATCACAATTGGATAAATTAACATTATTTTCGGGCCGGGATAGCCAGGTAGGTAGGATGTTGGGCCTATGTCCAAGAGATTATGAGTTCAATCCCCACAGACCAAAAGCTTGACGTATATAAAATGGTGACTTGGTGCAAGCTAAATCTGTCGAGGTCACAAATCCTCCAAATTCGCATAACTGGATTGTGATCGCGCTATATTTCAGGTCAAAATTACGATCAGCTGATGGATGCGTATTTCCTGTAAACGAGCTGTGACGTATGCGTGTGGCAAAATTCACATTCTTGACCACACGTGTCTCCCCTGGAAACCCAGAAGAAGCGCACTCTTCTGCCTTAAAATAGGCTTGTCAGTATTGACAAGTGCCATAACGCAGCAGCAGCAACAACAACAACACCATTGTTTTTAATTAACAGTTCATTTCACTGCAGTAAGAAGAGATTTAAAGAAGAATAGGACATAACAATTTTCTTGAACCTTACATATTAAAGGCATACGTCTATACTTACTCAAAACAGAATAAATTAGTTTCACTGCTTAAAAAATATTATCTGGAATTTTATTTCAGTAATTAAAATTACTTAAAGTTATGAGACATCAAATGTACATTTTTTTGAATTATGAATTTTTTTTAATTATGATCTAAATAACTAGTTTCTATTCCAAACATGAACTTATTCAATTCTACTGTCTTAAATTTCCTTTAAAATAGGGAAGATAAAAGTACTACATCCCACCGTCAAATCTCGTTTATTTGTTAGACAAGTAGTATTGGAACAATTAAATACAATTCTCATGCATGCAATAAAATAATTTGATTTTTGACTGAGAGCAATTTTCATCCAAATAAGCAGCTTTTACTCATAACACTCACTGTAAGCGACTTTATCTTCATGGATCGTCTTTAATTCCCTTTAAAACAACAAATAGGGAAGATAAAAGTACTTCATTTCACCATCAAATCTCGCTCATTTGTTAGACATGCAATGTTGGATCAATTCAACACAACTCTAATATACATGCAATGAAATAATTCAATTTTTAATTGACTAAGAGCAATTATCATCCAAATAACTAGCTTTTACACCAAGCACTCAGTGTGTGCGACTTCATCTACACCTGCCGTCTTTAATTCCTTTAAGAATGAGAAATAGGAAAGATAGGAAAATTTATCAGCTATCTAATCTCGTTTATTTGTCAGACAGCTTATATTGCAACAATTAAATACAACTCCAATATGCATACAATGAAATAATTCAATTTTTAATTGACTGCAAAGCAATTATCGGCCGAATAACAAGCATTTACACCAAATACTTATTGTAGACGACTTCATCTACATCTATCGTCTTTAATTCCCTTTAGAACGACAAACAGGGGAGATAAGACAATTTCGGTCTTCCATCTAATCTCATCTATCAATACTGCCGCTATGATAATGACAACGCCCCTCTTTTCCAAAAGAGGTTAAAAGGGGGGCAGGAAAATAAGACAAGCTTCTTCCTTCTACTGTCCCTCAAAAGGAATGCGCCCCAGCACGCATCCATAGGAAAGGGGATGGGGAGCGCCCTCTTTGGCATAGGGCCAATGATAGCCCATTGCCAATGAAAGTTTTGTATGGAGAAGGGAAAGAAAGGGTTTTCCTGCGGACGGGGCAGTATCCTGAGTCTTTTCGACGTCTTCGATCGGGTAAAGGGGAGTGGGGGGGGCTTAGATGGGAAAGTACGCGGGGGTGAGACAAAGTCGTCTGTCATCATTGAGGACGCCCTTTCGTATTCAAATTGTTTTTTTATTAAGTGTGACCGCGGATGAGTGGCTGCGAAAGTCAAGAAACAAGAAAAAATATATAACTCTTTATGTCAAAAATGTTTTATTTTCTTTTTAACTGTTATAAATAGCTGTGTGGTACATTCAGTTTTCTGCTAAAAAAGATCTTATAAACATCAAATTATTATTATTAATAAACACACTGTGATTATTGTTATCAACACATAGTTTTTAAATCGTATTTTTTAAGCATAATATTTTTTTTTTTTACTGAAATATATTTAAAAGTATTTTTTGTTTGCTCACAATGTTAAGTGACTTATATATAATTGTTAACTGGTATTATTGTTATTAAAAACTAGTATAAATAGCTTTATGAATAAAATTAGAGTTTATTCAAAATTAGTCCTTCCCTATACTAAGTGCATTTTATATCTATATGCATTTCGAGTTCTATTCTGTATCTAAAAACTGTCCTTAATAATAATAAATATAAATTTTTCTATAAAAATTAATCTCAAATAAAAAGTTTTTCATTGCATATTATATTTTTTTGTAGACTTCGTGTACAGTGTACACATCATTTTTTTGAACTGTTCAGCAGTTTTATCTCCTATACACTTTGTAATGAAATCTGAAATTTTCATTATACTTCCGTAAAGCATCATTTTGTTTTTGTTTAATTTAACACCCACAACATATTTTACTTTGTTGCTTAAGGTCTTTAAATATATAGTTTTCAAAACTCTTACAAATAACCAGGAACTTATTATTTATTTAAGTTCATTAATGCTAAATTTATAATTATTCCTGTTATTATCAAATTTAGTTGTAAATTAGTCATTACAATAGCTTTTTAATAATTAATCAATAATTTCTAGGTGTATTTATATAATAAATATCTGCACTGTATTGAATGATTAATACTAAAGTATTCTATATTTAATATTTAAATCAAGTGGAGATAAACTTATCATATACATCCAATTCTATTTCTCAAAACTAAGTCATATTTAAAAATCAATTTGTTGATAATATCAGAGAGACTTTTAAATCATTTTATATTCATACACTGCAAATGAGTTCTTTTTTTTTACAGCAAAAATCACATAATCTCATAAAAACCGTTTTCACACATGAACTGAATAAAACATCAAATCGAACAAAGCAACAACCATCTTTAGTACAGAAATTTTGAATTTCTTGGAGATTTAAAGCATGTACTTTAACAGTTACCAATTATCTTTAAAGTTATTAATGCTACATGAAATAAGAACGTAAAATAGTTTAATGATATTTTGAATAATAAATAACCATTTTGACAATATTGCATGTTTAAAATTTGGAATAAATTGCTCCTAATTTATACAATTAATAATTATAAATTGACTCATTCTTAATTTTTGAAAATAATTCTCTCATCCTTAACTTCATTCTTGACTCTTTATTAATTTTTGAAATGAGTAATATTTTAAAATTTAATTTATAGTGTTTGTCGTAGTTATATTTAAATTATTTTACATTCATATCTTTTGAAATTTCAAAAATAAAGTTTGTTACTCCTCATCAAAATTTAATGATATGTCACTTAAAAGCATCACGCATACAAATAAAGGCGTTTTCAGACATTAAATAAATAAACTACATGTTCGACTACCACTACAATTTTATAAATAATTGTTGCGCCGTGAAATAGAGATGTTGAATAGTTTAGAAAGATAATTAAAATTAATTCTAAAATGTTATATGTTTAAAATTTTGAATAATTAAATATTAAATTATTGATTTTATTAATTCTATTTTCTCAAACTAATTAGCATTTTGAAGTTCATTTTGTAATAATTTTATATTCTCCATAAATTGCGAAAAACAATTAATTACTCCATACAAATAGAGTAAATAATTCATTTCATGGATGCAACACGTAATATAACATGAGGCGTACTTTGAGATATTAAATGAATAATTTTATCATATTGAAAAAAAACTAGGCTTTTCTTTAAAAGCATAATTTCCCTTTATTACTTCCTTAGAACTTAATTACTTTCTTTTTTTCTTTCAATATAGCGTACTCTTAAAGAAACATGAATTATCTTAAATAAATAGGATGCATGAAATAAAGAGGGTGCAATATAGTTCAGATATCTGATACATGCGTACATCTAATGTATTGCACATTTAAAAATTTAGATAAGTGGAATTTGAATTTATATAACCGATTTGATTCTATTTTTCAAAACACCTATATCTTTCGCCAATATTTCATCTATTTATTTAATTTTTTTAAAATTAATATTATTGATTACACAGAGATACATTTAAATCATTTCATATTCATATCACCGAAAATTCTCCTTTACTTCACGCAAACAAATGAAAAATATTATATTGCGTAAAAACAACACGTAAGCACATAAATACCGTTTTCAGATATTATCTGAATACATTACCAAACTGGAAGATACTACGCTTATCTTTAAAAACATAATTCTACTTCCTTTGGAAACTGTATCCTGTTCTTCGACAATCCTGTACTATCTTCAAAATAATTTTGCTACACGCAATATGGGAAAATGGCTTAGAAATCTGATGCATGATTAATGCCTGATGAAAGTTGCAGATCTTGATAAAAGCGTTCTTTAATGGCTCGTTGGTCTCAACTTAATAATGTTTGAGTTAATATGCAGTGTTTGAGATTAAATGCTTTGCTACGTACATAATTGCATCATATTCTTAACGAAAAATGTTTTTCCAAAAATAATCAATATCTTTTAGTTTAAGAGGAATTAAAATTCACTGTATTTTTCTTTCGTTTAAGGAATTAATAAAGTCTTTAATTGAGTTAGTGAATTATTTTATAAAAAAATAGCCTTTTTATGGTTTTTTTATTTGTTTAAAATTAAATATATTTTCCACCAATATTAAAGTTGTTTTTAAGAAGCAAAAAGTGAATTTTTTTTTTTGGAATTTTGATATTCAACAAGCATTATAATTATATTACTCTAAAATTGTTTTTGTTATGTAAAAGTATAAAGTAAAAGTAAAAAATTTGGTATTTTAAATCCCTCAATTCATAAAACACATTTCAGAGGTGTTCGTTTATATTTATTTTTAAATACACAATTCTTTTAAAATTTAATATCCATTTCAGCATTGTTACCTTAAATTTGTTTTTGAAAAGTAATAATTTAGTTTCTAAATATTTTAATGTTTTAAATGTATTATTTTAGTGAATTTTTATTTAAAGTAGTTTCTGTTAAGCAACAAAAAAAAAGAGTTTTTATATTTAAATCACATTTCAGCAGCGTTAATTTAAAATTCTTTTTAATAAGTAAAATCTCAGTTTTTTTTTTTTAAATTCCTACAAACTAATGTAATTTTCAGTGATGTTACTTTTACTTTTAGTCTCTCATTAACATGTTGAGTTCCCGCTTAAGTTATATAAATGCATCAAACACTCATAAAAAGTTAAACTTTATTATGGTACACATTTTTAACCTGAGATGGCATAAAAAATACATTTAATTGATTTAAAATATATTTGCCGAAACTAATCATGGCTAAAAAATATTTTGTTCAAAACGCAATTTAAGCAATTTGGAAAAAAAATAAAAAAATATAGTTGACCTACCACTTTCATATCACATAGGTTTAAAGACTTTTAAACCCAGCTTTAGAAAGCTTTTCTCATAAAACCTTTATGAATTTAAAATAAACAAAGGTTTATAAAAAATTCATTTGTTTTAACCTAAACTTATTCACTCACTTAATCTTTTCATCACACACTCTATCAAGAATCATTAAAAGACTTAATTTGATAAATTAGATAAAAAATTTGATAGATCGTCTTAGAAACAAAAAATTTAAAATTTCTTTTACTGACTAAATAACAATCATTAAATATTAATTTACATCGTTGAAGTATCACATAATAATTGCGCCACAATGTTTCAAAAGTCATTGTATATGGATATATAATTTGGTAAACTAATCAAAAAGCAAATGAACGCTATTCGCAAATGCTCATAATATACTTCCTCCCACTAACATAGCCTTTAGAAGGTAATTAAAAGTGTATAAGCCAATAAAAAATAATTAATTAACAGATTAACGGATTTTCGGAAATTAACAGATTTCATTAGTAACTTTTAATGCATTTTGTAAAAATGTATGCAATTGTATATGCTTTTCTTAAGAAAAAAATAATAAGACTTCTAAAACATTTTTATGAGCTGCATATTTTTTTAGAAGATTCACTTAAATCAGAATTTTCCCCATTTTGCTAACTTCTTTAACAAATAAAGTTGATTTTTGACTCATTTTGATGAGGAAATTGAACTGTTACTATAAATTTACATAAAATATATTAAATCTCTTCAAGTGTGATAAATATTCTTAACAAAAACCACAAAGATGGATAACATGATTCACAAAGTTACAGTGTTTAAACGATCATTTTCTTGATAATGTCTTTCCAAAAAAAAAATTAAAGCTTTTTTCAAATAGTGCAAGTAAACAACGATTTTTTTTCTATTTTTCAAATGCACCTGAGTAACAAAAAACTAATACGTTGCAAAACTGTTTGTTTTTTTAATATATCCTAAACTAAACCCATCCTATGTCTTTATTTTTGCTTTTATTTTTAAATGTGTCTTTATTTTTGCTTAAAATTTATTACGAAACAAGTGGTGCTTATGAAAACAAGCACATTCAGGAATAAAAAATGCTCTCCGGAAAAAGATTGTTACTCAAACCACCATACATAAAGAGGCAGTTGAAAAATGGCAAAAATCCGTGGAAAAAACGTATAACGCCGCCAAAAAAAAAGCGCCAAGCAGTGAATGATGCCATATATAATAAGATTGTTCAAGAGCAAGAAAGCCATAAATTCAAGCACTAACTTCCATAGAACCTTAAGATATTCTTTTTGGTGAATTTAGTGTCCCGAAGGAAATAAAATTGCCAGTGACTCAATTGAAAACGTAACCTGATTGCCTCGTAAAAAAACAACCTTTCCAGATACTAAAATGTATTTGTCTCATGTTGATTGAAAAATCAAAACTAGAGATTTCTTAAGATAAATTAAAGCTACATTCATAGTTGTATGCTAATTAAATTATTTAAATGACAGGATAATATAACTAAAAATTATGTAATAAAATATCTTTGATAAAGATAAAATAATTACTATTATGCGTAATAGTTATATTTTATCATAATACTATGCTAACAAATCTGTAGCTTATTAGGATACTAATAATTATGTAATCAATGCTTTTGTAAAAGTTTAATGTTAAATAAACATCCTAAAATCCTAAAAGCACTTGCTTTCATCGTGCTAAAATTTATGTTGATTGTGAAGTTAAATTCTGAGAATTTTTTGCAAGTTAAATTAGTGCTGCATTTGTTTTTTATATGTAAATTAAATAATTGATCTAATATCATTTTCTAAACATTGGAACAAACATTTATGTAATAGACAGCAATATTATATTTTCATTAATATTAAATGTTACCAATATACATATGGAGTCCCTGGCCAAATTATGGTGATACTACTCAGCATTATTGTTTTTACTTGGCTGAAATTGGTTTACACTTGTTTATGTTCGTGTATCATTTCGTATTAAAATTGTAATGCAATTTGTTAAAAATAATTACAAAAAGGAAGTGTATAAAAAATTACTTAAATAAAAACCCATTACATGCATGTTTAAATATAAAAGTATTGCATATAAACTCGTGCAAAACATGTAATTATTAAAACACTACAGTGCGCCTAATAATTTGGACCAATTATTATAATATACTAATATAATACCTGATATAATAAGTAGTCTATATTTATATAATATATCGTCTAATTTTACCAAATATATATATATATATATATATATATATATATATATATATATATATATATAATCAGAATCTATTTCAAACCGAGTGAAATGAGTTCTGACATTAAACATAAGATGCGCGAAATATAAATTAAGAATAAAATGAGGTTATATTTCTTATAACTTGTAATAAACACAATTCTTAAATGTGCTTTTAATTTACTTAATACACTCGATAATCTGTACCTTAGTTAAAAATCAAGTTGTAATAAAAGATTCCTGCCACTGCTAACATCGTCGGAGCAAATATTTGGCGTTGGCGTGTTTTCTCCAATTTTGAAAATTTTGATTTGCAGAAAATTCGTTTTCATTAAGTACAAGGTGTCTGAAATGAAACTATCATACGCTATCAGATCAGAGCCATCATTTACTTCGAGTTCTGTTGCAAAACGTCAGCTATAGAATTTCACCGAACCATTTGTACAGTTTTAGGTACTGTTGCATCATAAGATACTGTGAAGTCTTAGTACATAAGACAAGAACTATGATGCTCAGAATAGAGCATTCCGACCGGCCTACTGCTGTTGATGTGGCCCACCTGAAGGAACTTTTGATAGAAAATCAGCATTCAATAATAAGAAGTTGGGCTTTAGTACCATGTCTATTAGTTGCACTATGCATCGCATAGATTTGGCATGCTTGTTCATGTGCTTACTCAAGCAGATAAAGAAAAACTGGTTCAGGCCTGCACTAATCTGCTTGAGTACAGGAGCAAAAGGACGAGTGCCAGGATAATATTCTGGAACAAATCGTCACTTGTGATAAAAATTGGATTTACTTTAACAAAGTCATAAAGCGGATGATTTGTGGCCGATGACCTTGCTGATAGTGACGCAAAGCGCACTTCAACTGACAAAAAGATCTTGGTTCGTATCTGGTGGAATTGCCGTGGTATTATCCACATAGGGTATCTGTAAAAAGCTAAAGCCATCGATAGTAAGGTGCTGCTAGTTCATGTAGGCACAGCAATAAGGGGCAAAGCGTCAAGCTGAGATCAGCGTAAAAAAGATTCTGTTCCATTAAGATTACACAAGACCTCATTCATCTGCATTTACTGACTGATTTTTGTACAGACCCGAATTGGATTATTTGCTACACCAACCATATAACACCGACATCACTTTTTTGGATTTCTATCATTCTTTAACCCTTTAGTCACATCTTGCTGGGATCATCTTCGACTCAATACAGGGCGTTTGAAACACGGTTGATCTGTTTTTGGACTCGCGGCCACCAAGTTTTTTGACAGAAAGCTTTTAAGTACTACCAAAAACGTTGGAAAACAATCATGGACGGGTGATTCGGGATTACTACCCCCACTAAAGGTGCTGCTTTCTTGATTTATCTTCTAATTTTATCACGAACTTTTTATAGCGGAAAACTTTCGTTGCAATCTGATATTTATAATTATTTATCCTTTTTTACAACCAACTAAATTCAAATAGTTATTTAACTGTTTTTAATTAAGAATTGCAATTATAAAAAAGAATCTCGCAATTTTAAACGAAAAATGTCCTTTTAAAAAAAAAAAAAACTAATAAGGCAATCTTAAATAATCTGATTTAAAAATTCGTGTCTTACCTTTGATTTTAAAACTTAAATTTAATCCTTTATTTTAAACCTTACGTTTTTTGATATAATTGAAAAAAAAAATACAATTATTAACTTCATTTATAGAAAGCCGCAATTATATTAATTATTATTTCTTTCACGAAATAAAACAAAATAATTTCAAAAACATGTACATGACTTATGCACCAACCAAAAAAAAAAAAAAAAAAAAAAAAAAAAAACCAGTTCAAATAGTTCGCTAGCAAATTACTTCCAGAAACAAATAAAACAGCTAGTGTTTAGTTTCTTTAGTATTTATGGTGAAATCTGTGATATTTATTGAAATCAGAATAGTGCGGGGGTAGAAAGATGTGTCTTTATTACTCCGGATGTGGTATCTGGATAATCATTCCGGAAAAGAGAATCAGAATTATCGATTATTTAAAGCAATCACTGTCAGGCAGAATCATTCTATTTTCTCTTATCTACCACTTGCTGACGAATTCATAGAATGCTCAATTTGCTTTATTATTTTTATTACATCATTAGGTGAAGATGATACGTGCTGAACTCGTGCAAATCAACCATTTTTATCCACTTTTCTTCGCCAATAGGATTTTGTTTAAATGCTTATTTTATATGGAAACCATGGAAAATATTACGATGTTTTATAATTTGCTAGGATTCTTTATTAATTGATGTTTAAATAGAAGAAATCATTATATTTTTTTCTTACTCTAATACAAGCTTCTCAGTTTCAGAAATTCAGAATCTATTTTATTGTTTTTTGTAGATCATAGATTACAATTATCGAAATGAACTCTAAATAGATCAGCTTTGCCCACTCTTTCTATATTTTTTTGTCAACTGAATTGTTTTTAATTTGAAGAAATATATTTTACGATTTTATGTATCGTAAATTTTAAATTTTTATTATACTTTTCTAAAGGACTATTTAATTTCTCGCTTTTTTTATAACATATTGATAAACATACTAGATCATTTATTTCCTCCCAGGACGAACTATTCTTCACTCATTTAATTCTTATATTTTGTATCTACTAATTTTCCTACGCTCAATATTTTGTTTAAATGAGATTTCATTTTATATTTTATCCCATCGTAGTTTGTACCTGCTAAATATTTTGTATAGGCGAAATTTGCTTTGTTATACTATTTGTCTTGGTGAAATGAGTACCTGATACATAGTTTGTCTAATTTCATTTTTATATCTGCTGTATTTTGTTTTCGCGAAATTTAAAGCACACTAAACTTTATGCACAATTAGGAACACAAATTTACATAACCGCGAGATTTTATCTCAGAATGGTGCTAATGAACCATTTCAGTAGTTCAAATTATGAATTAAACAAGAACTAAACATGGGTAATTTTAACTCCAAAGCAAACAGTACGTTTTGGGTAGCGATTCAATGACAGTTATTTTTGAATAATTTTCGTTACTCTTTTGTTTCATTTAGTTCTCCAAGGAAAATGGAAAAAAACCTGAATTGCATTTGCTAAACTAAAAACAAATTTGAAATTTGAAGTTCTAAATACTATTATCCCGTAAATAAGTTTCCCCCCTTTAAATGAACAAAAAATTTAAACATTTATGAATTAATTGAACTTCCTTAATTAATCGCCATTTTCAATGAGCAAAGTGCAAGAAAAAAAGTATAGTCTAAACTACCAAAATATGATAAAATATATCGTATCTCTGGCACTATAGGAAAACTAAAAAGCATGGTAGTTTTTACCGATCTGCTTTGGTGATGATTTTGGAAAAATTAACAATAAAATATGGTTTTATAATATATGATAAAATTTAGTAAATGTGGTAAAATTTAGTATTAATTTTATCATGATATTTTAGAACATGACATAAAAACCATTCATTTGAATAAACTTACTTTTCAGTTTTCTATTTAATACAAAATGTGGGGTAATAAGAACTATAATTTGGAAAACCAGAATTTCCGGTAAGTCGTTACCATATGAATAGAAAATAATACTTTTGGTTTAAGTACCGGTTATTTAGGTTTTACTACAAGAATAATAGGTTTTTAGTTTTTATTCTTTTTCGCAGAAATGTCATTACAATACAGATTTTCTTCTGAGTGTTTATATTTTTTCCTTTTAGGTAATTCACTAAAAATGTTTATTAAGTGGAAACTGTAAGACAGATTTAATGTTTTAGTTAAAATCTATTTGATGTGATTAAATATTAATGCAAGTTTTAAACATTAGATTATGAAAAATTACAAAAAATACAATTAAAATAGAATTACATTATTCATAAATAAAAAAAATTTAAACTTTTTTACAAATTCATTATAATAATCAATTGTTAATAACAATCTAAATTTTTAATGCGCATATTAATCTAACATATATATTAATATCATAATTTTTAAGTATCATAATTTGTGGTTTTAAATTTTAATTATTCACATGGCCTTTTTTAATAATAAAATTCTTCAAATAATTTTTAAAAATTTTTTCACTACATTAAAAAATAACATTTATAACAAAAATTATTTTCATTTAAAAATTTTAAATTTATATACTTAGTTAATCAGAAATAAAAAGGTATATCAGAAAAATTTACAATGTTCTGATTGTTTCAATGGATTAACTCGTCTTAATTGCTCAATAGATGCTTAACAGTGTTAAACATATTTTACCAATTATTCTAAAATTATTAGTTAACTTATTTCAACCTTAAAAGGTTCCATTTTAGATTATTTCAAGTCCAAGTAATATAACAGCATTGTGAAAAATTTGCTTTATGTATTTTGGTTAGAGCATCGCTTTCTGAACTATACAAATTGTATCCAAAAATATTATCTATGTTCAATAGTGTTTTTTATTAAAAGCAAGTTTCAAAACATTTTTGGATATCAAGTTACTTATCATCTCTTAATTTTAAATTGAATAAAAATAGTATAATTTATTTTGAAAATAGAGTGTAAAACAAGAAAAGGACACAAAAGTGGGTAAAATTTTCTTCCCTGCCATTAACTTTCATCAAAGGAGAAATATATTTACAGATATAATCAGTTGGACGTACACAATTCAACTAAGAACATTTTTAAAAAAGTATTCAAAAGAGTAGAAACTGGTGGACATGTACGTTTATTGTATCTTTCTGAAGCGCATTAGAATATCAAATTAAATTTTAAATTTTTTTTTGAGATAACAATAACTTTAAAAAGTAATACTTTAGAAAACTAAAACAGAAGTCTACTGGTGCTGCCATCTATAAGTTTATTTTCGCACTGAGATTTTGAATACAAACAATTGATTCACAACGTCCTTATTTTAATGCCCGTGAGTATATCAATAAATTTTAACATTATTCTGCTACAAAATTTTATAAGAAATTGAATTTTTAACATCAAGTAATATTGTTGTTGTATGGCTTCGGCTAAGTCTACAAATTTAAATATATTTTTTTCCCTAATAAATTATGCTTTTCATTCACTTTGCACATTGTCTGTAATCTTCTTAATATTTACATTACAAATGTTAAATAAGATTAATTATTTTAATGGCGCATCATCAATGCCTGAATATGAATAATGATTTTCAATCAATCTTCCAATAAATATTATTTGATGTTTGATCGAATAAATTAAAGCATAATGACTAACACATTTAGCAGTTAATCATATTACTAATGATATTTATCATGATAAGTGATTACGTTACTTATCATGGTTACGTAAAACAAAATGATACATACAATTAACACTTTTAACAGAGAAACAAGTTTTTGTTGTGACACATCACTGCGATATTACCAAAAAACATTTCATAAAAATTTACGAACAATAAATTATTTTTATTACCAAGAATTAAATAATAAATAAAAATAATCATGATAATTTTGAGTAACTTAATGATGGACATTTTTTTTTATTTAATAAAAAAAATAACACATTATTTACATATATAATAAAACTATTTGATATTGAAATAACTACTGCTTTTGTTAATATTACTGTAAATACCAGACATTTGTCTAATTTAGTAAATAGCACTTTTTTTCAGAAATTAATTTAGCTAACAATAAGTTAAAGCTTCAAATGTTCGAAATACTTCAGTATTTCAGCAACTAAACCGTCAATAATGGTGATTATAAATTTAAATGATAGAGCACAAAATTAAGTACTGGTATAAAAATAGCTAAAATGATTACTTACCTATAGAAAATTGAATAGCTCATAGTTCAAAAAATGGAATAGTTTAGAGAACAACAAAGATATAGATTATTTACGCGTTGTGTTACTTCATATAGATGCTGTAGATTTTATAATAATATTTTTGTCGTAACAAGAAATCTCTGTCAGTATTATAATAGTTACAGCAATGCAGATCCACAAACATTGGCATTCCAACGAAAAAATTTATAATATCATTATGTACGTTGGCAATGATTGTGAGAAATAGTATTTTGTTTACTGTAGATATTTTGGATGAATGACCATTTGGCAAGGGACAACTTGGTTTTTCGCCATCTGAATGTTCGCCAATGAGAATTCTCTACGAATTCGAGTCTTTTTTGTCGAATGAGAAATATTTTGATTGATTACAATTGCTAAAAGTTCTTTTCAATCCAAATAAATAAATATTCTAAATTTCAATGGAAAGTAACTTAGTTTACTCAAATTTTGAATCAATTAGTCTCTTAAAACTAATAGTTTAAAAACATTTTTGACTTTGAAACGCTGTCTATATAACGGGCTTATTTAAATTTAAAACAAAAACTTTTAATTAAAACTGTTGAGTAACGATTGAGTCCATGTACATAAGGAAGTTAGGTGTTAAATAGAAACATTTTCAAAATTGTTAAACACATAAAAAAAAAACAATGAAGAGGGGTGCCATATTTAATTAAGTTTTTTCTCGAATCTTGCTTCTTTTTTTCTTTACTTTTTGGTTAGAAATCATGTCAACTGTACCGAAATCAACTGTACCCAGATCATGTTTACTGTACGAGATAATTTATTATACACGCATATAAGTACACGCAAACTACACCAAATTTGCATAAATAATTGATTATTGGTAAAAAATAGTTCAGTTCTTGAACTGAACTCGTGGAAGGAGAAAACAATTCTGGTAAAATTACCATACTATATGATAAAGGCATTTCTAGTAGGAAACAATAATTCTCATCATAAATACTAAAATATACGGTATTTAAACGATTCATTTGGTAATTTTTCCCTTCAACTGTAAACGTAGACGGAGAAAACAATTCTGGTAAAACAATCGCATTATTTGGTAATGACATTTCTAAGAAAAGAAATCATTCTGATTATATAAACCAAAATATACGGTATTTAAACGATTAATTTAATAATTTTTCCGTTCATATGGTAATAGTTTTCCAAATATTCGTTTCTTCAAAACTTTAGTTCTTATTACCACACAAATGTTTGGTAATACAGAACTGAAATTAAGGATAATACAGAACTGAAGAGTAAACTTAACCGTAGAAAAAGTCTTTTTGCTGTGCTCTAAAGAATCATAATAAAATTACGAAATTTTACCACATTTTCCAAATTTTAACGCATTTCATAAAAAAATATTTTATTGTTAAATTTCCTAAAACGCTTCGATAAGCATTATGGTGATTTTTGGTGTACCCTTAGAGGCAGAAACGCGCTGAATTTTTCCATATTCTCGTAGTTTTTACGATCTTTTTTTCTTAGAATATAACTTCTATTTTAGATCATTTGTGAATTTTTTTATTAAAAATGTTTTTTTAGCAAAATAAATTAACATTGCATTAAATCAATAACTATTTTGCCTAAATAATTTTATAAATTTTTTTATATCATTCTTGTAATTTTTGAAATCCAAATTTTTCAAACAAATTGCTGTTATTAACAATATTTTAGTTTATAATGAATACTTTGAATAGTCTGTTCTTTAAAAGCAAGAAAAATGAATATATATCTATAGAAATAAAATACTACTACTACAGTAATAAAAGTTCTATAACTTTGAAATTATTTAAGTACTAATCTAAACCCCTCCAGTTACGCCTATGCTACATTACAAACTATTTTTTGTGTGGAGTAATTTTACAATAGTATTTAAAATTTTATTATTTTTTATAACCAGCGATGAACAGCAAATCCAATTCTGAATTTACGACTATAAATAATCAACACCATAGCATTGAAATTTTGAGACCAAGCATTGAATCAAGCTTTGAGGCAAATTAGACTTCATGGAGCTAAACCACATTTGCGTTACATGGAGAGGAAAACCACAAAAACTTCCTATGGATAGCTCGAATGCAAGCAGATTCTAACTCATTATCCGTCTACGACTGAGGATATTTTACGTCAGCACTGTGGTCGATGCGAGCCGGTAGCAAAATTCTTATCAAACATCCACCACTGTAGTTCGAGCCTGGGTCGCTTCAGTGGGAGGCGAATGCTCTATCCTCTCCGCCACCGCTACTCTCAATAATAATATATACCGTCGTTGAACTGCCAACGCAAATTTTGAGTTTACGGTCACCAATTTTCGACTGCGTAGTCTTGTAGTTTTGAACCCAATCCAGAAGACAATTCTTGGATCAATACCCCCTGGAGTATTGATTTGTTATGGGAACATTGAGGAATTTGTGTCCCCGACAGATTTAATGCTCACCAGTCACCATTTATGTCACGGGGATTCTTCGGCCTGCTGTATTTAAACTCCCATTCCCACGAACACGAGTCCAACGCCCAATCAGCCAAGCTATCCCGGCACTAAATAATAATAGACATAAACGCTAAAAGATCTGTTATAGAATGCCCAATACTTGTTCTCACGTGCTGTCAAACTGTTTGAATCTGCCATTTTTTCAGCTTTTGATAATAGTCTTTTCTAGTCTATAATAGTCTATTCTTTTTTTTTTCAAAATTGCCCTTTTTGGATTTGAAATATACTTCGATCCGTGTTAGTAGGCTTCTTAGAAAACAGCTCATACGTCGGTCTGAATAAAAGATCAACTTTTCTGCCTTATTTTCAGCGCTGGCACGGTTTTGAATTTTTTACATGTTTCAGAAGTCTCTCAACTTTTCTCTATTACGCAACATTTGGTTTGACGCCTTTAAAGCTAAATGTACGTATTCGCTTTACCTCTGGAACAGTTCGGGAAAAAATATTAAATATGTTCGACAAAATAAAAAAAAAAAACAACGAAATGAAAACATAATAAAATTAAAATTGATTTTTAGAATAATAACAATTGAAATGCACTTTATTTGGACAATTTTTAATGACAATCCGAAATTTGAGCAAAATCAGGTGAAGAATTCTGCGAGATCGCATTTAAAAATTTCGTATTTTCTTGATTTTATTCCTGGAAAACTATTTAATTGATTTCGTGAAAAAATTAGATTTTTTTCATGTATTTGTACACAGTTTAAAATTCTTCAGAAATTTGCTTACCTTACAATTTGAAAATGTTTTGCACAACACTTACTTAAACAATAAATAACTACTATATAACATCCATGTTAATATATTTAAAAAAAACTAGTTTTATAATTGAGGGGAAAGTTCGTTGCTTAATTTAAGTAGGATCAGAATTATGATGAAATACAGAAAAAATAAAATAAGCATAAAAACTTCCAACTTTCAAACACTCTTTCACTCTTTTATATGTAGATACTGAATATTCTTTATATTTTTGAATTTTAATTTAAATTAAAAACACTTAAAGGAAAGTTCTTTATTCTGTTCATCAGTTTCAGATCACGAAAACAAACATCCTTATTTTACTTTATATTTTAGAAATAATTATAATAATTTTATCTTTAAATAAACATAAATGTAAAAAATCAAAAATAATCTTTTTCTACTGGATGTAGCAAAAACAAGAAAAATGTTAATCCTCACGAATGTTTTAATACCTCTAGCTTATATCCCTTCGATTAAAATATCCAAATATAAAAGCTTTTACACAAAAGAATTATCTTGAAACTTATATATTCTTAAGAGATTAAAAAAAATACTAATATTTTGAACTCGAATTATTTTTTTATATCTCAGATATCTATATTTAAAACGTATGACTTCAGTTAATGTTGAAACAATTGCTTGTTTCCCAAACCTCCCGTGTAAAAAAAAATTTTCGAACTTTTTAAAAAGCAGTAGAGTTCGGTTAGCATTTGAATCTATAAACATTTAGACCTTAAAAAAAATTTTTTATATATTACAAAAATTAAAATGTTTAGATAGAGTACAAATTTTTTATTGCATTGTTTTGAGTGTGCCAATGGTTTTTCAATACTTAATGTTAATTTATCGGTGTCACTATATTCTTTGAAATTACGAAACCTACTATCTTCTCTTCCTTGTGTTAAATATTTATAATAATAATTACTCGCATGTCATTTGAATTTTGTGCTATTTGTGGAATAAAATGTTGCTAAAGAAAATTTTACGCTGAATGAATTTTACGCTGAAAAAAAAAGGATGGTCAATAAATGGCCAAATAATGGTTTAAATTTCGCATATTTTTGTTTTATTAACTAGACTTATGAGTTAGTTTTGCTATAAATATCATTACCATGTAGTAAAGGAATTTTAACACCATTTTTCTCCTAATACTTTAAAATTTTATACTTTAGTTAAATTTAAAAAATTTTCAAATGGAAAATATTTTAAATGAATAGAGTTTTTGCCTAAAAAGATTAAAAACCTCTTTGAAAAAACGTAAAAAGAAGTTCTAAAGCGTGTTGTAACTTAATATTAAATGGTTCATTTTTCTGCAACCTTAAATAAGATACTAATTAAACCATACCATTGTAACTTTTAAACTTTATTACACTGTTCTATAGTTCGACTGCAGTGAGCATATGGTGTAAAATTCAACATCAAAATCTGTACAAAGTGTGACTGAACAAATTGTTTATTAAATTTCGACAACACATTTTTAATTATTTATTTATTTTTGCATTGCTATACTCTAATTTTTACATTGGAGTTTATTGTTTGTTTACCAAAACATACACGTTAAAGGCTGTTATATAATTAAAATTTTATTTTTGATGTTTGCTTTATACCTATCATTTACAAACAATTTCAACTATTTATGATTTGAATATCCTTGGCGGTAACAAACTTGATTAAGTTATTTTGCCTTTTTATAGTGCCGAGTCTTAGTACCTTTCCATAAGTCAACATGCCATGCATTTGCAATAGTCAGCAATGAGCCGCGATGGCTCAGGGGATAGAGCGTTCGCCTTCCAATGAGGCGAACCGGGTTCGAATCCCAGTCGATACGAATTCCGCATCCGGCTTGCACTGACCACAGTGCTGACGTGAAATATCCTAAGTGGTAGACGGATCATGTGTTAGAGTCCCCTTGCCGTCAGGCTAACCGTGGGAGGTTCTCGTGGTCTTCCTCTCCATGTAACGCAAATGCGGGTTAGCTCCCTCAAAAAGTCCTCCACGAAGGCAAATTTCTCCCAATACTCGATCCAGGAGTTCCCTTGTCTTCTGGATTGGGTTCAAAATTACAAGGCTACGGAGTTGAACATTAGTAGCCGTAAACCCATTAAGTTGGGTCGGCTGTTCAACGACGGTTATAAAATAAAATATAAAATAGTCAGGCTTGAATTTATGCCTTACATCAATTAATCATCATTACATAAAAAATCCGATTTATATTTTAAAAAATAATTTGAAGTGTCTGGAAAATATTATGATTAATAAACTTGGAAGATATCATAATTTATCCATATTTCTGAAAGTAATTTTACAATATTGTGTTTGGAAAAAAAGGGCACTTAAAATTCAAGCAAGATTTCGATTTTCTGTTGCTTTTTTTTTGGCAATATAAAAAGGGAGGCAGCTGCTCCAAAGTTAAAATTTGAATAATTTCTTTATAAAAATATTGAAAAGTTCTTGCTTTTCTTAATATATCTTAATCTATAATTTTCTTAATATTATTCTCATTATTTGCAATTCTTTTAAAATGCAAACTTTTATAACATTTTATTAAAAAATAATTATTTTAAATCCTTTCATCTTCACCATGTCTTGCAATTTTTCAATTCTTTCAATTTAAATAAACTTTAGCAAACTCATTATATTTCCTCGATAAATAAAACTTCCTCAACCTTAAATTCGATCCCACACGAAGAAAAAAAAAACTATTTTAAAACTTTCACATCGTCCCATTTTACCTGGTATCAATATTTGGAATTCCTTCAAGACGTAAATTTGATAAGAAAAGAATAAGATCGTTGACGGAGAGAGAAATTCCCGCAATTCAAACGTGATTCATTCCCTTTTTTTTTTTTCTCGTTTTATTTTGTGCAGTAGTTAGGCCATAATAAAAGAGATGGCGTTCTTTTCTTAAAGGGGAATGTGCGCACACACAAACATAGCGAGTTAGATGCCAAGAAAACTAAAGTACATAACTAAAAATAAACTACACACAAAAGCTAACAGATGGCCGCTCGAGTAAAAGTGGCAGTAGCAAACTAGCGTAGGCGTAGCAACGAGCTATGATGATCTGCTGAGGAAGATGACAATGTTTAAAATAAGTGGTAAAAGCGTACTTGTTCGCAAACCAAGTGGCAAAGTGTTTTAAAAATAGAGCAAGCTTGGCGATTTTTTTTCTGCTGTCTTCCTTGTTTTTATGTTTGACGGATTAATTAATGTTGGTGACATAATATTTGACTGTCGTAAATTAAATCTCTCGTGATCGCCAAAAAAACTTTTACGAGTATTATTATTTTATTTTTTTATATACTTGTGCGTTTTTGAAATAAACCTAAAGATGAAAGTGTTTGCAAGCAAGAACATTTGTTTTGAAGAAAGATTAGCTTTTTCTTTTGTTTATGAAAAAGTGATAAATAGGAAAGCGGGTGGAAAAATGATGAGAAACATTTTGCCCAGGCATACGAGAGTAGTATTTGAAAATAAACTAGGAAATGTACAACCAAGTGGCATATGAACGAGTAAGTGAAACTTTAAATTTTTTTAAAAATTTCATCATTTCAAAAAAAAATATTTTTGAAAGATATAATATAGTTTAAATAAATAAAATATAAAGCATTGTGACTAAAAATGCAAAATATATCAAAAAACATTTATTCAATCTTAACAAAATCTGCAAAATTTTTTCAATTAATTTAATACATTACAGCAAAACATTGTATTATTAAAAATTATTCTTCAAAGATATTAGCATGACATTTGTTTAAAATTAATTTCGAGCAATTGAAATTTTTTCTTAAATTCTTTGGCCCATTTAGGTAGAAAATAAAGTGTTTGCTATAAATATAATAATAACATATTAAAATTTTTGTCTGCGTTAACCATTAAATAAGTACTCACAATAATTATGTTTATTTTTATTAAGCAGTGAAAACATTTCCTGCTAAATTTGACTTAATGCAAACATTTCCTGCTAAATTTGACTCTTTAGAAATGTTAATAATCAAATTATTAACATTTCTAAAGAGTAAATTAAAATTGCGTACCTTAATATGCTATTTTTTCAACTAATATTTGCGTTTCATTTATACATATCTCATATCAAGATTTTTTAAAATATATTTTATCTTAACGCTGAAAATTATGAAGCAATCAAATTAAACACGATAAAATTAAATTTTTATGAAATTTTATTAAACAATATTTTTGTATGCATATTTTGAATTTATGCAATAAAAACTGCACAAACTGACTGAAAAATTAAAACACATATACCCTAATTTCAAAACAAAATAAATTAATCAAAATTATTTGAAAATGCAACCTTTCTTAGCTTCCAAATTTTCATTTGCGCATAATATTGTTCAAACAAATAATTTTAATTTTCCCATTAATTTTAGCTAATCATTACAATATAGACCAATTTCGTGGATTCAGTACAGTGTCAATATTAAATAACTTTGAGCAAATTAATGAATTTAAATGAAGTTGGGGTACGCTTTTAATTAAGTTAGCTGCAGAGGTATTTGTTTTATGTATGTTTTTTTTTTTTTTCATTTTAGTTGTATACTAAAATACAACATGCAAATTTTAATAGTTAAAATTTATATTTGAGCTGTTTTATTTTTCATTTTAATTTTAAAATATCATAAATATTTGTTATTTTTGTATTTAAAAAAATCAGTGTCTGTATTTATTTATTTCATTTTTAAATGAAAAGTAATAAGAAATTTTATAGTCATGATAAACTCATTTTTGTCTCATATCAAAAGCTTAGTTTATGTAAAATTATGTAAACCTGTATTTTAAGTTAATCTCATTTCTTTTAAATCTAATTTTTATTTATATTTATTTGTTACTTAGTATCTTTAAATTTGAAATATAGTAATTTAAATCATTATTATAACATCATAAACTCTCTTCGCTTAAATTGAGACAACTTTCTGATTGCAGATTCTCAATTTTTTATTGAATACTAATGATTTCTTGTACAATCACTTCATAAATTTTAGTAAAGCTATTAAAATTAAAATTAAATATATGTTACTCGATTTTTTGGTACTTTAAAAATAATTCCTCTGCTCATTTGATTTATAGAAATATTTTATTCGCTCACAACTTTCAAAATTATACAGGGCAGTTAACGTTAACATCGAAGTAATTTGATTTTCATATTAAAATAAAAGAATGTTTTTAATTTGAATTTTCTTAAATACGGACTACCTACATGTATTTAGTGGTAAATATAAATGCAATTAAATGTTATTCTATTTTATTTATTTATTTATTTTTATTGTTGAAAGTATTCACAGTTTTTTTAACAATCAGCAACACTCCTAAAAATTATTTAGGTGGTACGGAAAGTAATAAAAATTAAATAGTAAATTAACAATTCTTAAACAATTTTCTTGAATATCTTATATATTCATTAAATTTAAGACAAAAATGCTTTTTAAAATAGCATTTTAGAAACTTAGATCACTTAACTTTTTCAATATTTAAACAAAATAAAAAAATTTAATAACACATCTGTTAAATACAACTAAATTGATATTTTTCCTACTCAACTAATCAAACAATGCAAAGACAATGCAAAACTAAAAAGTATATTTAACCAAATAAATTTGTTTTGACGTCATGCTCTAAGCTATCGTGATAAAAATACTTAATTTTTACGCATTTACCAAATTGTATCACATGTTTTAAAATTATATTTTACTGCTAATTTTACATAAATCCATACCAAAACGCGTGAATACACGGTAAACTTTACCATATTCTGGTAGTTTTTACCATGATTTTTTTTCGATGTGGGTGAATTCCAATTTTTGACTAATATTTTATTTTCCCGTTAAAAGTAAATTTCAATCATTTAGTTGGATATTTTGCCTAAGTTAAAAATTTCAATGCAAGGTATTATAAAGAATTTCATATACGTAAAGCTTAAACTACTTAAACCATTGCATTTAGGGATTTAATTCTTTGAAACTATGTACTAAAATCAATATTTTATACATATAGTATATTGAATAGGAAAAAAAACTAATTAATTAATTTTTCTTTAGTTCATTACAACAGTTTTCAATAACGTAATTTTTTAGCGATTTATTCAAAATGATACGTTAGTATTTAAAAGAGACAAACAAACGTTGTTTTTATGCAACTGCATTTATGTCATGTGATACTAAGCATTACCTAATTCATTATTGTATTTCCTTCTGATTACCTGTGCGTTGTATAGAATGAACAAAAATTGATAAAATTGAATGGATTGTTTAGAAAATGATTTTTTAAATTCTGGATATCGATTGAATTATTCTGTTGCAGAGAATTATACAGTTTTAAAGTTATACATTTATAAATTTTTATTTTTTACTCGTTTTTCAAAAAAAAAAAAAAAACTTACTTTTTTATCTGTTTTTTATATTAAACTTTTTGTTATGTTTATGACAAGAAATTATTTAAATAAATGGGTCTTGGTGCCTTTCAGATCTTAATAATTTACTGTATAAAAAAATGTTACTGTTTAAAAAAATTACTGTTTTAAAAAAAAAATTTTTATTATTTTATCATTATACTAATTTTATTTTATTTTATAACTGTCGTTGAACAGCTGATTCAATTTTGGGTTTATGACTACTAATGTTCATCTCCCAAACCTTGAAATTTTGAACTCAATCCCGAAAACAAGGAAACTGCTCGATCAAGTATTGGGAGATATTTGCCTTCTTAATGGTCTTTTTGAGGGAACTAACCCACATTTGCGTTGCATGGAAAAAAAACCAATGAAAACCTCCCACGGTTAGCCTGACGACAAGAGAGCTCTAACCCATTATTCGTCTGCCATTGAGTACATTTTACGTCAGCACTGTGGTCGGTGCGAGCCGGTTACGTAATTCATATCGACCAGACATTACTACGATTTGAGCCCGGTTCATCTTACTAAAAGGGGAACGCTCTATCCTCTGAGCAGTCACGGCACTCATTATACTCTTTGTAATAAACAGTTTTTTTTTCCTGAATTTTGTATCACTTTTTTTAAATAACACTAAGGGTCTTAGGGGACTAGCATAAGTTCAATTTTGATTCAATGGAAGAAATAAAATAAGCACATCTTACATCAATTACCATAAATCAAGTGCCAAAATATTTAGAGAATTTATTAAAGCTGAAGAGAATACTTATGTAACTTACATATGGTAAAATCAGATGCAAATTAAGAAATAAAAAAATTAATACTTACTGCACATAAAGATATTTTAAAAAACTTAGAATTAATTGAGTTTTAAATTAATACTCAAGTACCTTGCATAATGATAGCACAGAACTGTATTATGTTTTCTCAAGCCACGTTATTGACACACACTAGTTCCTGTTGTTTCTTAAAAAAGATTTCAAACGTCCGGATTCTTATATTGATTCTGATATTCATCATATTTCATTTTTTGAAGTTAAATAAATATGCCCATCGCTTTTTGTGAATTCTTTCAATATATCTATAATTTTTACTAAATGAATAAAGCTAAACTGAAAGTATACTTATCCGAATATAAAAGTGAGCATTTTTGTTACATTTATTTTCGTTCTTTTAATCATTGTTTTCCTCATTTACTTATGAGATGGTGATAAAAAATTATTTTACTTTTATTTGTTTAATGTATATCTACCTCAACGTGATTTTTTTTTTCTTTTACATATCTTTCAACTCTTTATTGAAAGTATTTTTCATAAATAAGCAACAGCAATTACCAATTTTCGAAATTAAAAATAAATGTTTTACTTTCTGGTTATATTAATAACCATCTACTAATCTATGATTTTGCTAAAAAGATGGGTTTAATATCAAATAAGCATAAAAACTAGCATGAAAAATGTATTTAACAAGAAAGAATCCTATAAATGAAAACGAATATTTAAACAGTCTGATCAAATTCGTGCTCCTAGGATGATTAAAAACAGTTCAAAACTAAATATTTGTGCTCTGAGTAAAAGAGTATGGCAAAAACGACCAGAAAATGTTACAATTTTTCATGTTTCACAGTCTTTGAAAAAGGCAAAAAGCTAAGCATTTTTTTCCGAAGTACTTTTGTAATGATTTTGGTAAGATTCTGGGTTCAAATCTCGGGCATGGATGTACTATCTGTCCTTACAGTGTGAACAACGTTGGTCCACCTAATATGGTGTCCCTGAAAGAGTTGCCAACAAATCTGCCCTTCAGAGACCTCTATAACGAAAGGTCATTCTCCAGGTGGTCGTTGAAAAAAATAAAGTATAGTTTTATAATATGTGTTAAAATTTGGTAAATATGGTAAAATTTGATTATTTTATCACGAATCTTAGAGCATGGCATACAAACAATTTATTCGATTAATTTTACTTTTCAGTTTAGAATTTTTTCTAAATGTGTGGTAATACCAATTATAATTTTGAAAACCAGGATTTCTGACAAACCAATACCGTACGAACGGAAAATATACCGAAGGAATGGTTTAATTAACATACATTTTGGCTTAATTATCCAGAATTATGTTTTTTTTACCAGAAATTTTATCACGATATAGCATGGTAATTTTACCTGAATTTTCGTATATTGCTTAAATGTTCTAGACAAATTTTTTAATCAAATCAAACGTTGAATTTAGAAACACTATAATCAAATATTTAGTTGCCCAAAACATTTCTTGATTTTATTATAAATATTTTATATACTTTTAACAAGCACATATATCAGCTAAGTGTAAAAATTGAATATCGTATTTTTTTAAGAGAAGAAGAAAAATGCATTTTTTGTTATTTAAAATTGACCATTAGACTAAAGGATATTTAAAACGACACATATTTTTTTGTAAATTGATCAACAACTTCGCACGTTCTGCAACAAGAGGTAAATAAAGCAGCTGGAAGCACTCCAAAGAAACCACTGTATTCAAGGAAAATGTATTCACTGTTATCTTTCAACTCTTCATTCTTTACAGCAGATCAAACCATAAAAGCTTATTGGTATCATGTTTTATTACGAACCCATCCCACAAATAACTAAAAAAGGTGACTTAGTTCTCCATTGTCATTTTTGCTCTAATAAATATATGATGCTGTAAAAAATCACAGATTTGATTTCGTGACGTTCGCAAAACTAACGTATTTAATTTTTATCTTATAAAAAAATATACATAAAATGCAATATATATTACATCCAATCGTGTAGTTACCATTATTGTCGTACTTAACATATAATTTTATTTTTAATTGCTATATATTAGACATGTTATAATTAAAAAAATAAGTTAATACTGTTTTAAATTTTCTTACTGGATGAAACTAATTACCTACTTGCGTAGTGATATTCAGAAGAAAAGAAATTATAGAAAAAGTTCACTTCCTCAGATTCTCAGAAAAATAGATTCAGCATTCTCTGTGTTTATTTTTATTTAAAAAAAGCACGAAAAAATTATATATATTACGTACCAGCAGAACATGTTATTATAATCTTATTATAATTTTATTTTCAAATTGCAATATAATTGATTTGTTACAATTACAAAATTGATCAATTCTATTTTAAATTTTCTCACTCAATGAAATTAACTACACACTAGCGTTATAGGGATGAAGCGGATTATTTATAGCAAATTAAAAATCAACTTCCTGACACTCTAGAAAAATAGGTTTAATATTCTCCGCGTTTAATTTTTATCTAATAAAAAAGCAATATATAGTCGAACAATCATGCAGTTATCTTTATAATCTTACATAACATATTATTTTTTAAGTGCAATATATTAGACATGTTACAATTAAAAAGTAAGTTAATACTATTTTAAATTTTTTCACTCAATGAAATTAACTACAAACTAGCGTTATAGGGATGAAGCGGATTATTTATAGCAAATTAAAAATCAACTTCCTGAGACTCTAGAAAAATAGGTTTAATATTCTCCGCGTTTAATTTTTATCTAATAAAAAATTCAATAAAAAAGCAATATATAGTCGAACAATCATGCAGTTATCATTATAATCTTACATAACATATTATTTTTTTAAGTGCAATATATTAGACATGTTACAATTAACAAGTAAGTTAATACTATTTTAAATTTTCTCACTGAATTAAATTAACTGCCTACTTGTGCTATGAATTTAGGGGTAAAACGGATTATGGATTAAAGTACTTAAAAAATCGGTACCTAGAAAAGTTTTTAAAACTTTATTAAGGGGATAGTTTGGATCGTAATTCAAATTTAAACTGTAATAGGCTTATATGACAAAGATTTAGTCTTTCCAACCAAAAGGAGAAGTACTTTGATTGTATTAAATGTCAGGTTTAGTTGGAAAAAAAGAATCAACTCCGATCCGGATTGGTTCCTTTAAAACAAGAAACGAAGTTTTAGGTCATGTCAAAGTAATATAAACAAATATTCATTATTAAAATTTGGACAAAAATATTACTCAAAGGAATGTTGTGACAATAATTTAAATTATAACTTATGAAAGAACAAATTTTTTCCATTTGTACTATTTAAAATTACTTCTATTATAATATCAAATTTGTTTCACATTCGAAAATTAATTAAAGAGATATGCAGATGAATTCTAGCATCTTTTGCAGTGCATCAGAATGCTTCCTCCAAACACATTTTTATAATAAGATGTTTACAAATGTGAGAGTGCGAGAATGTGGTTGGGTGTGATATTGATATTTAGATCTTTTCTAATAATGGTTTTGTGCAATTTCTATATTTTATGCAAATATATTTCGTATGATTAATCCCCAAGTGTTATGCTGAAATACAAAATGTAATTAAATACATTTAACTCCAAAAGTTTAAATACGAATTGAAATTACTATCGTTTTTTTTTAAAAAAATCCTGTGAAAATTTCAATAAGTTGGTGTCAAGTTCTCAGTAAAATCCGGAGTATGACTCTCAATACCGACTGCACAGCTCTGGTTTTAAGGATATATTTTGTGTTATGTTTCGAGCCAGTTCACTGAGGTAATCACTAACATGAACCATCACTTTTCTTGATCAGATTTTTTACTTCACATCTTTGTGATGAAAATTCAGATTTTTACCTTTATTTTTCTAAGATGACATCAGGCTGAAAGAGTATTTGAGTGGTTTTATGAAGGCTCACACACCCTATTAAATTTTAATTGTTCTGCGAAATCAGTCAACTTGCACCCCATAGAAGTTATGAACATTGGATAAAACGCCGTAATTATAATGCTTGACGCGGGACTTTTTCCTCCCAACCAAATACAACTATAAAAGGTGTGATTTTGGAGGGGAAATTCCAAATATGTTTTTAATCATCTTTAATTCATTTTTGAAAATAAAATTACGGGGAACATTTTCTTTCGAAGGATTTAAAATACAATTTTATCCTCCAATCAGAATTCTAGAAATATAGCTCACAGAACATCTTATTTTCTTTTGATTGTTTTGGATAAAACTAAATCAACACTATTCTGAAATCAGCTTTTTTTCGATAATTAACAATTATATATTTATCTGTTTTTAGATATTTGATAAATATCCTTTTTTATATAAGTTAAGGCAGTTTTTGCGCCGTTTAATTCAGTTCTCGTCAGTTTAAACAATATAATGCAATTATAATACAATTAAATTTTAAAAAAACTTTAAAATACACAAATTCTTTGTAGTAACCCTCTGAGCGTTAGACTCGGCTTTTTTCGAAGTTCTTGAAGCAGGCTTTCCTATATGCTTGGTTCTGTTGTTGAAGGGGAAATGCGTACCTTGGAACTTTCAGTACAATTTTACCCAGGGACTCAATGCTTGGAGCTTTTAATTACTTGTCTAAGATTTGTTATGGCCTAATTCAATTCTTTACATTTAAACAAAATTATAAAAGTTGTCGAATTTGTTAAGTGGGTGAAGTGTCACCAATTTCATGACCACATAGCATATTGGTTGCAATGTGGTTTAGCATTGCCCATCGAATGCCTTAACTTACAACGAAGTTTCATACTCATCGACCTAAACCTGGGTGATTTTTGGGCAACCACCTGGGATAGAACCCCAGACATGCGCAATCAACCTCAGAGACCAAGTTAAAAAAAATTCAATTATACTTTTAATAACTTTCCCAGTGATTTCTAATGATTTATTAATTTTTCTTCCGGTGAGCATATCTTATTATAAAACTATGAAAATATAATTACCGAAAATTGGAACGATATTATGGCTAAATATGCTACAAAATTTATAAACAGAGTATTTTTATTACAAAATAACGAAAGTCAAGAAAAATGTCTCATTTAAACCACAACATACACACAATCTCGTTATAAAATTCAGAAACGATTTCGTGAGAAAATCACAACTACTAACCATTTATCCATTATCCATTCACCTTTAGTGATAATAGTTCCCTCCTGCGTTTATTGCATGTCACAATCACTATATAAACTCAGTTTTTATAACGAAAACATCTTTACTTCTGCATAATTTCATTACTTAATTTCTTTCATTGATAAATATGTTTGACGTATGTTTGCAATCTAACCGTTGAATGTCTGAAATAAATCTGCCTAAGTATTCATTAGTATAATACAAAAAAGTCTTTAACATTCCAAGGCACTTTATCTCGTATCATAAATGTAATGAAAAGTATCATTGCCGTCATATTTAATTTGTTATGAACAGAATTTATAGAAGCACATCCTTACACCAATGAGTATTGCTATTTATTTTATAATTTATAACGTTCCCATTTCATATATATATATATATATATATATATATATATATATATATATATATATATATATATATATATATATATATATATATATTAATTCACGATGAAGAATAAAGTTCCATAGCATATGTAAATTCTTATGAATAGAATTATAAACAAAATTATCGTTTAATAATGCATTTCATTATTTAACTCACTATATCATATGTATCATTCGTTATAAATAAATTTATAAAGAAAATTGTCATTTACAACAATGCCCATCATTATTTGACTCAATTTGTTGTAAGAAGCATACTTGAAACGTCGAATATTTTATGTATTCTCAAAATATATTTTATTGCCCATTTTTTAGAGTATTAAATTTTAATGAATTTTTGCAAATATTAATTTTGTTGCAAATATTATTCAAGATTAAATTATACATTATTTAAAAATTAAATTATACAAGCAAGAGTAATAAAAAATATACCAATATTTTTTATATATTTTGTTAGAATTAATTCCGGAAAACGATTCAGAATTCAAAAGAATTATCTCTTTCGCATTAATTAAAAAAAAACTAAGTTAGCTCTTAAAAGCAAATCAGTTTTAAAAACAATTAGTTAAAAGCATGAATTTCATATAGAGTAAGTGAAAAAAATAATACATACTATATTATTTTGAAATTGATTTTAAAAATTTTCGATTGAGGAATTAATAACTTTTTGCTGGGATCAAACGATATATGCTTTACATTTAATTAATTTACATATCCAAATTTCTTTTCTTTTAAACATTTAAAAAATTATATTTTTATCATAAATTCTGGAAATTTTCAAAATTAGGGAATGATTACTGTAGTTGTTAGATTTAAACATTACATCTTTATCTTAAGCAATTCATTCTCTCAATACTTTATTCTCTCAATACTTTAACTTCATAAATTTGCTCATATTTAAACAAAAAATAATTCCATTTAAAACTGTATTTAAATTATAAAAATCACCTCTCGAGATTAGTTTATAAACATAGAGTTTTAATGATAGACTTAAAAGTAGCTTATTTTATTAAAACCTTGTTTACATTTCGAAAAGAAATTCTGGTAAAATTAGCTTACTGTATGGTAATAACATATCTTTTAATAAAAACAAATTCTGATATTAGAAACTAAATATAAAAATAATAAAAAATAAAAAAACGGTATTTAAACCATTCATTTCATAAGTTTTCTTTCTTATAATAACTGTCTCGTAATATAATACAGTACGGTGTATAGTTACGGTTTCATACAGTTAAAGGGGAAATAAAAAATACAAAACTTAAAAGTGAGTTTTAACGAATAAATGGTTATGCTATGCTCTAAGGTATCATTGCATAATTACCGAATTATAACTTATTTACCATACTTTATCACATATTATAAAACCATATTTTATTGGTAATTTTACCAACATCAATATCAAAGTGCTCAGGTAAAATTTACGGAGCTTTATTGGTGTTCCCATACAGCCAGAAACACGTTAAATGTTACTGTATTCCAGTAATTTTAACCTTATTTTTTTCTCAGTGCATTTATGGACCTCTCTGTTAGCATTGGAATTATTTATTCCAAAACAGAATTGCTACATTTGGATCAGTCTTGTATATTAATTTAAATATTTGATGCTAATGTCTGCAGTTTGTTTATTTTGTTACAAAACGTACAGATGGCGCCATGTAAGTGAAATTTCACTGTTTATGTAAAAATAATTTTGGATTCATCATTATTGACACAACAGTCAGCCTTCTAAACTTCAAAAAAAGCAGAATAGTAGTTGTGAATCTTATTTCGTATATCATAAACACTATTATTAGATGTGAGATCTAAAATATAAACAATTTACAGTGGGAAATTTAAAGCCAAGCATAAGGACTAAATTAGAATTATGTGTCAACGTTCTTAAGCTTTTTTCGTTGACTATATTTGTATTTTACGTATCTGTACCTTTATTTTGAATTCGTATTCCTATATTTTTAAAAGGAACAAATACACAAAACCTAAATTGCAATTATCATAGATTTCTGAATACCTAAGAATTTATTATAAAGCTTAAATTGATATGATAACATAAAATTCTGTCATAATTCAAAAATTCTATAAATTTTTAGTTTCTAAAAGTTGTTGGTTGTAAAAGAAAATAATCGAAATGAAGTTTTTTTTTTATTTATTTATAACTTTGACTCTTAGATTTTGGAAATTACACTGTTACTTCTTAATTAATGCAGTTTCTGCGTCCGAAGATGTTAGTGTAAATAGAATTGAAAGCTTATCATTTCAACAAAAACTTAACAGATGGTTTTGTAAAAAAATAACTTCTATTTAAAAGTCGAATACCATATAAAGTAGAAAATTCAACTGTAGATTGGGTGTTTTCAAACACATCGATTTTATTCAATTCGACAGATTTTTAAACATTAATACTTCGTGTAATATTACATTCAAATTCCACAAAAGATCCACTAAAATTTACTCGTTTTCAAACTCGTTAATTTAATTAAAATCGACTAAAAAAGTGGCAGACGATTATACAAAATAAATTTTTCGTTTGAAATTTTTGACTGTAACTAAATATTTCGTGTAATGTAACGTAAAATACATAAAATTGCAAAAATTAATTTCGTGTTATGCAATCTTTAATGTAAAATAAATTCTTCTTGTAATATCTCAAATACCATTATATATTACTTGCTTTCAATCTCATCTATTCAATAAAAACCGACAGATAATTTTATGAATAAATATTTCGTGTAAAATTCGAATTTAACAGAACATTTACTGTGGATTACTTTTTTTGCAACATATTTAAAAAAAACAACATTGTTTTACAAAATAAATATTTCATGTTATATTCAGGGAGGCAATCTTACGAAAATATTGATCTTTTATATCAGTATTTTGCATTGGCTGGTCCTCGGATTAATATTTCCATTAGAATTTATTTAAATTTTATTTACATTTTAATAGGTTTAGGCTCAAAATATTTTTCATTATAGCGAGAATGTAAATGATCAGAAAAAATTTGGTCAAAAATATTTTTAAGTGCTTCGATTTGTAAAGGTAAAAATTATGTCAATAGTTTAACTTACTAACCGTACCGTATATTTTAGCAATCCTTCGAGAAAATAGGAATGAAAAGAACTGTCTGAAATGAAATAAATTTTATTGCTTAATCTCTACAATAACAGAAAACAAGCTTTTCAATCGGAACGAAAACTTGATTATAAATAAAACGCAAAAATTTTATCGTTTAACGATTACTATACTGAGTATTACTACTATTACTATGCATGATAAAAAATTAAATTTATATATTTGGAAAGCTCTTTTACTATCCTTTTGCATTTTAAAATTACAGATGAGAATGTGGTAAAATCAGAGAATGAGGTGGGAAAAGTTCTTTTTTTGTTATATTTGTGACAAGGATTTTAAAAGGCGACAATGTTTTTTGAATATTTTTAAATTTGCATTTAGTCTAGAACATATTAAAACTCGTTAAAATTTTTGTTATATTTCAAATATTTTAGATATAAACCCTTAACGTCCAAGTCACAAATAACATCAATTGAATAATCAAGTTATAATAACACTATCAATTGATCTTTTAATAAGGGTATTTTTAAAAAATTATGTTTTAGCTCTACTATAACGAATGACTATTATTAAATTAAATGAGTATATTATTTAAATCAAACCGCTTGAAAATAGAAACTGACATAGCTTTGGAACTTATCATGACAATTTCAAAGGTTTAAGTTTACAAATCTGATATCACTTTCTAATCAACTTATAACGTAACTGTTTTGACTTTAAATTGATAGATATTTAAAAGAAAACATCAGTTTTATTTAATTAAAATCTTTGAGAGAGCTTTTAGAAAAGAGTCCTATCTCAGCTATTACTACCTAAATCGAACCTCTTATACCTTGAAGTTACATTGCCTTAATATGTAGCAAAACATATTTTTCTTTTTGAAGTTTCAGTTTAAAAATTGTATTATTCTAATGGCCATTAATTAAAACATTGATGGCGTACCCTCTGTACCTAATGTAACTGAAAAGCTGTATTTATAGAAAATAACATTGTTTTAAATTATTTCTATTGAAAACATACAGAATTCCCTCCATCAGATGATTTTTCGTATAAAGACAGAAAAAAAAATAAAGGAAATTCTTTTGTCGATAATGTTTTTCAAAATATTATTAATTTTTATATCTATCAATGGCATTATTCTTTTTTCTGACTAAATGGCTATTCTAACTCATGAAAAAAAAAAGACTAAAAACTCTGACTGAAACTAATCAACTGCAAAAAAGTTCCGAAATTGTAGTGTGCCTTCTTTAATTGATTCCATTGTAGTACTTATTTTTTATCATTGCTTAAGTTAGCCTAAATTTTTTATGATTCTTATACTTCTGTTTCTAACTAACTTCTAAACAAAGGAAAATTTCTTAGAAACAACGTTTATTTGTTAACAAACATAAATAAAAACTTACTCAAGCAAATCTTTCATTGCTATTTTGGTGTATTAAATCAATCTTCATTATGTTAACTGCAGGTAAAAAAATTCCTCACCTATATTAAACCTTTCAATGCATAAGGAAGATCATCTTATGAATTAGCTTACATAAGAAATCTCTTAAACTAAAATATACCTCGCATTCATCTAATTTGTAGTTTCAAAAGCAACACAAATCATGAGATACATGTTTTTGAACTTATTCAGTATCAAAAGTAGCTCTAAATGTGAACCGTATAAGTTGTTTGAGTTTTTTTTTCCACACAATTTAGAGTTAATCTCTAACAACTTTGCTATGATATATTGTAAAGAGTATTTAGTTTTGAAATTTATCAAGAAATTTCTTCTTTCAAAGAAATTATTATTGAAATTATTAAAATCATTTAAAAACATTTCTGTTTTTAATTCTGTTCCAGAAATCACGCAATGTTTTATTAATAAAGACTTAATGTTCTTTGTTCTTGTTTAAATTCTGTTTTAAGGTTACTAATTTAAATTATCTTTTTCACTATTATAAATGAATAAAAAACAGCTAACTTCAAGTAAGTCATCAGATGCGTTTAATATGTGCATGATTAGAAATATTTTAACATTTTAAAAAATTATGATGAATTTTTAGTTGATTCCCGCAGTTAACATGCAACTTAACCGAAAACCACAAACTATCTTAAATCATTGTTCAAATTCTGTCTGTTCAAACAAAACTCTTATTTCTGATTCTGCGTATAAAATCAATCTTCATCATGCTGAATGCAGATTAAAACCCCATCACTTTATCAAATCTCATAATGCCGATTTTCAATTCAAGGGAAATCTTACAAATCTACTTACATAAAAATCCAATCCATTCATTTTGATTTCTCATCAGCATCACCAAGAAGTGCTGGACAGAGGCTACTCCTGATGCGTTGAAGGAAGGGGTGAAATATTGTAGTGTCAGCGCTGAAATTCGAACCCGTCGCTCAGCTATCATGATATTAACGTAGCACTCTCATCCTAAGTATGTACCCTGTTTCAAGGATCTAAGTAGCTTCATAAGATATTCACTAAAGCCACGGTAGCTCAGGAAATCTCCCAATTAGGTTACCCAGGATAGAATCCCAGATACGAATTTTGCTCCCAGCTTGCACCGACCACAGTGCTGACCCAAAATATTCTCAGAGGTAGAAGAATCATGGGTCAGAATACCGCTGAGGGCTAACCTCTCGATGTAACGCAAATTTAGATCAGTTTCATGAGTTCTCTTGTCTTCTGGGTTCGGATGGCAATGGAGTTAAACATTGGTGGACTTGGGCCAGCTGCTCAATGAACGCAGGTTATAAAATAAAATCATACACTCATTGTGAAATTGCTTGCTTTTGAATCATGACTTACGACTTGATATTTAGTGTAAAAAGTAAAACTAAATGAGAAAGTTTACATACAATTTACAAGTGTTGTAAATGCACGTAGGTGTTTATTTAATAAATTATAAGAAGTAATTAGTTTTGAAAATTTATTAAAAAAAAATACCCATGCTTCAATGAAATTATAAAACTACGACGAAATCATTTCCTACTTTTTATTTATCTTCTATCATTTCATTGCGAATTACTATTTAAAAAAAACTATTATTCAGTTTTCCTTTTAAATTTTAGTTTAAGATTATCAGTGTAAATTAACTTTTATAATTTATGAAGTATGATCAATGTGGGTAAAAAGCAACTATTTCGAAGTCGTCAGATGTGTTTAATATGCGTAAGACTAGGAATATTACAGCATTTCCCAAAATCACATAGAATGTCTAGGTAATTCCGGCAATTTCCATGAAACTCAATCCATAACCCATTAAGTAGCTTTAATTATTGTTCAATTCCTGCTTCTTCAAGCAAATCTCTCATCACCAATTCGGCGTATAAAATCAATCTTCATTATGTTAAATTCAGACCATTTCTCATTCATCAGCTCTTCTAATGCAGATCTAAATTCTAGGAAAAGTATCTTATGAATCGGCTTACATAAAAATCCCGGGAGCTAAAATCGATGTTTGAGAGCTGTTTAATAAAGAGGGAAAGAGTCAAGATTGCGCTTTGACCTCAACCTGCAGTAACCAGCGCCAAAGGGAGAGAAAAAAATATTTCTTCTTTTACAATGAAACAACGTTCCTGATTGGACTGCTTCCATCTGTGACGTAAAATCTAGCGATAACTAAATCCAAGAAGAGAGTGCATGAAAGGTTTGAGATTCGTCCACATCTTGCTCTTCAAACATTTAAACACCTTTAAGAAGAGTTGAGGTGAAAATTTTCTTAGTTTTCGTTTGTTTTGTTTGAAGAAGCGATGAACAATTTTCTACTTTCTGCTATCCATCACAGTGTCAAGAAAGTGGAAGAGAAAGTTTGCTCCATGCTTTGCTGACTTTTAAAATTGTCAGACTACTTAAATGCGTTTATGTATTTATGATTTTTTTTCACTTGAAAGACAACGCTTTGTAAACATTATAAGTGTAAATTTACAACCCTTGAAAGTCTGCTGAATGCCGTAATTACGATAATAATGATTATTTTTTCAGTAATATAAACTAAATCAAAACTACCAACATTCAATTCTAATATATTCAAAAGGTGCATATTTTATACTACATTTTATATTTTTTATACTTGAAGTTCCTAAATGTAGCTGTATGAATTATATTAAATAAATAAACTTTGTTTAAGTTTCAGAATCTGAGAAACTCACGCTTTTTTATTATGTTTTTATAGTCAGAAAACATTTGGAAAAAAACATTAAATATATGTTTCTAAAAATAAGAAAACAGTTCAAAAATTATTGTTGTCATAAGTTGTTTGTAAGTTGTACAGATTTTATTATAAATTTCTTTCTAGATTTACCTAAATCTACGCACTTTACATAATACTTTAATATTTTCTTTTTTTCAATTCCTACTATTAGTTCACACTCTCCCTATATCTTGTTCAAATTTTCAATGCTTAATAAAATACTTTTTATTCATCCAACCAAGTTCAAATACATTTTTACAACTTGTAGTGGATGACACTTGATGTTAATACAGTTTTTTTAAATATTAATTCATTAATTAAAATTGGGATGGGCGAAAAATGAAATGGAATGTTCCAAATGGTTAAGTGTTAGTCATTGTTTTAAGTTTTACTATAAGGGATTCAGTTTTTCAAATATTTTAAAAATAACATCAGTGATAATTTCTAACTTATAGTTCAATTTGAATAAAAAATAGTTTATTGCACATATTTATATATCTAATTATTTTATATTCGTTGTGTCAGTTAAATTAAATAAAGAACATTACTTAGTAGCACTTGTGGTCCACGTCACCAAATTTATATTTTTATAGTTGCCTGATACCACGCGCTTCTTTTTTCAATTGCTACAATGAGTTCACACTCTCCCTATATATATTTATATATCTTGTTCAAATTTTCAATTGTTAGTAAAGTACTTTTTATTTGTCCCTTCAAGTTCAAATACATTTTTTTTTAAACTTGCAGTGGATGATACTTGATGTTAATACAGTTTTTTTTTCAAATATTAAGCCATTAATTAAATTTTATTAATTAATTTTAGTCTTATATGGATGAAAAAATGTTAATTATTAATTAAAAAGTAGCTAAAATAAAAATTTTCTTTGTTGGCTTAAGTAGGAATTGACTACAAAAAAAATTTTTATTATTTTTTTAATCTCTCTTTTCTAAAATTAGACTCAGAATAAATTATATATTTTCAAGATTTTAAATTTTCAGAGTTTCTTAGTTCATTATTTCACACGTTTATCTCTTTGAAGCGACTATTAGCCATCTCTTTACTACGACCGTTTATTTTTCCACAAGGGAAAATTATTACCTATGTTAAAATTATTTAATTTATTAATTTACTATGTTAAAATTATTTAAAATTATTACCTATGTTAAACAATGTTTGTTTTCTTTCTTTTGTACTTAGAGATAATCATATTATCCTGTCATTTATTTCCGAAATGATGTAAAGTAATGCAATTCCTTTATATTTGTGGTCATTTAAATTCGAAATTATAACTATCTCATTGTTTTTTAAACGAAAAACGCCAACAGTAATACAATAGTAGTATTTACTACGGTTTTTAATCAAGATTATTTAATATATCCGAGAGAATTTTTAATATCAATCTGGTTTCATAAAAATAGTTTTTTAAAGATTTATTTTTCCCTAAAAATCCTCTTATTTTACCAGTTTACTTGCATCGTAAAAAAATTATGATTTTTTTTAAAAAAATCTGATAAAGAATTTTGCCCCCTACAAAATCATAATTATCAGTGACTAATAAATCTTTATAATTACCATTTAATTCTACATTTAAGGATAAAGTTTACACTGTTAAAATTTCTATTCTAAAATTATGGTAAAATAACTGGTAGCTGTCTGTTCATCCGAGATAACTGTAAAGTTAACGGTAAAGAAAAAAAAATTTTATTTATGTTTTTGAAACCATTTACAAAAAGAAAATGGTTATAAAACCATAAATGCAAAACTATACGGTTTTTTAACCAATTACAACTAGCATTTTTCAAAAACTTTAAAAAAAATTGATTATTTAACTAGACATAGGGGATCGGCTTTTAGTAAGGTAATGGACATTGGAGAGTGCCGGACACTAGAAATTCTTTATGTGTTGAAGGGAAGGGAGGAAATATTGTGATGTCAACACTAGGACTCGAACTCCAGTTCTGCTGGTCATGAGATTGAAAGATAAGCCCGCTCGGCTATGATATGTACGCAGTTGCAAAGAACTAAGTAGCTTCATTACGTGGTTCTAGTTGGTGCGATAAAATCCTGGTTGTTTAACCGTATTAGGTGAAAGCAGTGAATAAACAGTTTTTCTCAAACTTAACAGTTTGATAACCATTTTATTTACAGTTATTTGACGGTTTTAATTAAATATGGTAAAATAACCATTCAATAAATTGTTGTTTAACCATTTTTCCGAGAAGTTTTTAGCAGTGTAAACTAAATTCAGGCCGTTTGACTAAATATAGTGTATGTGTATTTATAATAGCCTTGCTGACGAAATTGAGAAATAAAATACCAAATTTTAAATATATTTGTTTCAGAAAATGGTGCAAAAAAAAAACTGAACTCAATATACTTTTGATAACATATAAAACATCATATAAAGTTCAGATACAAAAATTAAACTTCAGATAGCTGTTTCGATAATACACATTCACAATGTCTGTTCTGATTATAGTACTTATGAAAGTACACTGTTAGGCAGATGACGGTACACTGTTAGAATGAGGTAGTATATTCTAAATTAAATTTTTTGACCACTGAAAAATTTTAACAGCATTTCTCTGATTCCTGACCCATTTGTCTGCTTAATAAATGTGCATTTAAACCAACCGTATTCTAGTAGTAGAACTACAAGCACCCCTACTTTTTATTATAGTCAAACAACTCTTGAGTTTTTTTTTAGAATTATTGTTTTAGCAAGAATAAGTATTTTCATAATTTCCAGTACTTTACACATTTATAAATACAAAATTATAAACAAATTAACATTGTTATTTTATATTAATAAGTAAATTTGAAGTATTTCATAAAATTTAAATGTTTATTTAGTGAAGTTAATTTATCCACTAACTTTTTCAGTGGTTTTATTTTGCATTGCAAATTAAGGAAATTTTAAATTCAGCATCATCTATATAATGATCTCCATAAATTTGTGGATTATTTATTTATTTATTTATTTGAATTTTGAACAGATAATTTTTAACAGGAGTTAAAAGATAATCGAAAATAATGTATTTTCGTGTAGTTTAGATTTATTATTCCATTAGCTAAAGTCTTTACACTCTTTATCTACCTTGTTGCAATTAAATTTGCCCAAAAATGTAAATAATTTCCTAATACGTACATTATTTATTTATCAATCTATAATGTTAAACAATTTAAATATATTTCGTATTATTCAAGCATTTACATCTTTTAATAACATCACATGATTTGAAATTTAAGTTATTCATTGAATTTACATTATTCCTTATTTACATAATTCAATAAATTTAGATTATCTTCGGACTTTACACTATTCTATTTTCTATGAAATTCATTTTTCGTTTCACGATTATAAGCTCAACATTATCAATCTAATTAACTCTATAAATTTACGACATAGCTTATTTAAACAGTTATTCCTTAACAAGTATCAAAAGAAATCTAAAATGGTATATTTTTGGGAATTTTTTAAGAATCAAATATATGTACAAGATTTTTTTCAAGGAATCATAAATTCAAGGCACATTTCGAAGCCGAAGTCACGTTCCTTGTATTGAAAGTAAAAAATAAATTCGATCTGTTAAACACATTCCAAATAGCTGGTAGGGCCTTTAAGCGCTTTATCTACCTCGGTGCACTTAAATTTCCTCAGAAACGGTCGTCAACATTTATAAGATTGCATTTTTCGAACTACAAATCATTTTTTACCATCTCTGAATTTAAAAAAAGAAACGCTGCAATAAATTCAAACGTTATTTTATTTTTTCTGTTTACATTTCTCAGCAAAAAAATCAAACCGAAAAACCAAATTTCTTCAACCTTATGAAGAGGGGAAAAAATTGCAAAATTAGGGGAAAAGGACGAAACGGAAGAGCACGGCATCCCCTTCCACTGTAGAGTGGGGAAAAATGGGGAAAAAAAGAAGATGCTTGTGGAAGAAGAGAACGTACTTAGATTTGGCAAGAGTACAACGAGCAGGGGTTTGGGGAAATAGGGGGTTTCTGGCACTCGTCCTGACAGCTGCACTGCAGAAAAGTCCGGGGTCCATACTTACTGCATTGTAGTAGGGTTTTTGGAAAGTCCTGGGTCTATCTCAACATTCTTGGGGTTCATTAGATCTTTATCAATCGAGTCGTAATTTGTTCAGCGGTCGGACCACTCCGTTAAATAATTACCCCTGCTTTCTTTAAAAAGGATGGGGATGCCTCGGAAAAACGATCCGTTCTTGTCGAACTTTGAAGTTCTGAATTCGCTTCACTATCTGATATTTTGTTTTCTTTCACGATATTTTTTAGTTGTTTCTCCATCTGATAAAGATGATTTTGTAAAATTTATAAATCTGTTTTATGCTAAATTGATACAAAAATACCTTGTCCATAGAAAGCTCTTAACACTTTAGTATCGCATTAGTTTGTAAAAATGCACCTGTAATCTTTAATATTGATTGTCCTAATTGACCTTCCGTTATTGAATATTTCTAATTAAATAGTCCTCATTGAATATTCCCTTCCCTTTTGACAATATAGTTACAAGGGTACTTCTGATTTTTATTCCATACCAATTATTTAATTTAGTTTCACACTTTGTTGCAGAATATTTTTATAATTTCCATACCATATTTTTCATACTTTTTTTAATATTTTGCATTGACTAAAGTCAAAAAATATATTATATTTAACCTTTTAATAACTTTCGGTTATTAAATACAGCATCAGACACCAGTGTCTCTTTTTACATTTAAGGTAAAATTTTCCAAACACGGCTTACTTTCAAACAAAATTTTTTCGAATTTGCACTTTTTTGCAGTCATATAGAGAGACAGTAATTCATCAGTGAATTTTCTTTCATTTATAAAACCAATTATTGATATATTTTTGAATATGAATGAAAAAAAAATTTTTTAAATTACATTTTTAGGGAGGGTTTTATATTTTAGAACAAATATAATACTTAGAATCTATCAGATTTATTTAATAACTATTAAACTGTTTGTTTTTTAATAACGAAAAAATTCCAAAATGTATTTTTATTTTTCATTAGAGCGTAAGGAAAATATATATAAAGGGGGCACCGGTGTACCATCTACGCCTAAGGTTTTAAATTGAACTTCGTAAATAAAATTTTATTAACTTAAGTGAATAATCCCGAAAATAACCACTTTTTCTCCCTTTTTTTTAGTTACTTTTCTAAGTGATTTGAGATTGTTTACAATAAGTCTAAAAATCAAAAACTTTTATAATCACATTCCATTAGTTTGAATGAAAATAAAGAAATAAATGCATATTTAGTTCCTAAAGAAAATTTTATATTGTAAAAACTGAGTAAAAATTAAATTCTCTTAAATCTATAATTAATGAAGTATGAAACTTCAAGAACTTCTAAAATAATAAAATTTTTGAGCATGCTTCATTTGGATATAAAATTATGTATATGTGAAACTCCGTAGCAAATATCGTAATGATGCAGCGACATTACAGAGTTCTTGCAAATTTGAGAAGCAAAAAAAAAAATTTTTTTCTATTCAACAGATGCCTTTACTAATTTTATTTTATATGAAAAAAAATTCTGCAACAGCTGACTTCTGCTAGAATTTTAAGTTGATAATTTAAAAAGTAATTCCAAAATCTAACAAAATAGTTCACGATATTATTTTGACACGTGCAGTTAGAATGGCGAATCTAAGTAATCACTTTTTCATTTGCTCAAATTATGCAGTAAATCCATATGGTGTTTCAATTTTTTTAGCAGTTGTTGATATTCATTTTCACATCTTTTTTCTTAAAAAAAAAAATTCGGACATTTGTCAGATAATATGGGAAATTATTGTTGCCTAAGTTTTAAATTCTCGTAGGATTAGTCCTTCTCAGAACGGTTCAAATCCCGCTCAAGTAGAGAGGTTTGACTAAGTTTGTTCACGCATCAAGAATCATTAATAAAAAGGGTTGTCTATTGTTGAAAAACATCAATAAATAATAATGTAAACAGATCGCAAACATTATAAACTTTTAAACAATGACATATAGAATTTTTTTCCCTTTTTGCGTTAACAAAAAATATAGAAAATAATTTTTGAAAAAAATGGTTCAAGTCTTCGATATTTTTTTCAGCTTGCTACGATTTTTCCAAAAGTAATAAAACAGGATAACAGGATAAAAACAGGATAATTCCGTCATTTATTACATTACATGTTTTGTTACATTTATTTTATAACGTAATATTACATTACATGTTATATTACGTTTATTTACCACACGTCTTAATTCAAATTACTTTATATTGTTTTAGAATATGATCTTATACGTGTAATATTGCCTTTTAGAAAAAGACAAAGAATTTTATACATTTCCATTTATAAAAGAAATTTTTAAATATCAGCACATATTTAAAAAGGCAAAAAATATACACGATGATCCCTCAAATTTTTAAACAAAATTCACAAATTTGGCTACACTATCTGCATTTTCTTATAATTACTTATTACAGTTTTTTTTAAATTTATCTTTTTTCTGAGTAGAAAGAATTGTGACTTTGGAATTAGCAAATTTTATTATAAGTGAAATTATAGCCGTTATTATGGCAAGCGTTAATATGATGAATACTCGTTACAAAAACGATTTTTCACATAACGCCATAATCATTGGGATTACTCCCGATGATGTTTTTCCAAATGGAAACCAGCAAGATTCAACTCATTTTCTCAAATTATGAAGACTGTTTTATAATGCCTAGTTCTTTCTGTACCATGTTTTTGTCCCTTTTTAGGTTTAATTGTCTTGAAGTTTACAGCTTCACTTACCGGCTTTTTTTGGATTTTTCGGAGTTCATTTAATTAGTTCTTTAAACATGTCGGCATATCCATCCCGAGACTTTTTAAGATTTACTGCCTTTAACAGTTTTTTCCTTGAATACTATATTTATTCAAGGAATAGTCTGTTAGTGAATAATAGTTTCTGGATATGAAATAGAAGAAAAATAATGTATACAGTAATTTTAACTTGATTATACTAACCTGCATTTAGACTAATAGTATTTTAACTTATTTAGAGGAATATGTCGTATTATTATTAAGAATAGTTTTTACCACATTTTCCGACAACTATTTCATCCATTTCCTTCAAATTTTGAGTGTACTTGAGTAAAACTATGTAATGTGAGAATTTATAAATATAGCAATGGATTTTTTTGCGATTTTATAAATTAAATTAAAATTTTAAAAAATATGATGGAAAGTTAGTTTAAACACTAATTTATTTTTTGATGAACGAGTTTTATAATTCTGTACGCATTTTATTTTACTCATGTACTAGGGGTCTAAGCCCCCTGTTTGCTGAAACGCACTGACCCCGATGATTGCTTCGCAATAAATGCTGTTTCATGGCATCAAACAATTGAAATTAAACTAAAAATATATGTACTAAAACGAACACTTGTCCCGCCACTTCCCATGTCCAAATGATACTATTTCGATACATTAGTGAACGTAAATTCTTTTTCTAAGTAATAATTTTTTTAAGTAATAATTAAAATTAAAAGTATATTGTTTTAACAAATTTTGTGACTTCGCAACAGTAATTCAATATTTTTGCTTACCAGATGAACTGATGTATATATTAAACACAATTTTTGCTTTTGTACATGAAGCTGAAAGTTATGTTCCAAATCATTGAACGAATGTCTTTAACAGTAATCCATAACAGTATATTAATGTAATCTGCACCAAAAAACCATAATCGCAAAACGGTGTTAGTAAGATCAGTCACCTATTTAAATAACTTTATCTTAAAATAAAACGTAAAACACGTTATTCTAACAATAATGACAATAAAAACATTCCTTTTAAACTCTTAATTTAGAAAACAAACAAAATCAAAAACGTAATAATAACAGTACAGGTAAATACCTTTAAACTGGAGATGCAAAAATATTGCATATGACATATCAATTTTAGGCTGATGGAAACCAAACCAATATTAAAATTAATGTGGGAAAACTGTATCCTACCATGTGATTTTCCGGCCAATAAGACTGCACCTACAACAATGGAAAGCTTCGACATCATCATTAGATTTTTAAATATAGTAAGATATTGTTTCAGAAGAGTGGTGAAGTATGTAAACGTTTAAATTGATATTTTAAAGCACATTAGAAATAGCTAACTTGAATAATCCACTTGAATATTTTTCAAACATTTTTTTTTCAATCCCCACCTGTGTTAACATTTCGTCAAATCAGGCATTTACAGGGAAGATTTGTTGGCCACTCTTTCAGGGGCATGTTAGGTGAGGCAACATTGCTCCCACAGTAGAGACAGATACTACAGAGAATGAAAGTACATCCTTGCCTTGCCCGGGATTAAAACTCAGAACCTTTCAGTTGCAAGGCCAGTTCCCTGGCCCCTAAAAAGGCCGGCTGGCATATTTTTCAAACTTCAAAAGTATTTCTCTTTGTATGTTTGTTGTGAAGAAATACTTCTCTGTGTATAATTTTGTAGGTTAATAATTATCATCTTTAATGTCTACTTTTTGAACGAAAGGGTTAAAACGAAACAACATAACGCAATTGGTATCTCGAGGAGTAGTAAACTGATTATGCCTAACTCCCTGATTTTTAAAGCGGATTTAATTAGATGTCTGTAACCGACACCATACGCGTATGGCGGACTTGATTAGCCTTCTGAATCGACAAATTGCATGATTCATCCAGAATAACCTCACTGGCATAGACCCAGTTGCAGCAAAAATGCATATTCGACATTATCTATGAACAGAGTAATAAAAATTAATATTTAGATTCTCTTTTACTATTATTTTTTTATTCGTTCGCAGACAATTAGTTAACAGTTTTCCTTAAAAATAATTTATCAACATTTAAATCTCATTATACATTGCAATGCCAAAGACGTTTCACTACTGCGACGCTTTACCTGAAGTTCGTATGAAAGTAAAAAATCACGCGAGGCTGCATGGGCGTTAACTTTATTCGTTTTATTTTCTGATTAAATTATATGAATTGGGAATCGATGCATCATTATTCATTTAGGCTTTGTCGATTTAATCCCAAAATAATTCTTCCGAGATTTAAATTTAGACTAATTTCCTATTCTTAGTATGATAGATAATTTTCTGCATTTTTAAGAGAATTTCCAATGTTAGAGAAATCTTGACTATTTTTCATCTACCTATGGGTTTTGTAGAACAGAAATAAACTTTTAACGTTGAACAAAAAAGCATTTTATGTTTTGAAATTTTTTTATTAAAATAATAAAAAAAAATTCTTAAAATTATTAATAAAATTTGGCGAACGTTATGCAAACTCGCCTGAGAACTGACCTTTCTTCATACAGGCATCTGATGGGCAGATTTGTTGGTCACTTTCTCAGGAACACCATATTAAGTGGGGCAACGTTGCTCCCACAGTAAGGACAGATAGTACATCCATGCCCGAGATTTGAACCCAGAAACTTTCTGATGCAAGTCCAGTTCCCTGGCATTTTAAAACGTTTATGAGGCGGTAAACAGTGTTTAAATTATACTAATATCAAAAATATTTTCACTGTCTAAGAATGTTTTTTAATTCATATGTCTTAAATACCATATATCTGCCACGTACGTAAAATTTATTTTTGAAAATATATATTTTCTAATCTTCATAGTAAATATTTTTTTAATTATGAGATCTTGCTGAACAGGCAAAAAATATTTTCTCAAATTCTCAAAAAATATATTCTTTAAATGCGCCAACTTTTAATATTTTTTTCGGCAAATAAAAAGCAATTTTATTTGTGAAATTTTAATTTTTTAATGTATGAAAAATCGTGAAAAATACTAGATTTTTTAGAATATTTTTATATTTATTAATACATAACTTGATTAAAGTAAATTGGCTTTTCCATAGTGGAATCTATTTAAAAAAAAAATACGTTCATTTAGACAATAATTTACGTATAGAAAAAATTTTAATAAAAAATAACGTACTGTGTGATCATGGTATTTTTGGTAGAAAAACCATTATTCTTGGTAATAAAACCAATGTACACGTTATTTAAACTGTTCATTTGGTAATTTTTCTGTTCAAACAGTAACGGGGTTTACCAGAAATTCTGATTTTCAAAATTATAGCTTTAATTACCACATTTTTAGTAAAAAATACGAAACTGAAAAGTAAATTTAACCAATTTAAGGATTTTCATGACATGATAGTTATAATAAAATTACCAAATTTTACTAAATTTACCAAATTTTTCCACCATTATAAAATTTCATCGCATGAAAAAACATATTTTATTGCTTATTTTACCAAAATAATTACCAAAGCGCTTCTGTAAAAATTACCCAGCTTTTTGGTATTCCCATATAGCCAGAAACCTGGTAAATTTGACCTAATTCAGGTTGTTTGATCATACTTTTTATTCTCAGAGTATGTTACACAAAAATAGTTCAAAACGTTAATTATTTTTTGAATATTAAATTCTGTTGTTGAACATATTTATAAAGACTTCCAGATTTCAGGCTATTTTGCAATTTAAGTTATTGTATAATAAATCTTTACTAAAACATTGTATTGACATGCCTTAGTCTATTACAAAATTCCAATTTTTCTTATTTTAAAGTAAGAAAAACAGGAAGAACGGTTTTATGTCCGTAAAAGCTGATTCGAAGAAAAAACAATTTTGCGCGCAGAAAACAGGGTTTCTTCTTCACCAAATGGTCTATCTTTACTGTGTAATAACTCTCCAGCGGAACCAATTTTTCATGTTATTAATTTGTAGAACCTTAGTAAATTCAAAACGCAACAGATAACAATTCAATCGTGATTTTTCTGAGAGTTAAACATAAACCAGTCTTCCCCTTAGTTTCCATTTTTTTAAAAATAATTCTGCATGAGGGAGTTTTTCATGCTTTTTAATTTGAATTATTAGTTTTCTCTTTAGATAAATATATTTTATCTTAAATTTTATTTATTTATTTTAAAAATAAATTTAAGTTAATTAAAATTAAATAAAAAATTAACTTTTTTCAAAACAATTTGTAAATAAGAAAACTATCCAAAATTTATAATTTTTAAGTTATTTAGCATTTGAATAAGCTACTTTTAACATGCGTTTCTGGTAGAAAGTACAGATTCTTGCTCATTAAAAGTATGTCCTAATAGATTTATATTTCGTTTGCGAAAATAAAATCTTGAAATATCAATCAAAAGTTAACAAATAAAACTTATTATGAATCAAAACACTAAGTTTTATTGATAAATAAAATTGTTTATAGATATCAGAATATTTATGAGGTTTATTACACATTTCATAAAGTATAAAATTAAAAAGTGATTCCAGACACTATTACAAAAAATTAGCATTAATGCAAACTGGTGACTGACCGATAGTGAAAAATTGCTAGGGACTGGATATAATGCAGCTGCAGTTAATTGCTCTTTAAGTGTTTTTTATCATTGTTTTAACGTATTTATTTAACCCTTTTCTCACCTTATGTTGTTACTAAACTTGATTAAATAATTCACAAATTTCTTTCAAAGGATTTACTTTTTAATTCAAATGCAGATTCAAGGATCCCAAACACCCCATTAATAAACCCACAGGACAACAATTTAGTTACTCTTTGAAAAATCATGTTAAGATTTTTTTAATGGAAGTAGATTCATAATGGTTAAGGGACGCTTTTCATATTAGGAAGATAAATAGAAACCAGTGTGCTTATTTTATTCGCCTGAAGGATTTTTTATTTCCTTTCGTTCAGTATTATCATGATAAGAATGTTGTTATACCCCTGTTTTTAAAAATAATTAACAGGCGGTTCATATGATCCAAAGAATATGATACTGGTTTATGAACATTTCCAGACCACGTTACTTTTTTATTGGCCTCTGAAATCACCTGACTTAAACCTCATAGAAAACATTTTGGAAATGTTGAAACAAGAGGCAAAATACCTAAATGAGAATCTTTGGTATATTCCCAAAACAATTTCACAATATTTTTTTAACCTGAATACGACGCACCAGAAAATCCAACCCCATTCTGATGGTTATCAAATCAAGAAGTGTAGTTAGTTACACGCCATTAAAGAATATTCCATAATTTTTCCGGGCATAAATAATTTTTAGTTCAAAGATCTTATATTATTTTATATATTTCCATTAATTTTTCTTTTAGTTTTGCCCCATGCTTAATTTTAAATAATGTTTCATCATTTTGTTATCATCATTATCAATGTTTCAAACTTCTTATTTGGCTCAATACGGCTGTTTTAGTGTTTAGCCGAACATAGAGAGGTTAAGTCTTAAATGAGAGCGAGCCAAAGTACTGGTTGTTAAATTGAAAACTTGGGATTGATTTTCAATTAAACAGCGAGGTTTTAAAGGGAAATTAACAAACAGAACAATGTAAAATTCAAGGCTTAAGTTTCTAAAAATATCTTAAAATTAGATCCTAAACAGAAACGACGAAGTACAGAAATAAATTTAAAAAATTATGAAGTTGAAGATTCATCTAGAAAGTTTAAATTTCTAATTCTATTTCGACAAAAAAAAAATTTAAACAAAAGTGAAAAACAGATGATATTTTTAAATTTTTTTAAAAATAACTCCTTTATACAATATATTGAGATACTTATAAGATAAGTTGCATTACTATAATGTGAAAAGGGACAAAAAGATAATAAGTCTTTAACCAATGTATAATATTTCTCTATGTAAAAGTAAGGAAATAATACTCTATTTAACCTAAATTCAAATAATATTATAGAAAAGTACACAAAACAGAAATTACATGCAAAGGAGATACGTTGGAAATACAAAAGTAATTGGTGAAAAAAAGGAGAAGAAAGAAAAAAAAAGATACGAGTAAAAAAAGAGTTAACCTTTACGAATGAAATATTACAGTCTCAATTTAGGGTCAATATCGTATTCTCATATAATACAAAAATTTTTAAATCTCACGTGTGTTTTTAATTACTTTGTCTTAACTTTTATTATAGTTTGTAAGGTTTGTGTATTTTTTGTATGATTTTGTATGGTTTTGCATTATTTTGTGGTGGGTTTATTTCACCATTCTGTTATGTTTATTAAAGCTTTATGTCTTAAAATCACTTTGAAAATTACCAAACAATTATTTTTAAAATTATGTATTTTACACTGACATTAAAAAATATAAACTTTAAATAACACCTATAGAATCTTTATAATCAATATTAAAACAATAACACAACAGAATCTTTATAATCTCGACTACCTTTTCGAGAAAACTTATAAATAATATTTTGAAAGTAGAAAAAACACTTAAATCACTTTCTGGCATGAATTATTATTATAAAATCACAATTCACAACGAATTCACAACGAATGAAGTAAATCAAATTGAGCGAAATACATGTTTGAATAAAGCTTTTACATATCCAAATGAACTTATTGCTATTCTAACGAAAGACATCTACATCAACATTTATTTTAAGCATAAATCATTTAATCAATTACAATAAAATAATATGTAGTAGCATTTTTTATTATTTACGAAAAGAAATTATGCCTAAATGAGTACTGATAGAACTATTTTACATGCGCAAAAAAGCATTGATGATGTAAATTCGTAACTTTATTATTAAAAAACGAGAAAAAACTTTTCAAGAGCTTCCTTTCTTTCCCAACCTTTTGGTACAACCGAAATTTTAGTACAAATTTAAGAAGAGTTTAGTTGGAATTTTCCGATATCTTTGATTGAATATTTACATATTCCATTGGATATATATAATAAATAATACAAAAATTCCTGCCCAATATAAATTTTTACCATCGAGTATAATCAAAATACCACAAAAATTAGTTTTCTTGAATCAAAATAATCTATAAAGCGTTAAAGTAATTTTGTTTTATACAATGTTTCCAACAAAAGCGACTTTTTATAAAACTCTCCTAATAGAACCTATTCAAAGCATTTTATTGTTATGAATGGAAGCATAGAACTCTAGATAAAAATTCTAAAGGCAGTAAAACCACATGACTTGAATATTTATATGCCACTCCAGATATGTAAGGTAAAAATGCATAAATACATGCCCAATATGAATTTTTACATGCTTTTAATATGTCGAGCAACATAATGAAAATACTACAAAAAACTACGCGTCCTAATATAAAAATACTATATACAGTGTTAAAAAAATGTGTTTGAAATAATGTCTCAAATAAAAGTTACTTTTTATAAAACTCATCAAATAAAACACATTCAAAGCATTTTATTGATAGTAATGGAGACTTAAGACTCAAGATAAAAGTGCTAAAGGGAGTAAAACCACATGGCTTAAATATTTAATTACCACACTGGATATTTAAAGGCAAAAAAATGCATAAATACATGCCCGATATGAATGTTTACATGCTACGATCATGTCGAGCAATATAATCCAAATACTGCAAAAGACTACGTGTTCTAACATCAAAATACTATGTATAGCAAAATACTATGTATATAAGTAATTTTGTTTGAGACAATGCGTAAGCAAAAGTATCTTTTTTATAAAACTCGACTTATAAAACCCATTTAAAGTATTTTATTGATAATAATGGAAGCATAGGATTTAAAATGAAAATGCTAAAAGCTGTAAAACCGCATTTGAAGTACCTTTCATCAAATACATTTAGAATTTATATTTTTATAGCAAAAAGCAATATTTTGCAAAGCACCGTAAGTTTCGATTCTCAATTCGTGAAAACACATTTACCATACTATTTCAAACGAAAAAACCATCCCCATTCCCTCAATAACTCCTCTATTCAATACAATCTATAGACAACAATGAACGTATTGAATTTAACTACCGTAAGGAGCAGTCATTTCCACCATATATGAATTTCTTTCTATTAAAAGTGAAATATCCTCCTTCAATTATAATCCGATTAATATTCTCTTAAGACGAAAGCAGATAAGGAGACAAAACAAAAGAATGAAAGAGGGGGACACATGATGGTAATGACGCCTTCCAAAATCGATGTTCTTACAACTTCTAATTGTCATTCGCTAGCGTGAAAAGCAACTTAGCCCTCTTTAGCTTTGACTGGTCTCATAAAAACTCTCCTTTCCAGAACTCTTCGAATTCATTCTCTTTGCTCTTGCTCCTCTCATACGGGATGAGATATACCGCTATATTCTCTCCTCTCCTGATCATACGATAAGGCTTGCAATAGTTTGGCGATGGATTGCTCAACTTGGCGATACGTGAAATTATTTGGTGTTGATGTTTTATTTGTGACTTTCGCTTGGTAGCTTTGCAATTTTTTTCTTCGCTTTTCTTTGTAAGGTGGCTTTCGGATGGTAATAGAGCAAACTTTAAAGATTGTAATTATTTCAAGATCAAGTTCGTTAATTTTTTTTTTGTGGATAAATGGCTAATAAATTAAAACTTATTAGTTATAAAGTTCACTTTTTTCTTATTATTTTCAATTGGTATTATCACGTTCTGCAATTTATTAAAACAAAGGAATTGACATTAAAAAATTTATTAAATAAAATCAGCAGCAAAATTTCATTACTTGCTCTTTGTGAATGTTAAAAAGTCTTATAAGAACCTATAACGTTATACTTTCAATATTCATGAATTCTCTATATTAGTTTAATTTTTATATGATATTTATTAATATAGTTAACCTCTGACGTTTTTTAACTTTTAATCACATTAGTAATATCTAGTAATATCATTACTAGATATTACTAACACTTTTAATCACATTATTAATATCTTAGTAATATCACACGATACCAACTGTGAATTTCAAAATAAATAAAATTCTAAACAAATTAAATTAAAAATAATTTTTATATGATTTAACAAAAAATATCTTGATATATATATTATAATTTTATTTATAACATTTATTATCTTGATTTATAACTTTATTTATATAGTTTAGCCCAAAGTTCTCCTGTCAAAAATACATTAAAAATGCACATTTTTCAGCATTTTAAAATTTTACTTTTTTAAGAATATGACTCAAATTGAATAAAAGTGACATACGAAATTATGGAAATATTTCTTTAAACTATAGCAATGTAAGGTTTCAATTAAATATTTTTGTTTTTTTAACCTTAAACTTATTTTAACTATGCATTGTAATGCTTTCATGTCTCTGAAATTTATAAATATAATATTTGAAAAAAGAGTTGAGCAATAGGGTAAGGGGAAAGAAATGTTCTAGATAATCAAAAGAAGGTCATTAAAGTAGGTGTGGTGCGGGTAAGGTGGGAACTTCAGATGTAACTAGGTTTTGTAATAAAAACAAAATAGATTCCTAGTCATTTCGAAAGAAGGCAACAATTGAAAAGTCATCAACTAAATTACTTAAATTTTTTCAAAATAAAGTATATTCAGTACTTTAATTTCCCTATTCACTCTTGTAGTTTTCTTTTCCATCACTGTATTTTCCTCCTTTATTCTATGTTTAAATCTTGAAGAAGTTTCTTCATTACAGAATCGCAACTATATTATGCCTATGAAATAAATAATCCCAAGAAAATGAATATGAAAGATCTACTTGATTAAGGACTTAATTGGCTTCAAAAAATATTAAGATGGTATTAAAAACGATAGTTACAAGTGCTCAAAAATAGGCGCCTATTCTCAAGACTTGCGTAATATGAGTAATATTTTCAAGTTGCATAGCTATACGCAAAATGTTAGTTATTTAAGATGTTAGAAAATATAGAATTAAATAAGTAATTGATTTAAACATAATATTTTATCACATATTTTTACTAGCTATTTAGAAATCTTTAATAAAGTAATAAAACGTAAAGTTTTAGATTTAGCTATTAAGTAAAGAATTTCAACTTTCTCACTTTCATTCGTTTGGTTATCCGTTTTCTTCAACTAATTTTAAGTTTTCACTAACTGCAGTTACCTGTACTTTCTGAAAATACTTCACTAGCTTGTGTGAGCGTTTTTAGTTTTGTTTTAATATGTCATCTGTAAGTAATTCTTGCCATCGTGATTACATTTTGTGAATAAAGAAGTGCTCCTTGTAGCACAAAAGCACGTTCACTTGTAAATATGATTATGATTTAATGATGATAAAAATCATTTGTGAAAGTTTGTTGCTATTTGATTTCACGGATTGAGTTTTTAATTGTTATTATATAACACACATTATATAACCGACAATTAACTTTAATTATCCTTTACTATTAAGTACTTTTTTGTTGAATTCCACAATTCTTCATAGATTCAAGTATAAGTTTTAAAAAAGTTTTCTTTTTCTTGTACAACCCATTATAAAGTCATTCGGAAGTAAATCTCAAAGGAATACAATTAAATTTAAAGTAAATAATGAACTTCCATAGCTTTAATAGAAAACACAAAGCTACCTTTTATAAAATTCAAAAACAATGCAAAACCTCATTCTATCTAATCCAATTAATTAATTTCTTGACTTTTGCATCCGCCCACTTTCCCCCAGCGTAATTCAGACTCACCACTCAACAACTATTCTTTTGTCTGATGTCACACAAAGCAGCACAAAGCATCTAAATTTCTTAGAATCGTTACAAATATTAGTCATAAAGACATTTTAAAACAATATACCTTAACAATACAACGCAGCACAAAACTTTTAAATTCTTAGAATTGTTACAAGCATTAGACATAAATTCATTTTAAAACAAAATACCTTAACAATACAATGCAGCACAAATTTTCTAAATTCTCAGAATTGTTACAAATATTAGACATAAAGACATTTTAAAACAAAATACCTTAACAATACAACGCAGAACAAAACTTCTAAATTTCTTAGAATTGTTACAAACATTAGACATTTTAAAACAAATTACCATAAAAACTTTTTTCTTGAAAGTTCAACATTTTTTGCTTATTTTTATTAAAATTAGCCAAAAAAGTATAAAGTATGTTTCTCTCCAAAATAATCTGATTTTAATCTATAATCGTGCATTGATGCAGAATTTAAATTTTTATAGAAATAATCCCCATTAATATAATATTAAAACATTTTTTAATCAACGTGCTTTCACGTTTGTGAGGATGGGATCTAGCAATTTAAACTTCTATCACTTTCCACAAATTTACTGTCCAAACTACCAGAATGTATTAAAATTTATCGTGTTTCTGAATCTATGGGTAATTTTTCCCGCAGCAATTAAGTAATAAATTTAGTAAAATTAGCAAAAATAATTGTTTTATAATGTGCGATAAAATTCGCTAAATGTGTTAAAATTAGGCATTTGACTATTATACCTTAAAGCATGGCATAATAACTATTTCTGTTTGGTTTAAATGACTTTTCTAGTTTTATATTTTCTTCAAAATGTGTGACAATAAGAAGTATAATTTTAAAAACCAAAATTTTCTGTAAACCGTTACCATATGGACGGAAAAAATACCAAAGGAATGCTATAAATATCATATATATTGGTTTTATAAACCCGAATCATTTTTTTTACCAAAAATGTAATTACCCTACAGAACGGTAATTTCATCAGAAACTTTTCCTTCATGTGATAATAGGACAGCAATTATCCGCTAAATATACTTTATCTTTCAATGTCTGTTATTTCTGTCTGAAGTATTTAAAAAATTTAAATAAATTTTCTATTACATTTAATTAAATAATTAAGTTCAACATATTACATATATACAAATTATTTATATTATTAAAAATTTTACGGATATATGAATCAGAATCAGAATTCTACCAATCAGGGAACAATGTATACATGTATTTTAGTCCCAGAAATTTTGCGGTAGATATCATGAAACTAATTTTAATCTCCTTTAGTAAAATAGTTAAGATTCTATGTGTATTTATCCCACAGTGGAGTCTTCGTATAAAACGGTTCCCAGTAATTCACCGAAATCAAACTACAAGGGGATCGAGGATGTTTGGTATCGGTACTCGTTTTATCGTAAAGTGCTTGAATTCTCATCGGGTTATCAAAGTGAAAAAGCCATCCTATTCACTGAGGATTAAAATTATGATAGCATGTCCTCGGTTCATCCTCAGGGATGTTTCTCAGACCGTTGCCAATAGCCGATAATGCAACTCCAATGCAACGCTAATAACATATTACGACTCTATGTGTATTTCCCCCGGGTTAAAGTGGGTTACTAATTAAAAGAGGCAAGAAAAAGAACAAAATCAATAAATCCTTAAAAATCGGTTAGATTTTTCGAATTTACCTTTTAGTCAAATGTAATGTTCGTTAAAACTCATAGCGTAGATTACGTGGTTCACCCATTCCTTTGTATATAATTCAGCATCTCACAACTACTTCAAAAAAAAAAATATTAATGACTTCAACATTTAAGTTTTTTTGTGAGAAATTTTTACTTTCATTTTTTATTAGTTCCTTGTAATTCACCCTAGAAACTCGACATTTAACTGTCATTTTTTAATCAAATTACATTTCAAATTCAAAGTCATGCCACTATTTTAATGATTTGCATTTGCAAAAACTATTTATAGCTTAAAAGTTTAAGCTTTATGGCACACCTATTGAATATTATTTTCTTAAATACCCTTTGTAAAGTTAAAAAAATTAGATTTGCTTACTGCTTTAATTTACTTAACATTCTACTGCCATTTCTCAAAAGTAATGCATCACGTAAAAATATTACAGCTGTCAAACACAAATTATATGCTACCATTTCAATCATTTCAAACATTAGAAAATATTTTTGTATTTCAAATTTAGGAAATATGCTGCAAATTCCTGATTCAAAATTTTTCTTGGTACCTCTCTTATAACGTTAGAATACTATTCATGTTTTACTAGTAACATAGTTTAACATTGTAATATAATTTTTGAAAAATTAAAATTTTATTGCAAATTACATGGCAACACATACAAAAGTAACATAATTAGGAAATTTTTAGGTCAAAAAAAATGTATTTCCGTGCAATTTTGCAATATTCGTTTTTGAAGAACCACTTACAACATTAAAGCTATTGCCACTTATTACTTTACACTTAACTTAATATTATTCAAGAATAACAGCTAGAAAATTCCTTTTTAAAACATTCCTGGTCCAGCCGCTTCAGAATGTCCTCCGATTATGTCAGTTTAAAAATGTAAACATATATATTTTGTTTTAGACATTTAGAAATCTCAGAAGAAATTAGAAGAACAGATCACTAGAGTATACTATCATCAGCCATTAAGATTTTGGCAGTGATAGCAGATTCTTGGCTTTAAACAACGCCAGCATCCAAATATTTAGTGAACATTAATAGCATTTTTGAGGTTGCGTCATTTGTTGTTTGTGAATTTAGTTTGTTTCAAGAACCATTTAATTGTCTTGCTTGTTCCTTTATTTTCTATTTTTATTTTAGTGTGGAATATAATTTGTTTGAATCTAAAATGGAAACATAAGAATAAAAAAAAGGGTTTTTTTTCAGTGTCAGATAGGAACTGCTAAATAGACAAACTTTCCTTTCCTCTTTTATAATCATCAGCCATCAAACTTTTGGCAACAAAAGTAGATGCTTGGCTTTTAACAGCAATCAAAATCATTTATAAAAATATTTTACTAACACAGATAAGATTTTTGTTGGTACGACAGTTATTGTCCCAGCACTATGACTTCTTGAATTGCCAAATGCTCCTTATTCTGGTTGACTATTCAAAAATGACAACGCGCAATTTTGCACAAGACCGAAAGCATGCTGAAAAATATTCCCGATCAAATTTCGGTAAAAAGCACCGGCACTCAGGGTACCAATACTTTTTATCGCAAAATCCACTTTTACCAGAACATGTTAAGAAACAAAAAACTTCAGTATACCGTAAATTTTACAGTAATAATTAACGTAAATTTACTGAATCACTGCAATTAAATAAGTATTACTGTAAAAATTACGATATAATATTTTACGGTAAAAATGGATTTTATCTATGATGCACCCAAACCTATGAGGCACTCTCTGATGGAATATGTTTATATCGTAATTTGATCCGGAATTTTTTACAGTGCATATACAAACACTATTAAAAAAAATTAAATTATTAAATTATTATTTAAAATAAATTAAATTTTTTATTTGGAGAAAATACTGCTGACTTTACATTATTTCAAATTATAGAAATACGTAACTATAAACAAAAATAAAGACCTGAATTAAACATTCTTAGAGCTTTCAATTTACTATTTTATTTAAATGCCATTCTCACAAACAATGCAAGTGCCCTCTTGATACTTGGATTCTTGGGTAAAGAACATGAAAAAATCTTCCAATGAAACTCGTTTTTGATTATTTAATTGAGCTGTAAGCTAGCGCTATTTATTATTTATTTTTTTTGAGTAATTAATTAGAAAATGCATCTGCAGTTTAAATTGTAACGATGCGTGATGATATTTTTGTGATAAAAATTCATTTTCATACGTCCCTCCCGATCGTTTTAAAACTTTTTTCCTGTGAAATTCTAATTAATAAAATATTCTCGTTTTCTAATATTTTTTAAGGGTTTTTAGAATCGGGGGGAGGACTACTGTTATCCCTTACACCCGCTGTTAGAACTCCAGGATCCTAGTTGTCAAAAAATTTTGGAGTTATAAGACACACAAAGACAGAAATATACAAAAGTTTTCTTTAGTAACTGTATAAATCCAAATCTTATTAAATGCAAATAAAATTATTTTAAAAAATTAACCATTGAGTCCTAGTTCGGATCATTAAATCAAAAGTTATTCAGAGTGTTCTCTTTTTTGCGCACTGTACATAAAAAAATAATTAATATAAAGGTTTATAAACTACTTAGAAAATAAAATTTTGAAATTCATGTACTTGCCCATAGTCTTAAAAAATTTAATTACATGACTTTTTTGTAGTTTGCAATAATACTCTATCAATATTTAATATTTTCCTGTCTATAATACTTAATGCTTCGAAATTTAAAGTAAAAGTGATGTAGATATGATTTTGTTAATAACATTGTTTTCATATGCTAATAATAATTACAGTCACATGTTTTCATTAGCATGCAATTGAAAAGGCATGTTTCAGCAAGTACTTTGTAGAGTAACATATTCAGTAGATCATGTAAATCTTCTGAGATTTTTGCGAGCCTTTGTACTGCATTATCAATATAATAATTTTTTCAATTTAAAATGTGACTTAAAGGGGAAAATAATCATTTCCCTTTGATTCTTTCTTAAGTTATTGTTTTTAATGGAGTAGGTAAAGGTTATGGTAGGGGTTATGTTTTTATTTCGAATGGAATGCAAGGTAAGTCTTATATTCTGTCTGTATAAAATTTGAGCTCTTCTTTATCTCCCTGATTATATATATATACATACACTCATAGTCAAAAAAATTAGTGCACCAAGAAGGAGTCCTGAAACGAAATTTTACATACGTAATGACTACTTTGATATAAGTAAATGATTAAAAAAGCAGCGAAAAGCGTTTTTCTTTGATTTTCAAATCATTTACTTAAGTAGTCATTACGTATGTAAAATTTCGTTTCATTTTGACGACTCCTTCTTGGTGCGCTAATTTTTTGAGTGTATATATATATATATATATATATATATATATATGCATTTTTAAGAATTTTAAACTAATGAGTGGAATGAAGTTTGAATAATTTGTTTTTCAGATATTTCACTTTAATTTATCTTCATGACAGTGAAAAATAAAGTTAAATTTTGATCCTACTTTTTTTTCATAAATAAGGGAATATATCTAAAAATAATTTAAATAAAAAAAATTGATGCATATTTTAAAACCTGGGACAAGTAAAAGATTAAGTTAAGTAAAGATTATATAATTTTTAATTGTTTCACAAATGAGAAACATAACATTTTTCATGTTATTTCTTTTAAATGTATTTTAGAAAATTTGTGTATAGTCTTGCAACTCGTATATTCTAAAAAGTTTTCATCCTTTTTCAATGCTAATATTTTTTAAACACTTAAATACTAAAATGTATACGTTTGAAAATACATTAGATTTAAATTTTTCAGTATTAAAAAGAGAACTTTATTAAAATAAAATTAATTTCTTCAATTAATTTCAAACACTGTGCTTTTTAAAAATGTAAACTAAATATATCTTAAAATCCTTCAGAAAACATGAAAACTGCCCTCTTATTCAAACAAATTTAAATCAATAAAACTTTATTTCTGAATACTCTTTTTTTTCATTTTGCTACATACTACTTACTTTTAACTTAATTACTAACTTATATACTTCTAATTCTTAAACGAAATAAAAATAAATTTGCAATGGAACAATTATTTTGAATTAATTACACCAATATATTTTGTACTTCTAATTTTTAATTTATAATCCACTTTAATTGCTTTATAAGGGCTTATAAATTTATAATGAGAATTATATAATCGAATTATTTTTATTAAGCATTTTGCGAACATAGAAATGAAAATCATAATTCTAGGAATCAGAGAAATATATACGTAGAGATGTTTCAGTCCCAGAAATTTTGCGATCGATATCATAAAATTAATTTTAAACCTCTGTCGTCTTTACGTCAAAAGTGTTGCACTGCCAAACAATTATAATAAGTAAACAGTTTTAAAAGTGAGCTAAAAAAAAAAAAAAGAGTGCTAGCAAACCTGGCGAAAGAGTAGAAACATCGATGTAGGAATTGGCGGAGTAGTTGCTTTCTTTCCCCCTTTGATCCGGCAACCCTGATTCTGGGGGTAAATTCGTCGACAAAATCCTCATCAGTGCGAGCAACGGATCCCATCGGAAAGGGATGCGCCGATGTAGGAGTCGGTGGAAAAAACCCCTGCTGCGGCAGGAGGATAGTTATCCTACATCCCGGATATCCGGCACAATCGTTAGCCGGACTCAATCAAACCGGGATTTTAGGCTTTTTACATAGTTAAACAATTGAACTTTTAAGAACATCAGTGAAGGGTTTATAAACAGTGGTGATAACGACCTTCCACCATTTCGAAACTCCACCTGGTAGAGAAGTGGGGGGTCACCCCCGTCCTCCGGCCCCGGCGGGCCCCATTTTTGGCTCCGCCACCACCGGTTGTAGCCCACCTGAGAAGAGCAAGTAGTGGAGGGGGTGAAGGAAATAAAAACGAACGCTGGTTTGGCAGTCGTGACGAATTAGTTATAAAGCAAACTGTATCCTCATCTTCTCTTCCTTTCTCCAGGTCCCTGCCGAAGCTGCACGGCGAAGATGGAGGCGGTGGAGGAGGCATCACCGAGGGTGGAGGTGTGGGCGGCGCCCAGCTGCTATCATTGCCGCCCCTCTGCAACTTCGAGCCCATCCCACACGACCACGACTATTGCGAACGGGTTGTGATCAACGTGAGTGGTCTTCGGTTCGAGACCCAGCTGAGGACGCTGAACCAGTTCCCTGATACCCTGTTGGGGGACCCGGCTCGGCGTATCCGCTATTTCGATCCGCTGAGGAATGAGTACTTCTTTGATAGGAATCGCCCTTCCTTCGACGCAATCCTCTATTACTATCAAAGCGGAGGACGTCTCCGGAGGCCTGTAAACGTCCCACTCGACGTTTTTGCTGAAGAAATCAAGTTTTATGAACTCGGAGAGATGGCCTTCAACAAGTTCCGCGAAGACGAGGGGTTCATCAAAGAGGAGGAGAGACCCTTGCCCAAGCAGGAGCTTCAGCGCAAGCTCTGGCTTCTATTCGAGTACCCCGAGAGCTCACAGGGAGCTCGTGTGATCGCCATCGTGTCCGTGGTAGTGATTCTGTTGTCGATATTCATATTCTGTCTGGAGACGTTGCCCGAGTTCAAGCATTACCGCCTCTTTAACACAACTAACAACATGACACGTGTAATAGAGGACGAAGTGCCGCGTACCACAGACCCTTTCTTCATCATCGAGACGTGCTGCATCATTTGGTTCACTTTCGAATTGCTCGTTAGGTTCCTAGCGTGTCCCTCCAAAGTGGCGTTCTGCAAGGACGCCATGAACAGTATAGACCTGATGGCCATCATCCCTTATTTCATTACATTGGCCACCGTAGTGTCTGGTCAGCGGCCACAAGAGAGGCCCATCAACGAGAGGGGCAACAACCAGGCCATGTCGCTGGCTATACTCAGGGTTATCCGTCTTGTGCGGGTGTTCCGGATCTTCAAACTTTCCCGGCACTCTAAAGGCTTACAGATATTGGGCCGGACTCTAAAGGCCAGTATGCGAGAACTGGGCTTGCTCATTTTCTTCCTTTTCATCGGCGTCATCCTCTTCTCGAGTGCCGTCTATTACGCTGAGGCGGACTCTGAACGCTCTTTCTTCAAGAGCATTCCCGACGCGTTCTGGTGGGCAGTTGTCACCATGACGACTGTCGGATACGGGGACATGCGACCCGTCGGGGTCTGGGGCAAGCTGGTGGGCTCGCTATGTGCCATCGCTGGCGTGCTCACCATCGCCCTACCAGTTCCCGTCATAGTCTCCAACTTCAACTACTTCTACCACCGGGAGACGGATCAGGAGGAGATGCAGTCGCAGAACTTCAATCATGTAACTAGCTGTCCGTACTTGCCCGGTACGGTGGGCGCCAAGCTCAAGCGCGATTCTGTCAGCGAGTCTGCCTCAGACATCATGGAATTGGAGGAAGGCATGCTGCTCAGTGTCGAGAATCATCAACACCAGATGCTCCTCAACTATCACCAACAGCAGAAAAAGCCCAACTGCAATCCCCTTCACAATAACAACGTGAATGCCGTCTCCATTGAAACCGACGTCTGAAGTAGTGCTTGGTTGGCAGCTGCGCAAATGTCCTCCTACAGAGCAGCCTTTATATACACGTATCCTTTCTTCTTCTTTTTTAACCCATAACATGCTTTCATTATGGATTTAAACAAGGGTAAGTCATATGCATGTTTTACTTTCGTCTTTTCTCATTTCTCTTAAGTTCTACTTTTAAAAACCATACCAGTACTTCAAAACCATATTATCATTTAAATTTGCTTAAAAAGGTGTAACTTTAAACCAATGTATCGTGTAATTCATTTTGAAAACTATCTTCCACGGAAATATGGCTCAAGTTAACACCTAAAATATGCAGAAAATTTGTATGATAATACAGTTTAATCTGAACCAATATTTTTTTATTTTACAGTAGATATAGTTTTTTAAGCTCTTATTTTCTTTATTATACAATGGCATCACAAACTCAGATATAGCATGATATCTTTATGTATTTTTTCCTATCAATATAAGTATTATTTATATTTAGTTTATATAAATAAATGAGTATATAAACATTTAATTTTGAAATCTCCCTATGACCTGGTAAATGTAAAAACTTAAAAAAGTTTTTTTAAACTTTTTTTTAACTGTTAATCTTTACATAAAAACGAAAATTTCATAATAGTAAATCAAAATTTTGTCTGCTACTTAAGTGCATGAATCTTTTATTGTAAAAAATTAAACTATTTCATTCTGTTTTTATAACAATGTTTAGTACGATAATTCAGAAAACATTTTACTTTTAATATAATAATACTGAAATTAAAGGAATTGAAATGCATTATTTTACTTTATTGACAATATTTTTCTTCCAATTTCTAATCTCTTATTTAAGATAATCATTGTTTCCTAGTTATGTAAGTTCTAGATAATTATTATGAGTATTTTCTTTATTTTAAGTTGTTGGTGTTTAAATTATTAACTAACATTTTTAATAATATTCTAATGAATTCTGTAAGTAGTAAATCCAATTAAAAACAATTGATTCACATTTTTTATTTATCTATACTTGTAGAAGGTTCTTTCTAAAATATTTGAGTGTGGATCTGATTTTATTCTGACTGAAATTCTAAACCACAAAAAATTATCGACTTGTGTCTAAAATTAAAAAAACATTCAATGATTTTAAATTATAAAATATGTTTACGCATTGCTTTGTTTTTCTTTTTGGTTATATTTTTATGCGCCAAAATAATCAAAAAAGTACATAATATAGTTTAAAAATACATCATATTGTATAAAAATACATAAAAGTAAAACTACTACACAAGTTTACATAATTTATAAAAAAAAAACTGTTTTAGTCGTAAACAGAAAAAGAAACAGCCATGAGATGACATATGAAGATTATTTAAAATAACTGCCGTACATATTTTTTTTTAATTTTTCTGTCAGAATACAGAATAACGACAACAGTTTTTGAATTACAATAATATATATATATATATATATATATATATATATATATATATATATATATATATATATATATATATAATACTATTTATTATTTACATTAAACGAATACTTACTTCAGTCTTTAATGAGCTCTTTAACAGATATTTTTGTTCAATACCACTTGCGCAATCATATTTATTAAGTAATTTTTCCTGTTAAATAAATATTTCACATACTCATTTATTTTAATCAACCTTACATTTAAAAATCATCACTTATAATTGTATTATAAGGTTTCAAATGTACACCCTAAAATTAAGGCTGTTTTAAAAGGATTGTTGATGAAATTTCATCCTCAGTTGCTGTTGTTTTTTATCAATAATTTTAATATTTTAAGTTTAGTAGAATCAGGGAAATCAATTATATTAAATGATGAATTAAATCCTAAAAAATCACAGTCAGAAATTTATCAAATATAAATTCCATAACTTTCACAGTCACTTTCTTGCCTATATCACTGTATATGAAACTCTTATTTTTGAAAGGAATGCAGGAAGGCAACAAGTGCGGCCCTTTTTATAAGTTGTTTTACTTATCCAATTACAACATCAAGAGAACGTGATTATTGAAACTTATATATATAAACTTATATTAAACTTTGGAAAATATGAAGGAGTCGGATGAGTACAGTAGTAGTTAAACATAAGAATAATACACTGAGCTAAATTTGAAGTTTTGTTCTTGCGCAATAATTTTTAGATAGCTTAATTATGATTCATTTGATTTCTAGTTTTTATTTATTTTTTAATTATCATTATTTTTTATGGATGCTTGTATTTCAGAATTAGTTCATTGAGGTACCCTAAATTGAATTTTTTAGATTTTTCATTCGGATTTCATGATTTTTTTTCTCCATATTTTTCTTCTTGATTCTATTCAATATAAGTGCATTTTTTTTCCTAATTCAACAGCTTGGTACCCGAGTTTCGTCGTCAACTTTTCAGTTTGATATGTATGATTAAGTTAACGGTGTGCATTTAAATAAAATAATATAATTACTTCAAAGGAAATAAAAAAGTTTTCTTGACAATTTTCTATTAATTTTAATATTAATAATTAATTTTATTATGAACAAAAAATTCATACATGTTCTGTTAATTTGAAAAACTAATTATATTATTAAGATTGAAAAACAATGTATTATAATTTTAGATATCTTTATGCTATTAATGTTTTTATTACTTCTGAACATGATGTAATAAAATTTTTTATGAAAATTTAAATATGAACAGTAAATACAATAACTACATATTTTTCTTCGATATTGCTCTAGAGGGATCAGTTAAATTAGATACTTTACTCAAATAAATGCCAAATCAGATTTTCACTTCATTATTATTCATAATATATATATATATATATTATTCAATAAATTTAACTCAGACCGAAAGAACTACTAAAATTACAATAGATATCATACAATATAAAAAATGAAACAAAACTTTGAAGCCATAATTGCAAATCCTTTTTGTTTTAAAATAGTGTTAAAAATAATCAAAAAATTAATAAAAAGCTGATATTTATGAATTTGCTTCGGTATTTTTTATCTTTAAAATTTTATTTAATTAATTTGATCTATATTTCCAAAAAATAACATTTTTAGAAAATAATAGTAAACCTAAAGTTCATTTACCTAACTTAACATCCTTCTTACTCTAGTAGTTAGTAGTTTAACGTCAGAGAATAAACTTTAATTAAAAAAAGATTAATCATCAATTCTTATCATCAAGAATATACCATATAGTTTTGTTACAATATAAAAATGAGATTAAATTTTAAACTCTAATATTTCATATCTTTCCCTAAAATTTTAAATGGATGAAAAATAGAGGAAAATCTTTGGGGGATATTTTCAATTTTTATTCATTCTTTTTTTTTAGTTTAGACTTACTTGATTACTTTAATTAACTTGATTGATTTGATAAAAAATAATGAATAATAAAAGTTATAAAACCTATAAAAGCAATAAAAATAAACTTATTCTACAATAAGAAATAAAATTAAAAATTTGAACATCAATTGTTAATAATTGTTCATTCTGTTCTTTAAAATAATAAAAAAAATTGAAGAAAAATTAAAAAACCAATTTTTAAAACAATTTAGAATCTTAATATATGAACCCAGAAAATAAATTTTAAAAAAATATCATCAAAAAAATTAAATAATATGAAAGTACACATATTAAACAAAATGAAAATGCATTGTTCAATCTCCAGCTCTATTACTGTCAAAGGTTAAAAAAGAAAAGTGTTTACAGATTGGGATGAAAATAAATCTCTATAGATTTGAATATAAGGATCCTGTTTCCATATCCACTAATGACAAAACTCTTCTCTTCGATACGAAACTGTACCTTTTCCTGGACATGTTTAGAGAAATCTTGCTTCTTTTCTTGATGGTTTTACTATTGATGATTTTACTGAAATATAATATTATTGCATTCAATTCTGTGAGACACTTTCCCTAAAGCTTATCAAACCTACTTTAACAGTAGATTCTTAGTGATAGTTTGACTGAAATATTATATTCTTACATCCAATTATGTGAGACACTTTCCCTAACGCTTACCGAACCTACCTTAATAGTAGATACTTCCTGATGCTTTTACTTAAATATTACATTCTTACATCCAATTCGGTAAGACGTTTTCCCTAACTCTTTCCAAACCTACCTCAATAGTAGATTCTTAGTGATGGTTTTACTGAAATATTATATTCCAAATATTATATCCAATTGTAAGATACGCTTTCCTTAAAACTTACCAACTCTACCTTCCATAACACTACTTTAATATATTCTGAAATCTAGATCAGTAAAGGGATGTTTTCAATGTGAGAAGCTTCCATCTTATTTTGATTGTAAACATAAATACTGTGTTAAAATACGATTTTTTTTTTTTTCGTTTTTGGATAAATAAATAAAAAATGTTTTATAGATAATACTTAAAATCTCTCTCTCTCTCTCTCTCTCTCTCTCTCTCCATTTCATTGGGATTTTGATAATATCGAATTATATTTAGTTCCACTATTAAAGAAATTAAAAGATAAAAGAATAAGTAGAATTCAAAAAAAGAATTTATTTTCGAATAAAAAAAACCACCAATTTCGTTAGAAATTCTATTAAAGTTTATAGTTTTTAGTATGACTGAACTTTTAAAACCCAGTTATAGAGATATTTTCGAAATATATTTGCTTTATCGAGTGAGCTTTTATTTTTTTTTAAAAAATGCCAGCTTTTTTAGTGAAATACATGAATTATAATATAGATAAGATACTAAATGCATATTTATCGGTAAAAAACGGAATTCAGTAGATAAATTTTATTTTATAACCGGCGTTGAACAACCGATCCAATGACAGCTATCAGTGTTTAACTCCGTAGTCTTATAATTTTGAACCCAACCCAAAAGACCAGGGAGCTCCTGGATCAAGCACTGGAACAACCTAGCCTACGTAGAGGATTTCTTGATCTAACTAAGCTATATTTGCGTTACATGGAGAGAAAAACCACGAAAACCTCTCACGGCTTCAACGCATTGGGACTCCGACCCGTGACCAATCTACCACTAAGAATATTTTACTTCAGCACTGTGGTCGTTGCGAGCTGGGTGCAGAATTCATATCGACCAGCCATCGCTGGGATTCGAACCTCAATGGGAAACGAGTGCCCTTGAGCCATCATGCCTTTAGGGTATTAATTTTATTTTTATTTTTGTAACCGCCTTTGAACCACCGGCCCAATTCTGGGTTTACGACTACTAATGTTCAACTTCGTATCCTTGTCATTTTGAATCCAATCCAGAAAAAAAGAGAATTCTTGGATTGGATCAAGTATTAGGAGAAATTTGCCTTCGTGGAGGACTTTTTGATGGAACTAACTCTCAGTGTTAGATGGAGAGGAAATTCACGAAAACCACCCACGGTTAGCCTAATGGCAAGAGGACTCAGACCCATGATCCCTCTATCACTGAGAATATTTTATGTCACCACTGTGTTCAGTGCAAGCTGGGTGCAGAATTCGTATCGATCTGCGATCGCTGGTATTCGAACCTGGGTCACCTCATAGGGAGACGAGTGTTTTATCTACTGACCAGAAACGACCTATCGTAAATAGCATGACATGTTGTTGGGCTTAAATTTTGACATTGTTCCAAGAACCTACTCATGTCTTTTTTGCTTTTGGCATGTTTTAAACTGTGTGAAATTCAGTCCTTCATTTTTAGGAAAATCTGTACTGTTATCAGTGAAAATAATTTATTATAAAATAAGAGTAATAATAATAAATAATAATAAATAATAGTAAGGATAGGAATAAAAACAAATAATAGTAATAATAGGAATAAAAATAAATAAATAATAGTAATAATAGTAATCAAAATAAATTATAGCAATGACAATAAATTATAATAATAAATGGTAGTAGTAATTCAATAATAGTAATAATAAAATTGAAACAATAATTAAATTTTCAAGTTTCTTTATTTATTATTTTAGTTTATTTAAAGTGAATTCCGTTGCCATCAGTAAAATGAATAACTCATACCAGTGTCATTTCTTTAACTTAAGTGTATAAAAATGAATTCTTCTTTTTTTTGCTATCCTTCTAAAACATATTGTCCTTCTAAATAATTGTTTTTTCGTGCATTTTAATCTTGGGTCTATATCTTTAAAGCAATTGTTTACATTATTATTTCCCGACCATTTGTTTGAGATGCCTAAGAGGTTAACAAGGTGTAAAAAGGGTGTTCGTGAAAGTTACTATTATGAAAGGATTTAAATAACTAATTTTAAAAATATTTACTTTTTCTTTACTATGCAATTAATCTGTTCTTCTCTATATTCTATATACATCGGCTAGAAAAGCTTGCATACACAGGCAAACATCATTTAAAAAAAAGAAAAATACGTCATTACAACACGTGATTATAGCCATTTTTGATGTGCATCATAGAGATTTTGAGCTCTTCTGAAAAAACTCAGTTTTTCGATCCAGTGCCCGCTGATGAATAACTACAAATATAGTTAAGTTATAGTTCTCTTAGCAGCAGTTTATCAGAAAAGTCAATTCAACTTGGTGAAAACTTTAAAGATATTGATCATTGGACATGTGAAACACTATACAACTATTAACCTAATAAACGCAATATATCGCCATCAAACTCTATTAAATTTCAAAAGAAGAAGAAACAATGGAAGCATATCGGATTTATTCTGAGGTAACTCTTTAAACGCTGTTATTTTTTCTTAAGGATCATTCTTTAATTGATGTCAGGATCAATGTTAATCTTTGACAAAACCAAGTCATTAATATTTTAAATTGTGAAAAGTGTTTCAACCTGAGAAAAGATTTTCAATATACATTTACTTAAAATCAAGCGCAGATCCGAATTCTAAAAATAACACTGTTAGTCATCAGGCAACTACGAATACTTTTTTTGAAAATCAGTTGGTTTCTTTAACCAATTTTTATATCGTTTTCTATTTTTACGGTTATGATTTCACTTTTTGTTTCAAAGTGTGGTGCAACGTAAGCAAAAAATATTCTTGCTTATTTTATAGGTTAGGGATTTTTAACCTGTTTCTATCAATTATACAAAGTGTTTACCATCATCTTTCGGGTTTTAGAATGGGGATTACAAAACAAAGATTGGAAATCACTGGGCTAAAAAAATGACATTTAAACGTATAAAAATTTATTACATTTTAAAACAAAGATGAAACTCTCCCCCATTCCTTCTTAATTTCTAAAAATTCTTTAATGGATTAAGAAATCAGTTGACTACACACGAATAAATAAATTCTGGTAAAATTACCGTACTGTATGCTAATAACATTTCTGGTAAAAAATACATAATTCTGGTTAATAAAACCAAAATACACGTTATTTAAACAATTCATTTGGCAATTCATAGTGTAACAATATGCTGGAAATTTTGGTTTTCGAAATCATAGCTCTCATTACTATACATTTAGAAAAATACAAAACTGAAAAGTAAATTAAACCGAATAAATGATTTTTATGCCATGCTCTAGAAAATAAAATTAGAAAAACGCCGAATTAAACTACATTTACTAAATTTTTTCACCGATAAAATCATATTTAATTGTTAACTTCACCAAAATCATTACCAAAACACTTCAGTAAAAATTACCAAGATTTTTTAGTGTTCCCATAGAGCCAAAAACACAGTAAATTTTATCATATTCTGTTTTCATTGTCAATAGTTTTTATTTCTAAGTGCAGTAAATAATTATAAATACTACCACTTTCTGCTTACCCTCACCCTCACACGCCAACTCCATCCTTTCGGATCGCTTTGTAACCAAAGATCCTACTGCTCGTGCTCCAGATACCAAATTACAGTAGTCTATAATATTCGTGAAACAACCTGCTGGTTGACATAAGGATTCCTTTCGGATCACTTAGCAATCCGAGCTCACTAAGCCCGTACTCCACATACTAAATTATACTAGTCTAGAATTTTCGTTAAACAACTTGCTCGTTGACATAAGGATTCCTTTCGGATCACTTCGCAACCCGAGCTCACTAAGCCCGTACTCCACATACTAAATTAAACTAGTCTAGAATTTTCGTTAAACAACTTGCTCGTTGACATAAGGATTCCTTTCGGATCGCTTCACAACACGAGCTCGCTTAGCCCGTACTCCAGATACTAAATTATACTAGTCTAGAATTTTCTTTAAACAACTTGCTCGTTGACATAAGGATTCCTTTCGGATCGCTTCACAACACGAGCTCGTATTCCAGATACTAAATTATAGTAGTCTAGAATTTTCGTTAAACAACTTACTTGTTGACATAAGGATGCCTTTCGGATCGTTTCGCAATCCGAGCTCCTTCTGTGTGTGCTCCAGATACGAAATTTTATTGATTTATACTAGTCTAGAATTTTCATTAAACAACCTCCTTGTTGACCCGAGCTCACTTTGTTCGTGCTCCAGGTTCTAAATTATAGTAGTCTATAATTTTTTAAGCAACGTTCTCGAACAAATATGAAAACTGTCAGTCATTTTAACATTACTCGGGCAGAAAAATTACACATTCTAAGTATTTAAAGTCACTAATGCACAATTTAAATAATTATATATATATTTCTTATTTGTATACAAGTATATTTGATTTACCTAATAAAAAGGAGTGAAGTATTTGTTCTTTTTTTTTAAATGAATAATATGAATAAATGAATAATAATATACTGATATTTTCGATTAAAACAAGTCAGGGTAAGTATCGAAAATTAAAATTTAACATATTTTGCTTACTAAATGACTTAGTATTTGTTTTTCTTTTAATAAATGACATTTGGATTATGTTTTTCATATTCTCGCACTTTTCAAAACCCTCTGACAAAGAGTTTTATAAACAGTCTAGTAATTTCTAAAAAAAATATTTTAGTTCATCGGAATTACATTTGTACTAAAATGTAAAATCAAAAAGAGAAAAACAGTATGAAAAAAAATTTCATTCATATTGAAAAATGTATCGATAGTTGATTTTAAAAATTAAAGAAATTTCAATTATCAATAACTGTTTTTCGTAGATCTAAATGACTGCAAATAAGAGCGAATTTAAAAAAAACTATTCCTTGGAAGTAAGCAGTGTTGGTAAGATTTTACATTTCACTAAAAAAGAATTAAGTTTTTCATGCTGTATTTCATAACTTTATGTTGCATGAAATGATGGCTATGTAATTTTAAAATGTCATATATGTACAACTGTAAGAAGCTTTTTTTTAATATGTGTCATATTTTTATATTTAAATAGTATTCTGCTTTTTTTGTTTAGTTTTTTCCTTGTATTCGAAATTGCATGATTTTTTTTTTTTTTTTTTTTTTTTTTTTGCTCTTTAAATAAAAACATAACCACTTTAAGACAGAACTTTAAAACGATTTTCTAATAGACATCATAATGTAGAATATTGATATACAAAATTAAAAAAAAATTCCTTCGGATTCATTGAGTTACATTTCAATTGTTAATAATGTTCATCTATACATTTTCAATTGTTAATGACTTTCAGAAAGAATACTGAAAACTCGGCTAGTCCTTGCAACTCGAGAAGCCACTTGTCAAATCCCATCGTTGTGTCAAATCACGTGGTTGAACATGTCGGGTTAATGAGTTAGCTATTTGGTTTGATTTATTATCGCGCTAAATCAATTTTCGGTTCATATTTAATTGAATACCTACTAGTCATGTAACGTGTCAGTGTCAAACCTGATTAGCAGCTGATTCGTGGCATAAACAAATACTACGTAAATGCAAGCATCCAATTAAGTCATTTTTGGACATATTATGACAGTGAAAATTTTTTATACTGATGATTAACATCCACCATCAGTTAGCAACAGGGATTAGCACCAGCATATTATTATTAAATTTAGCTTTATGGTTTAAAATCAAAGATTAAAAAAACTAATTTAATATGAATATTTAAATAGTTTTAATTAGTTAATTATATGAGTCTTTTTCACTCTTTATCTGTTTCAATCCTGATTGCACAATAAGTTTTCATGTTTATTTCAATTTTATCTAAATTTAGTCTAACAAAAATGGTTTATATAACGTATGATTTGCATTTTATAAACCATATTAATATAATGTTAGATTAATTTCAAAATGTCATTTAAATTGAGAATTACTTCTCACTTCTTCCTACAAGTATAGATATTAGTGTCATTTTATTCATTAGCTTATAATTTACCTAAAATGTGCCCTTAATTATGCAAATACTTTAGTAACACAAAAGTTTTATTTTCTTTATTATTTTCTTTAAATTACAGTATGCTAGCTATATTTAATATAAAAAAAATCTAAGATTTTTTAAAACGAAAATATTATGAATTTAGTTGAAAAATCATTTTCAGAAAATTTTTCACAATAGGATACACGAAACAAATAAAAATATCTGGGTAAAACAATTACAACAATAACTTGTTTGTTTGCTTATTTTAACGAACCCTTGATTGGAAACATTCGAATAAAAAATATATTTGATTAAACAACCTTCTAAAGCCAGACAGGTTGCTTTGCTTGCCAACAAATAGAATTTATCATATTTGAGTTTAAAAAAATTTGCTTGTATACAATCCATCACATTGTAACTACTTCAAGATTATCTGATCAAAGGTAATTGTTTTTTACTTTACAGCTCGAATTATTTTTCTAAATGATGTGACAAATACAATTATTGGTTATAGGTAAAGACTCATTAGTCATGTTTTAAAATCCCAATCTGTTAATCATTAATCCCAATTTGTAACGCTATTTGTTTACTATCATTGCTAAACTCATTAATTTGTGAAAACATTTTATCAATCCAAAACAATGTGTCTTTTTATTCGAAAACGAAAAATAAATTATAAAACAATAATTTGATTTTATTTGTTCTAGTTAATTTTTAAAATGTGATAACAAATAATATTGACTAAATTCACAAAATTAACATTTTGTGTAATAACTTCGAATATATTAAAAATATTGACTAAAAATATTATCAAATTTAAACGTGCTTCGTTTAAAAAAAATTTCTTAACTTTTACGAATCCTTTAAAGCGTTCGGAAAAGTAAAAATAATATGTAGTTATTTCCTTATTAAAAACTATAATATTTTAATAATTAATTTAATACCCAATTCATACTTCATGTTGTTCTGTTAAATTTCTTGTTATTCATTAAAATGGGATCTACTGAGCCCATCAGTAACCATTTTTAAAATTGCTGTAATTTTTAATAACTATTCGAACGAGTTTTAAAAAAAAAAATTGGAAACAAATACAAAAGAATAAGATTTTAAAATTAGTAAATGTATTCAATAAATTTCTATTCGCTTAATAAAATATACCAAAATGTTAAATAACTTCGTATTAAATAAATATGCAGTTCCTCAATTGCAATAACAATGAACTATCATTGTATAGGCTCGGTATTTTGTCCCTTGTGTCTCTTGAAATTTGGTGACAGCAGTTCTTATGCCAGCACTGATAGTGTAATTGTTTTGCTACGTACATTTTTCCTGTGATTAAATGTTATTTTAATTCGATTTTTGTCAGGCATATAATGGGTAGTTGATTACAAAAAAGGGGCAATGCGGTTTAATATTCATTTGCTTCACGTTTATATTTTGTTAGGGTGCTATAGGTAAAGCAAAAGACAATAAAAATGGATTGAATAAGTACACAGTTTTTGCACTCGCTTTGAAAAAAAAAATTGTCTGATTTATTCTTCTACTAAACTTTAATTTTTCATTGCATCATTCTTAAAGTTTCATAAATTACTGTCATTTTTTTTATTGAAAAACATACCAAATTTCAAGTATAAACATACTTTTTAACTATATCTTTTCACCATTTACAAATATTACGCGTATTTATAAAATATTATGATTCATGCCTCATGTTAAATATTTTAAAATTTTAGTTTATTTCTCCAATAAAATTACGTAAATGTTTACTGTTTACTCAAAACAATATATAATTTTCTTTTCCAAGAATTATTTTTTTGTTCTTTAAGTAGATTTCTTTATTATAAATTTATAGAAAGAACGCATTCTCGCAACAGCCCGTTTTAGGCAAAAAGGTCAGGGAGGTTAGGGTTCTCGATATCGTGACCAACGGCATGATTGTGGCAATCTGATCAACATTGCACACAAAGCCAATTTTACGTCCCAGAACTGCTGATACCCATCCATCCTTATCTAAATGGCATCAAGCCTCCACTGAGGATCGAACTACAATTCTTTACTCTGCCAGTTCCGTACTTTAACCACTCAGCCATCGTGACTCTACACAACTTGAAAGTTGAAGTTATAAATATTTTATATAATAGCAGGTTAATACAGAATTTCTCATAAGTTAGTGTTAAAGAGTTTTAATTGTGATATCCAAAATCTTATAATACAATTTATTTGACAAATAAATCTGATCTGACAGAATCTGATCTGATCAGATCTGATTATACCTTTTATTTGTAATGACGCTATATGTTTCACGACTTATATTGAGAAGAAAATAAATTATGCTCAAAACTACCAGAATATGGTAGTAAACTTTACGTTTTTTCTGGCTCTATGGCAACACCCAAAGGTTCGGATATTTTAACGAAGCTCTTTGGTAATGAATTTTCTAACATTAACGATAAAATATGGTTTTATAATGTGTGAAAAAAATTTAGTAAATATGGTAAAATTTTAAAATTTTATCGTGATACCTCAAAGCATGGTATGGAAGCCATTTATTAGGTTTTGTATCAATTCTTTTTATAAGAGCAGAACAACGAAACCATTTAGGCCAAGCAAACTCCATAATTGAGTTTTCTAATTTTTGAAGGTGCATTTAAATATCGTATGTAAGGTAGTTCTACCACATTTATTAAAAATATTGGCAGTAGGAAATTATTTTTTATCTTTGTTAAAAAATGTATAAAGAATAAAGTTCATATTTGATTTTTCTAATTTCAAAAAATATTGCTGCTTGCAGTTATAAGTATTGTAAAGTTAATTTTACTAATGCTTTTTATGGGTCGCATTCATTTCAGCTACAATCATTTCATCGACAGTCCGTTTTATTGACTCGGTCATTTGGTCGACAGGCCATTTCGTCGACAGGGTAATTTCATTGACAGGCCATTTCGTCGACAGGGTCATTTTGTCGATAGGGTCATTTCGTCGACAGGATTATTTCATCGGCTGGGTCATTTCATCGACAAGGTTACTTCATCGACAAGGTCATTTCGTCGACAGGTTCATCGACAAGGCCATTTCGTCGACATGGTCATTTCATCGACAGGGGCATTTCGTAGACAGAAGTATTTCGTCTCAGGGTTGTTTCGTCGACAGGGTTATTTTCGTCGACAATTTGTAGAAAAGGTTATTTCGTAGACAAAGTCATACGTAATTTTGAAACTATTTTTATGATTTTTTAGACTATACGTTATACCCCTCACACTTCTTTGTAGTTTAGTATATTTGTGTAGAAATTTCTTAAACCTAGCCTCATGCAAAATCTTTATAGTATGTTGAAGTTGCCAGAAAAGAAGCATTTTATTTGAAAATTGCGTACTCCTCTATTCACATCATGTTGCAAAAACAAAACCTTTTTTACATTTGGTGTTCTAATTGTATTTTACACATTTAAGATGTATTTTGCACAATTCTTTTCTAGTCATATTTAACACATTTATTTCTAATATTAATTTTTAATGTGCAGTATTTTAGATTAGCATCGCAAAAGAAATGGCAATAACCATTGTGAATTATTCTTGATGTAGGGAGTGATTGAAGGATGAAATTAGCAAGGAAAAAAAGACAGAGTATATAATGAAATTTTATGTTTTAAATAATGTTAAATTAAATTTTTTGAACAATAATATAAAATTCCAGGTTTTCTATTTGAATTCTGATATTATTAAATCTATTAAGGAATTAAAATATAATTTTATTATTTGTGTTGTTGACAAAGCATCTAATAATTTTTGCTTTATTAGCAAAAAAATTTTTTAGACATTTAATGAGTAAAGAATATGATAACAATAGTAATTTTGTCAAAATTAATAACTCTAAAAAAGAAATTGATAATCGAATATTAGCTTTTTTCCAAGAAAATAGGTTTAAAAATCAATAGCATTAATTAACCTTATTTATTTCCTACAATTAAGTTCCACAAAACACCGGTTAAATTTAGATTTGTAACTTGTGGTACTGGCTGTTATAATTCTGTTTTTCGTAAAATATTTTTTTAATTATTTAAACATTATTTTAAATAAGATTATTTCAAATGATAAGCATTTTATTATTAATAACAACCAAGACGTTATTAAATATTTGAATTACAATAATATTAATACTGTATTTACATGTGATTTTGAAAATCTCTTTACGAGTATACCACACAATAATTTAAGGAATATTTGTTTGGAAAATTTGATAATTATTTGAATAATGAGGACATTAATAAGGAAGATTGGATAAATTTATGTAATATCAACATTTTTGAAAATTATCTTTATAATGGTATTTGTTTTTACAGACAAATTCAAAACAATTGGGGAATTGTTATTCAAGTGCATTTGCTAATACTTTCTTACATTTTTATGAACAAAAATATTTACAACATAATTTATTAATTGAGTTTAGATTTATTGTTGATATAATTATTTTTGATTGTAATGATTTTGATTTAATTAAAGATATTTATTCTAAAGAACTAAATTTAATAAAGACTAATTCAGATGAAAATTGCGCTTATTTTTTTAGACTTCATAGCCCTAAAAATTTTCATCGGATTATACGATAAAACTAGATATTTTAAGTTCAATGTTATTAGTTTAACACATTTTGATTCCAACCTTTACTTTAAGAATATTTTGACTGATTAAATTATTAGATTTAAATTAATTTGTAATAATAAAACAGATTTTGTTTCAGCTATCGGGAATTCCAAGATTACATTAAAGAATAATGACTTTCCTTTTAAATACTGTAATTATGATATTTTAATTCAAAATATATTAAAGACGTTAAAATAATTCGGCCGATATTGAAACTCGCATTAATAGGCCTATGCGGTAAAATTTAGGATTTTTGCTTCTGAAGCATATAGATGACAGCTTTTTTTTAGAATTTTTACTCATTGATTGTTTTTTTGTTTTATTTTTCAAGATTTTCAAATAGGGGTCAGCGCTTAATTTATTTCTGAAGTTTATTAATGATTTGGCAATTTATATTTTATTTTGATTTGGTTATTCTAACTGTAATTTTATTTTGATTTATTTTCTTATATCGGGGCGTATCATTATTAAGTCTTACTCTGCGTACTTTTAAATTGTGTTTGTTTGTCATTAATTTTTCTTTGCATTTACATTTCAAATTTTCTAATTGCTCTTTCTTATTTGTTTTTCCATTATGGGGCCTCGGGGCATTGTCAATTTTCTGTTTCACCCCTAACAGCAGAAAGGCTCCCGTGTGTTGGCTGGCAGTGCATCCCCTGATGAAGTGGTGTCCTGCTAACACACCTATCTCAAAATTTTTGTTATTTTCTGCTAAAATTGTATTTCTGACTTTCTAAATTAAAGTAAAACAAATTCGGATTTGGTTGCTTTAAGCGCTTTTCCATTTTTATTTTAATTTTACTAACTTATTTTGTCTTTTTCTGAATATGTAAATTAGTTTCATTCTTTGATTTCACTAGGTCATTTCATTGACAAGGTCCTTTCGTTAACAGGCCATTTCAGCGGCAAAAATTCTCTGTTGATAAAAAGAAAAGTTTACTTATGTACTGTTCCTCCATAATGAGTTATTCGCATTAACACAGTTTAAAATCTTGTCAAAAAAAAAAAAGGGAAAAAACTTTTACAATGGTGGTGATTATAAAGAATTTAATCAGAAAAACACAAGTCTTTTAGATAGTTAGCTAGTAAAATTACTTATTGTTTTATCAAAAATTATATATTTCCTATGTTTATATGTTTATTTTTTCAAACTCAGTTGATTTTTTCCATATGCAAGTAATCATTAATTTTTTTATTATTAACATATAAACAGAATTTTCTTACATAAAATTTCAGTAACTATATATTTTCTCCTTAAAAAAATATCGATATAGGGAAAAAAGGAACTAAGATGAATGAGTGACTATTACGAAGGTGGTGAGCGAAGAGAGCAAGGGGCGGAACTTCCTAATATTATTAAAATAAAAAAAATGCATGTGGGAAAAAATAAAATGAAAACCCAACTTGGAAAACATAGTAGCAAATATTATTTATGAAAAATTTTGTTCTAACCCTCTTCCTCATGTCTTTGTCAGCTATGCTACTGAAGAAGGAAGTTTCTGACAATTCCGTACGTAATTTTGTGAAATTTAAATGAAATATCAATTGAAACAAAAAAAATTATTCTCGCATTTCTAGTTTAGTTTATTTCTTAATTATTTATAACGTTTTAATGTTTAATAGTTTTATTTTATCCTATGTGTTTCCCAATCATTTATAAGTTCTTTTACTTTATAAAATAAACATCGTTAATGTAAAAAAAAAAAAAAAAAAAAAAAAACTCAAAACGACTCCTCATCCTCGGTATGCGATGGAACAGAAATGATCGTATAAAAATTATTTCATGAGTTCCAAATCAGAGGAAGGGAGGAAACCTGTCTAATTGGTATTTATGATTTAAAACATATAGAAAAAAACGCAAATAATTACGATATATCAAATAAATTGACTTTTCAGTTTATCATTGTGGAGAGCTGTCCCTATACATCTAATTTTATTCTCATTAAAGTTTAATTAAAAATAAGTTTAAACGCTTTTATTTTCGATTTGCCAGAGAATACAAATTTATTTAAATTAATCAAATTTGCACGAGGGTATATATTTTAAAGGAGAGCACTAAGGAGAGTCCTTTTCAAAAGTGAAATCGGAAATTGAAATGTTTTTAAACATTATGTTTGATAAGCGTACTAAAAAAGAAAAATAAATGTAATTTTTTTTTTAAATAATTTGATTGCTAACGTCACACTATATCACCTGTTGACAACGGCCGGGATATCATGCTTGGTAATGTTCTAAAGACAATTTTTACTTATATTAAAGACAAGTGTTGTTTTACTACAATTTAGACATAGAAAGGTAGATTTTGATACATCAACCGTTATCGATTAAACGCTTCTCAACTACCTATCAATTTATTTAGAAAGCGAAATTGAAATATAATTTTATATTTTATCATTGTTCCAAAATTATATCATTGTTGCCTAATTTATTTTTTTCCAATTTAGATTCATTAATTCAATGTCTTGTTTTTACTAGTCCTTTTCACCCTCCATTCACTTGCCATATCACGAATCATTTTCCGTAGTTATAAAAAAAACCTTCGAGGTGCTAATCTATACAAATGCACACGCTCTAAAAATTAAACAATTTATCTGCGAAATAAATACTTTAAAAATACAACTAGAACTCACAAAAGTTTCGTCGATTTAACTGAATGTACAACTAAAGGAAAGGCCGCTATAAATTTTTTAAAAGAAAAAGATGCTTCTTTTATTACAATTGGAACAATACACAGCAATAAATAATTTTACTTTAGTATGAAAATTAAATAATAATATTTTTCTAATTAATAATAAAAAATATTTAGATTAAATGTCTAAAATAGTTTCAAAATTACGCATGGCATTTTTAACGAAATGTTCATTTCGACAAAATAACCATGTCGATAAAATGACACTGTCGACGAAATGACCCTGTCGACGTAATAACCTTGGCAACGATATAACCCTCTCGACGAAATGACCATGTTGACGAAATGACCATGTCGACTAAATGACCCTGTTTATGAAATAGCCTTGTCGACGAAATAACCATGTCGACGAAATGAGTCCTGTCGGCAAAATGACCCTACCGATGAAATGACCAGTCGACGAAATGAACCTGTCGACGAAATGGCCTATTGACGAAACGACCTTGTCGAGGAAACGGCCTGACGACGAAATGACTCAATTAAATGGTCTGTCGATGAAGTGTTGTCGATGAAATGGCCTGTTGATAAAGTGATTATCGATGAAATGAACCGGACCCCTTTTTTTATAGTGTTACTAAAAACATTTTTTTGTCCTAAGAAAATATTTTTGCCTTTTAGAACATATTTTATTCAATTTATATAAGTTTTTTCTACTTTCGAAATGCATTGCTATTTAATTTTACTTTTAAATCCAATGCATTTTGTAGTATTATGTACTACATTTTTTTTTAAAACGATGCCAAAACATATTTTAAATTTTTTTTATTTCTGACCACTAAGTGCAGCTTGTAGCATTTTGGATTACACTTTTCATCAATTCTTTTTATAAGTACCCTTTGAGAAAAGTGAACATTTTACCTACATCCTTGCTTTTAAATTGGCTCATCCGCCACCATCTTTTTTCATTGAGAACGTTTGATTTCATAATACGTTCATTCTCTGTGAAAGTTCTGGAGCTTTCTTCCAACGAAACTGCTCTTTCCAGTAAAAAGGTTTAGTGTAAGAGATAATTCCAACGTTCTAAAGCATTCCTCGCCGAAAATGATTAACGATCCTGTCCTTTCCTTGGAGATTGCTTTTCGAAAGCTTTGTTCGATGACCAACCACTTTGATCAAGACTTCGCTTGCTGCCATTTCTTCTTTCTGTTTCCTTTTTTCTGTTGCCAGATCCATCCGTTTTTTCCTTTTTGATTCCCGTCTGCTTTTTTCTTTATTTTTATTTTCTGCCGCCATTTCTGCAACAGTCACGGTTACACGGGTGAAGATAGTGATACCTCAGCGTTCTTGACCTCCAGGGCGTCATTGGATGGACTCGGATTTATGAGGCTGTTGGATCGATTTAAAAGCATTTTTTAACCACGGATTTGTGGATGAAATGGGATTATTTTTTATTCCTCGGTATTGTGTTTTCAGCTTATTCAAAGTGTTGTTTTTGAAGAAATATATGAGTTCTATATTGAATGGATAGAAAAACTATTTGAATTTTGTTTTTAGGGAAAATTATAACTACATTTTTCCCAAATAATTTTTGATTTAAGTTTTAGTGATAAATCAGTACCCTTATCCTCCAATGCGTCAAAGAATAAATGCATTGTTTATGTGGATTTGAAGGAGGATTTAAGTATTTGTTTTACTTTAATAAATTTTTATTCTTCAAAATTGTATTCAATTTTTTGTAATGTTGATACTGACGAAATAATTAAATGGACAGAAATAATTGCTGTGGTAAATTATAAATATGTCTTTTTTAAATAAATAGAATAAATAATTTGTCAATCAAGAACTATGCATCAGCTCTTGATAGAGGTAATCTATCAAGTATGCTTGTTTAAAAAGGGGGATGGGCTCTGCAAAAGTATTTCAGTAGTGAAGATAGAGGTCTGGAGAATCTTTAAAAACGTGAATATTTGTATTCATAATTCGTTCAACTCGAAGCCATTTTTCTTTTGTTCTTCCGTAGAAAAAAAAAGCACATCAACTTCGTAAAAGACTTGCATGCAAAGAGTTTAAAAATATCAGTTGAAAGTAGGTGGAATTATGGAGTCAGTGAATTTGAAAACCTCTGTTCTTTAGTAACGTGATTTGAATTATTTTGATCCGTGATTTGTTTGTCCTATTTTTAAGTTTCATCTAGTACGTTAAGAAAATTGCTTGAAAATGTAAAATTTTGCAAAATTCTTCACTTTTTAAATCTAAAACTATAATCTTAAATTAATTTTTATTTTTTATTTTTCTTAAACTTATTTCTTTATAATTTGAGAAAATCAAATATTTCAAACTTTTTTTGTATGTTAAACATTAAAAGGGGCTTTCTATAGCTTTTTACCTTACTTCCCATTTATTGCTTATAAAATTTGTTTAGGTGATTCAGCTTCAAACACATTGTAAAAAAATTTCGGATCAATCTACGGTAAAAAGTACCCTCACTCAAGGTGCAAGTACTTTTTTCGTAACATCTTTTTTACCGGAACAATGTTACGGAACAAAACAATTCTGATATATCATAATTTTAACAGTGATAATTACCATAAAATCACTGAATCTCCCTAATTAGATAAATAATATTGTAAAATTTAGGGTTTAATATTTCATGGTAAACGTGGATTTTATGGTAAAATGAATTTTACGAAGGATGTGCCCAAAGTGCCGGTACTTTATACTGTAATTTGACAAAATCAGAACTGGCGTGTTATTTTCCATAGCTTAACTAGGAACATGTATGCAAATATTTCAATGAATTTAATACAAATTTGTTATTTTTTTGCCTTTTGCTTTAGATTTTGATATTTTCATTAGAATCAGATATTTTTGTGATCTATTGCTACCCTTCCTTTCTTCATCGGTTGTTTTAATTAATTATTCACTAGCTATATCAGAAATTATTCCTAGTTTTTCATAGTTCCCATAGCCTTTGCTACAGTGGCGCTAACGTAATAATATGTTCTTAAAATTTAAAGTTAGGTCTTTAAAAGAACCCCACTTAATAAACTTTCTGCCCAAAACACGTGAAAAAATTCAATCATTAAAGAAATTTTTGTATGTAATCTATGCGTAATAAATAAATCTTTATATTATTGTTTCATTTTACCGAAATCAAACTATTTACATTAATTCATCAATTATAAACCACATGGTCATTACAGAAATGGAAGGCCATAAATGAACTTGGATAAAGTCTATATTCTCTTTTACCAGGCTAGGATTAACTAATTTCATTACAATTGTTATTTAAATTAATACATTTATTGGTGCAACAATACATTCCATATGCAACAATGGAAAACTTTAAATTCATTCAACAAAGCAACCCATTCAATTCAGTCACAATACATACGTTATTTCAAAATCTTATCCACTATTCAAATGTATTATTTTATTTTATAGTTTTCAATTGAAGTTAAAAACTCTTATTTATTTTGTGTGTACATCTGTTGATTTAAAGACTTTCATTTGTACGAATAATGTCTGAACATTAAATTTTAGTAAAAAGTGATCTTATTATTAAAGCTTAAATTGCAATGTACTAATATTATTCCAAAAAAAAAAAATTCTTGGAATAAGAAAAATGAATTACTTTCAAACTTAGAAGATAAATTTATCCATTTCTCTCCTTTTTTATAATTTGTTGTTTTTTCGTATCATACTTATTTCTGCGATTTAATAAAAATTATATTTGTTTTAACATCTTTATTTAGAAACCATAACTACCCGTCTAGTGCGAAAAATATTCATAGTCTTAAATTAAAACGAAGAAAAAATGGCCTTATTTTATATTTTTGAGAGAAATTGGCGACTCCAATAAAAAAATTAAAATAATATATGAACTTTTTACTATGGGGAACCCCATTATAAAAATATAGGTTGTAAAAATATTATTTTATAAATTCTAATCTCATCGATTTATCGATATCATTTCAATAAAAACTTTCAGTTATCATTCATCGTTCGTTAATGGAACAAAATGTATAAATATAAAATACTCCCCTTGAACATTGAAATATATTTTAATGGAATACCTATATTTCTATTACTATCCCACCAAAAAAAAACTGAAAAACCCCAACAAACTGGTCGAGATTTAATAATAAAAACAACAATAATAGCTCATTCGCATTGTAACAAACATAACGATGCCTTACACTTTTTCTCCATTAAAACAGCATCGATCACGGTGCTAACTGCGGTTACTCCGTCTACTCTTTTCTCCCCATCTTCAAATTTACTCCCATCACATCCCCCTGAAAGACCGGACATGGATCCGTCCACTACAAAAGCGCATGCGCATAGTTTCTCTTCGTTATCGACGGAACGATCGCTTCTCCGGATGATAGTGTCGCCAAATATGGATGCCCTGGAGACACGCAATTCACCTATTTTTTTATCTAGCCATTTCAGGAATAAATTTTTATTTGGGGTAAAAGGTATATATACCATGCGGTAAAAGGGTTTGAGTTTATAAAAAGTTATCGCATTACTTTATCAAATAAAAATTTGATGGGGATATTTTGAGAGTCGTTGAATATGGAAATGAAAGGATTTTTTTTTTCCTCCTCACTTATCTTTTTAGGCGTGTTTCTTCCAGTTGAATTGAAATTTGGGAAGTAATTTTGCGGAAAATGCGTGAAACCAAATTCGATTTCATATCAACTGGCGAAATACAAAATGAATCTAAATGTTTGAGGTGGAATGTAAGCTACGAAAAATCCGTTGAATTTTTCATTGAAATGGAAATCCTAAATATGTAATATTGAAAGGGGAAAAAATGAAACTTTCTCAGAGATAAAAATTTATTTGCACATTTATCATTTCAATAAACTTTAAACAAATTAATAAGGCATTAGTTGAAATTAATCCTTCCTTCGCGATTGACTATTTTGGGGATGCAACATTGTTTTTTTTTTTACCACTTAAAATGAATTTAATGAAAAATATTTGAGAAATTGTTATTATTATTATTTTTGGAAAAAAAGTTTTGCAAAAAAAAATATTTTTAAACTATAACTAATATTGTATTGCAAAATGCTGGCTGAAAAGTTATATTACATAATTACTTAAATGGGTTACAATAATATGAACGAATTATATTGTATGCGGAAATATAAATAAAAATATATATATATAACATAATATTATATTACTTTAATAGTATTGAAATAAATTCGTGTGATGTTTGCTTTCTTTAAACATGAATCACGAGAAATCTCACTAATCTTTCCACTTTCTTTTTATTTTCTTCAGAAAATGTTACTAACATCGTTTAATTTCATTGTCTAAGTAAGTAATACAGTCTCAGTTTAGTGCAGTATAGCCGATTCTGGCTCTTAGGCCATTAAACTCTATATTCAATCTAATTCCAGATAAATTTTCTCCCTGCGTAATTCCCAAAACAATACATTTCAAGATTAGATGTCGAAATAACTGAATGCTGGAACTTTTGCATTTAACGCATATAAACCAGGTTCAAGTATCTCTAATAGTGCTGACTGGCTTATTATTTATAAGCTGTTTCATCCTGTGATAAATGAAGTATGTGCCTTTTTATGGTTCTCTTCCCTACGAAATGCTAGTGCGAGTTATTTTACCTAAATTTTCTTCATGAAGGTGAGTTTTCGTCGATATTTAATTCATAAGTTCCGTGGTCTTTTGGGAAGTGTTTAAAATACAAGGTTACTTTTACACACATGGAATTTAAAAATGATACAGATCTCGTAATCCTCATTTAAATAGAATGTGGAATGGGAAAGAAACAATTGAAACTCTATATTTTTCCAATGAAAAAACATCACTTAATATCTAATTAGTGTTCAAATTACATGTAACATTCATGATATCAAATTCGAGATATAAATACTACTCTTATTTAAAATGTGTCAATGTTTTTTGTTTTTATGTTCATTATTACATCTACATAATTCAACATTAATTTATTTCCTTACCTATGTTTTTTTGACTTCTTCAGCATGTTCTTGATCCATCGCTAATTATTTTTATAACTTAATAATTTTAATTTATACCAATTTTTAGAACATCCATCAATTTTTTTCTAACTGCTATTATTATTAATTGAAAAGTGTACTATTTATTTCATTTCTGAAACGTAAGAATAGAATTTAATACTTACTTTGTTCACAAGGAAATTTGTTTTATCGTTTTTGAATTCACAAGCTGTTGAATTCACAAGAACTATCCCAACTTTTTTTTTTTTTTTTTTTTTTTTTTTTTTTTTTTTTATTCAACAATAACTTGAGCACTTAGCATTAATATGAATATCTAGAGTGTAAGGTGTAATATAAGGATCTAGACTATAAAATTACTAGAATTTGCAGTCGAGGTTGAAATCACTGGCTAAATATTTAAAATATTTACCTATTGATTTTAAATTAGTTTTAATATTGTCCTAGATGCATGTTAGCAGCACACATTGAAAGAATATTCTTGTCATTTTAAGGACTCAAGCTATTCTTTTTGGAATTTGTGCCAGTAATATACTACAGACATAAATATAAAGGCATCAAAGATAATTTTTCCTATCAAATTATTTCACACATGAGTTTTTAATTTCTGAATTTCTTAAAACTTATTTTTTTGAGATTTATTTTTTTTGTTAAATTTTTATTTACTATTAAATTTATTATTTTTTATTTACTTTAAAAACTACAACTGTGAATGACACTGTTTTTAACGAACACTTATTCTAATATTCATTGGTTGTAATGGGTTTTTTAATAGACTAATCTTCCAAAAATTAAACAGAATTTTGTTAAGCCCAAAATTAATTTTTGAAAAATCGACAATATATTTATTTAGGAAGTTTCTATAATAATCTTAAACTGGTTTTGTTAGTGCGTTGCTTAAAAATCGCGAGCTCCCTTTAAGAAAATATATTTTGTCATATTTTTTTTGTTTCTCACAAACCATGTTTAATAAATATCGTTTACAGAAATGGAATCGAATTACATACTTCGTCGTGCTAACAAAAACTCTTTGATTTATAAATTTTTAACTGCATAATTTGAATCTAATTCTACTTTTAAAGTTTCACTTAGTACATTTTATAATGTTACATAATAATGCTTATAATACATGTTATTTAAAGTCAAAATATTATAATAATTTTAGGTTATTTTTAGTCTGTAAAATACTTAAAATTTAAAAATTTAAATTTTGTTTTGATAATTTTAACACTTAACGGGCAAATATTTTAAAACTTAATACTTAACGATATGTTAGTACTTAAGATTTATTCCTATTTTACTTTATGTTTCTTGCTTCTAATATTAAAAAATAATAATAATCGTTTGTGCATGGTTTTGAAATATTTTTTTTTACGAACTTATTTATTCTATTATATTTTAACTTTGACCTTGCGAACAGGTCATTGTCAATAATGTAATAATAAAAAAAGCCTAATATACATAAAAAGAAAAATTGGCTTTAAATTTTTAAAAAAATCAGCTAAAGCAAATGAATTTATCAACTAAAAAATCCCTGTGAACAATTAAAATAACCTTTATAAAAATATATCACTTAAAGCGCACAGTTTTAGTTTATTTTTTCAATCACAAAACTACAGTCCGAAATCTAATAAATTAATAGTAGTTGACATCATCTTACTGATCGTTTAATTCATTTCACGCCTTATTAATGACTTTAAAATATTTGAGATCACGAAAAGGCCAATTATTAATATAATTTTCATTACGTTTACATATCTTATCAGAAAGTATTTATCGAAGCTTAATTTGCTTAGGCTCGCACTATCTGCAAGTCAATTATGGAAAAATATTTTACTCAATGCAAGTTCTTATGTTTCATTTTTAACCAGCGTTGCGTAATCAGTCCATATATAATTAGCGCCATCACTCAGTATCAAAGCCCTTTAGTCTTGTAATCTTGAACCTGCCCCAGAAGACAAACTTTCAAATCAAGAGTCCAGGTAAATTTGCCTTCGTGGAGGGCTTATTGCGTAAAACTATGAGAAGAAAAAACTTTATACTCTTCTTTCGATTGATATGATTAAAAGAGTTTCTAGCGCTTGATTTGCCTATAGATATTTTACAATAAAACTGTTTTCAATGTAAGCTGATAACAATATACGAATCGAACAGCCTTCTTTGAAAGGCGAAAGCCTTATATAAATCATTTCCAACTCAATACAAATTTATTTTACCTTATATTCCTAATTTTTTTTTTCAAATTTATTTATAATTGTTCGAAATTATTTATACATTTTTCGACCATTATTAAATAAAGTATCAAAAAATTATTAAAAATTATAATTTTGCATGGAATTATCTTCGGATATACAAATTTTATAATTAGATTTAAAAAATTTCGGTTAGCTTTAAAAGCCCTTGAGATAGGATGAAATTTGTAAAAAGTGAAATTAATATTAAAGAGCACAAATAGTCTTCCGTTCTCCTAACCAAACTAATGGAACCATATCTACTGTGGCTACCCGCCACATGTTGAGGTCAAGAATTCAGATTCCCCCCAAGAAGGGTATACAGAGGAAGTGAGCTTTTGCCTCTGATTTTGTAACTTAATAAATCGTCTGCATTAATTAAATATATTATTCATGGTCAAGCCCTCAAAAACTGAAGATAGAATCTTAGTACGTAAAAATCCAATCAATAGATCAAAAGAACCATTTTTTAGCACTGTGCATCAATAGTAAAAAGATTAAATTATTTTAAAAAATTGGATCATACAGCAAATTAAACATTTGAGTATTTTAAATTTCAACTTCTCTTTAACAATGCAAAAGTTACATCCTGCTGTTATTTCCAAACTTTGGCATACCTCTGAAATGTAGAGGACGTAAGCAAAACGAACTCAGTTAATCTTTTCATTTACTGCTTATTTCGTTTTGATACGGTTTTATCAGAGTTGCTTTCAGGAAAAATAACTGCCTTAGGAATTTACGTCACAAAAGATCTAGGGAGTTTAACCATAAATTAAGAGAAACTTGGGATTAACACTTTTGCCCCACCTAATTAATCAATCCAGGGAACCAATCAAGTTAGTTTTCCTCCTCACTCATCTAATTTCACGCAATCTCGTTACCAGTACATAAGAGATCGATTTATCTCCATTCCAATAATGTTGCCAGATCCAGTTGAAAAGCAGATGAGAATATATTTTGAATTTCACTGAAACCAAATGCTGATTAGTAATCCCTAACTTTTTTAAACTCTTCTTGAACTCCAATAGTAAATGGATTACGACTGGTGATCAAATGCTTACCCTTAATTACCATCGGTAATTAAATTCTTATTGATTTGTAATAATTCACCATTCATTTTGAGATTCCGCTGAGAACCATTTCAGGAGATTCTTTTTATTTTCTTCCTTAGGGAAACCATTAAATTCTCTTTTAATCTAGATGTTTGCAAAATAACACTAAAATGCTTTTAATTTAAAATTAAAAAAGAGTATGAAAGTTAAATCAAAGCCTGCGTAAATCCAAAATAATAAAAACCCTTTTAATTCAAGATTAAGTGTGAATGTAAAAAATAAATTACATTTAACAAAGGTAACACTAAAAAGCTTTTAATTTAAGATTTAGATTAATGCAAAAACTGAATCTGTAAGGATTGTCCAAATGAAAAGTGAACACGTGCGGTTGCATCATGGAACAGGAATACAAAGACCATATGAGGTGTGCAATGCATACGGCTTTAAACAGTGATAGCTTTTCTTGGAAGATGAAATTGAAAAGTAAAGTTGTGCTATACATGAATGCATCCAGAATCGGAACATTGCATAGTAGTACTGTTTCTGAGTGCGGATGGTGAGAGTAAAACAATACTGTACTCTGACGAAACTACGGAAAGCAATCAAAAACACAAGATCAGGCCTTCTCCATGAAACTACGCGATCGCAAGTCTCCCGTGAAAACCGGAAGACCTTGCGAAATTTCCGTTGGGAAGTGTTGGAGCACCAACCATACTGTCCAGATTTGTCACCATGTGACTCTCACATCTTTTGACCACCTAAGAGAGCATTGCAGGAGACACGTTTCCATTCGGACGACGATGTGAGGAAGCCATGCAGGACTTCCTCCTGAATCAACCATAATCTTTCTACAGAAAAGGTATAAACCTGGTACTTAAATGATGACACGTTTTTTATTACGCACATGGCGATTTCTTTTAATTTCCAATAAAGATATTCTTTTCAGTCAATTCGTCCATTTTTCATTTGGTCAACTCTTATATATCAAAACATAAGAACAATAAAACTAAACTACTTTTAATTTCAAATTTAGTATGAATGTAAAAAATTACATAATTCTACGCCGGTCTTTTATGCTATAGGAGGGAGATTTTTAAATATACCCAAATCATTATTTTTCGACATTCACCTAAAATACAATAAATTGCTAATGACTAATATTTAATTTAATACAGTCGAAATGAACCTAACTTCACCTAAGTTTATTAAAATAATATTAAATAACACTAAAAAGGAATCGAAGTTCATTTCAGCGTGAGAGTAAGAGGAGAAACATCCCCGCGCTTGAAATTGAGAAAACCCTTAATGCGTGCCAAACGCAAACAGTGAATTCTGTTATACCTCTCGTTACTCCAGCTAATTAAATATAGTTTAAATTTAAAGACTGCTGTTTTAACAGCAAAATGTCTAAAAAAGGACAGACTATTCACTCAAAAGAGAGAAATATCAAACTTATGAAATGTTAAAAAAATACTCATGAATATTGCGAAATAAACATTTTTGTCATACGATTGCCAAATACCAATGTTGTTCAGGATTGTTCACATCCTTCTCCCTAAAACAGCAAAATAGTATCGTCGGATATCACGTGATGTAGGCGGAGTCAAGTGCCAACTCCTGGTGAACGAACTATAGATGGTTTAACTCCCTTTTAACTTGGGATTAAGTTTGTGCTTGTATTATTAACCAAGCTCTCAATAACCAGCATCAACGAAAATTGTCTTCGAAAAAATTTTTTAAACGCAAAAAGAAAAACTATAAAACTTGTTGTCTGTCAAATGAAATTTGCTAAAAATGTAATAAATCGATATTTTATGTGTACAGGCATCTTATTAATCAAAGGCACTCAACTTAAACAAATTTCAATACGTTTGAGATACAATGCGTTAAACATAAGACCGTAACCATAACTTTTAAAACCCTTATTGGACTGAAAACATTTGGTGGAATATGAACAAAGATTATTAAAAAATAAAAAATAAAAACTCTATTAATTTCTTTTTTTTTTATACTTAAGCAGAATGAAGAATCATTATTTTACTAAACATAGTGTTGATCTTACTATTTGTTCTAAATACTAATTCTACAATAATTTTGAAATTTTTGAAACAAACATCACAGAAAGTTCTTAACTGGTTAAGATGTAATTTTTTTGTGATTTATATTGAACTTAGTTATTTAAATTTGCTTATTGTGAGCTTATTTATTTACTATTTTGCTTGAATTATTTCTGATGAGTAATTTTAAAATGTTTTAATTTAATTAAAACAAAATTTATTTCAAATCATTTTTGAGGTTAATTGACCTAACTAGCATATAACAATTCTTCATTGTTACATAGTTTGACATACATTTGATCCATTTGCTGTTGAGTACATGATTATTGCTTATAAGTTACACTTGGATTTATTTTGATGTTGAATATTATTTTAGGGAAATTTTTCTATTACTTACTATTTCTTACAATTTGAAACCCATTAATTAAAGATGAGGCGGAAAAAGAAGATTTAATATTTTCTATACTCCGAAATTGGCCATACGTTATAGGCTGTACTCTGATAAGGCTATACTTAAAATTCTAAATTCCGTATAGACTATACTGAAAAATTTAAACTCCGGATTGGAAATATTTTATAGGCTATATTCTCGGATAGTCTATAACCCAAATTATCTGTACTTTATAGGCTATACCCTAAATTTGATTTACTTTATACGCTATGCTCCAAATTGGCAACACTTTATACATTGTAAAAAATTCTGGACCAAATTACAGTATAAACTACAGTCGTAAAATTCATTCCTTTCGTAACATATAACACCGTAGTTTTTAAAGTAATAGTTATTTAATTCGTGTGTTCTAGTGACTTAACTAAAATTATTCCTGTAAAAATTACGGTAAATCAGTTTTTTTCTTCTCTTTAACATGTTCTAGTAGAAGCAGATTTTCCCGTAATTTAATCCCGAAGTTTTAAGTTTTTATTGTACAAGAAGTACTCCGAATACATTTTATTTCATAAGATATATTCCAAATAGAAAATACTTTATAGGCTATATCCAGAATCAGTTATAATCCGAATAGCCTATTATTTATAAGCTATACTATTTATAGCAGATAATTCACTTTTTTTAGATGAAGATGAGTACCACGAGGTTACACTTTTTTTTCCAATTTCCTCTTTTTTGCAAAGCTTAATTTATCATGCCGTTTGATTTCGTTTTAGTATACATTCGTATATAAAGGCTTTCAAGCTTAGGGCAGTATGATAAATTCCAGATTTTTAGATGTAAACTCTGCTTTCACACTGTACTGAAACGGCACACTCGAATTTCTTAAGACTCTCGCGAAATGCTTTATAACACGCTGAACACAGCGAAGTCATGATGCAAGTGTGCAGGTGAGAAAAAAAAAAGTAAACTTGTGCTATAGATGAATTAAACTAAACATGTAGAAAAAGCACAGTATGTGGTATCATTTGTGCTTTTGTTCACGCTTTTTAGCTTTATACTTAGACATAGTCGTTATCGAATCGAATGTTAGAATCTGCTTACTGTCGATATGAGGTTTTGTGGTTTTCCACTTCATTTTATGGTTATTTCATTTTTGGAAAAAGTCGACTAAAATATCTAAACATATTTTTCTGTTTAAATTATTCCTCATACTTTTTTTCTCACACCTGCAAACTTTTAAAATTTAAATGTTAATTTAACAATTTCAACATTAATGGATACTTTGAAATAAGTTTTCTATGACATAATATGAGCTAAATAAATTTTTCAACTTTAGCTGCCTGTATGGTACTAAAGCTTTTTTAAAAAGCTTCAAATGCTTAGATATTTTAGGCACATAGTAATAATAATCTGGTAATTAAACGTCAGTTTAAATTAATAAGTCGAGCAATAAGTTTTTTTTAATTATGAAACTTAAATTTTATTTATTTTTTTTTATATAACCACAGAATTGAAATATCGAATCATTAATATCGTAACGAATATTGTTCCAATAATCTATTTATTCTGTTAATAATAATAATAGTAATACAACCAAAATATAGTTTAAATGTTTGAATTTTCTAAGTCTAGCAGTAAATTTTGTTTAGAAACTTGATTTTTAAAAAATAATTTTTAATAATGCCACCGAATTAATTTGTTTTGGAATTTCAAACCACCATTTCTTACTTTTAGGGATATTTTTGTATTAATCAGCAAAATGCAACGGTTATACAGTGCAAGTTTTATTCAAAATTGAAAGATAAAGAGCATTTCCAAGCTTTGAAGTATTTAACTTATTGACAAAAAAACTATTTTTTATTAATTTCCACGTTTCAAATTTTAAATATGTTCTTTTCACCCCTTATGAATACAATTTAGGGAATAAAATTTTACAAGAGACTAAAATAAATAAAAATTTAAAGGTACCTTGACCCATTAATCAGATGGCCTAAATGAAAGCGCAATACTTAGAAATACCCTCATTTTTTTAACTAAATTTAGATTTACACTATCATAACAAATAAAATCACACATCCGGAAGCTTAATCCCTTACTCAAATGATAAGTTAAGACGGGACATAATTAAAAATAGTCATTTTTCATTTTAACAAAGGTGACAATAATTAAAATTTATTATAGACAATCTTTCCTTTCCGATTAATTTACAACTTTCTTCTTCATAAGTGATACGCAATTCTAGTTTTATTTATCGCATAATTATAAATAGAACATCAAAAGCATTCAATAAAATATATTTGTTAATTTTTTATAAAATGACCCACAAAATAGCTATTTTAATTACCTTATTATACTGTTGACCCGATACATTCTTTCTTCATTAGGTACATATTATTTTTTTCCTTTCAAATTAGAAAATAACTCTTTTTTCAGGTAATGCTTTAAATGACTCATTAGTTTCACCTTGTCCTAATTTTATCCGATAACCGACACAAATCTATTTCTAAAATAATACCCTAAACCTCTTTATTTAAGGTACCCAATGGGTGAAATATTTCACGTTTCCGATGGCTGTCTATTAAGAAGGTGTAATTTGTTTCAAAGTTTTCCATTCACGGCACGCGCTTTCTCAATTAATATCTAATTTGAAATTTCTTTGAATAGGAATCACGTCCATACCTGAGTTTATTTTTTAACATTCAGTGAAAATGTTAAAATGCCAATAATAAGTAGGTTCTGTTAATTAATTGTTTCTGGTAAGGCATTTTTACGAGCTTTTTTAAGAAAGCATTTTGAAACTAAACTTGTAATTATTAGAATTTATTTTCAAAATTATGTTTTTTCTTAATTATTACTTAAAACTAATTTTTTTAATTAATCATTAATTAAAAAGACCTTATCTTTAAAATATTATAGAAAATATTGCTGTAAAGTGCGCGAAGTGAGAAACTTAATAACGTTTGATCTAATGATCCGATTTTCACGTACTGTAACCTGAAACCATCTCAATATTTCGAGAATTAGAGCTCAAAAAGGATAATTAAATTGCGCAGAATATATTTCAAGTTATGACATCAGACTTAAAAGCATATTTTATCGTAATAAACATACAAAAAAAGTCGCATTTTAAATTTTTCAAATTTTCAAGTGCTTTTTAACCTATTCAATTATATTTCATACTTAATATTTAAAATTAGACAATTTAAAATGATGGAAAAATTTCTAAAAACTTCTATTCAAAATTTTTCTCGACCATTATCGAAAAGTAATAAAAAAATTCGATACAAGAATTAGAACCTGTCAAAAAGTGCCTTGTTTATGCAGAAACACGCATTTTGTCTAATTTTATATTTAATATAACTTGTTCATATCAGTGTTAAAATACAGTCTCAAAATATAGTCTGTACTATACTTATGATCAAACTCTTGTAAAAAACGAAAGCCCAATTATACCGTTAAAATTGAAAATCACTTGATAAAAAGCTTGTTATTAAATATGCCGGATTTTTGTATTAGACAATAATTTTAAGAACAAAAGTATCTTGATGTAGTAAATTTTTAACAAAACTATGAAATATATTTTCTTCGTAAGAGAATAATTTATTTCACAAAAAATTTCTTTTAGTAGTATTTTTTTCAGAGGTATGTATTTATGTTCTAAAAAGTAAGTTATTTTATAAGAAGAAAAGTACTTGTTTTTTTGTAGGAACTAAAGAATGTGTTTATTTTATAAGAAGAAAAATATTTGTTTATTTTGTAAGAAGTATGTGTTTGAAAAACTTGAAGGCCCTTTTAAACAAGAGCCTTATGTACTACCATTATAAGGAATCTAGTTTTATAAGTCAAGTTACGAAATTTGAATAAAATCGATCATATAATTCCTGAGAAATCAAATTTTAAATAGGTGACTTCTTAATAAATTCGCTCTTTTTTTTTGGTGGAACTATCAGAACAATTTAGTTCGAATTTTGTATTTAGGCACACAAAATAAAATCCTTTAAAATTATGTAAAAATTTGTATACCTTGCGATTCGAAATTTGCTCGACTGTTCTTAATAAAAATAATAAATATTTAATAAAAATTATTTTTTTCCGAAATCTTCTTTGAAAAAACAAAAACAATTCTAGAAAGAAAAAAATTCTCAAAAAATTCTAGAAATACAAAGTAATAAGTAAAAAATAAAATTGACTTTAGAGTCCAAACTTTGGACTTCTCTTCTGACCTAATTATTAAGACAATATTTCTCGGATTCACCGATATTTTCTATCCTCTATTTTTTATTGTCTCAAATCCAAATCCGTCGAAAAGAAGGTATGTTTATACAGAGAAAGTATGTTTTTTTATCTTATTTCTTAACTTAAATTATCCTTTGCATTAATTAATTAGCATATTTGAGATTTACCCCTTAAACCATTGAGACTGAGTCTAAGAACGGAAAATTCGATCATTAGATCAAAAGTCATTCAGTGTAATTAGTTTTTTTCTGTTCATTACGCGCGTGCTGCACAACTTACGCACGTATTCCATAAACAACTTTCCCATCATTATATAATTCTATTTCCCTGCTTGCTATTCGAAATCTGTTATCTTAATACAAGATCTCAGAGTAAAATAAAATCTATGCAAAAAGTGCCTTTTCTTCGTAAATTTCTTCACATTCTTGTATTACAAATTTACAATTTTTATTATAATTTTGAACAGATAATCACTTTTGAATCTTGCATAAAATATATTTATTTCCTTAAATATGTACATTTTTTCACTTTCTTGTTTTGCAAAATTTGTTATCTTCATAAAATTTCTGGAAATATAAACCATTTCTGAAAATATAACCCAAGCATTCTTGTTTTACTAATTTGTAATTTTTATTATAGTTATGATTTCCTAACCACTTTTGAATCACGCATAAAATGTTTTATTTTCTTAAATTATAAATATATTTTTCACATTCTTCTTTCGTCAAATGTGTTATCTTCATAAAATTTCTGAAAATATATATGAAAAACCTATGCATAAAATGCTTTCTCTTCTTTTATCTTGAAAATTCGTTATCATATTCTAGTTATAAAAGTATCATAAACAATTATACATTATACATAAAAAATTTCCATATTCTTCTCTAACCAAATGTTGGTTAAAGTTATGCAAATATATAATAAAATTATAATATGAATATCTTTATTACATATTTTACTACTTTCTTTTTTGACGTATCAAAATTCTTTGTCTTCGCTACAATTATTAAATATAATGTATTTTTTAAATTTTAATTTATATTAATTTACTTAAATCTATTGTTGAATATCCTACAAGAATATGATGATTTTAAATTATACATAAACTTAAATAATAACTATACATTTATTTACATTATATATAAAAACAAAACTCGTAGAAAATAACTTAAGCTATGCATTAAAGTTTTTCCCCGATCAACTTTTCCATTCATTTTCTACCGTCGTCTCTAAATTTGTTTTCCTCATTACATTAATGAGCTTTAAATTGTCCTTAAAACTAAACGAAAAGACATCAAACTTTATTGAAAGCAAAACAAAATGGAAAAAAATGTTTGAAATGAACAAAATAGCAATGAAATTAATGTTCAACTAATCCGAATAATTATTTTATGGCTTTTCAATGTCAACAGGTGAAAAAAGAGATTATCGCCCATTTTCCTAAATCAAAAATTTAACTGTTGCTGCAAGCTTATTAATTGCAGCAAAAAAGGATTAGATTTTTTCTTCACTATCTGTTAGTGCACGATATTCCAGCTTTTTTAACCTTTAACTCTCTTTCCTGTAAACTCTCCAGAAAATCCGTTATCTCCGCTTCCGTTCAACATGACGGGACACTGCAGTAAACAGGGGTTGCCTTAAGAACACAAAATTCACGGTCCTTGGAAAACAGCCAAGGATTGTCGCCAAATGCACTCATTCAGATTCTTCGGTGCAAAACGTCGAAAAAATGTGATCCGTCAGCCATCGTGATGAAGAGGAAGAGTTCGTGAGAATAATTTAATGAGAGCTATGAAAATCTGAGGTTGGAGCTGGTTTGTTTAGTTTGAAACGAGTCCTCGGTTTGGGTTCTTAAAAGTAATTTTTGTTGATGAAATGGTTGGAAATGTCTAATTGAGAATACAAACTATTAATCTGGTGGTCATTGGTTTTTGGTAGCAGGTGACACAATTGAGGAAAACTCTAAAGTAACATATTATATATAAACTCCGTTTTACTAAATAACATACGTTTGAAATTGAATTTAAACATTAAATCATAAACACCTTCCAATGGGGTGATCCGGGTTCGAATCCTCGTTATGGCTGGTCGATGCGAATTCCGCTGACGTAAAATCCCTTAGTGGTAGACGGATGAGTTAAAGTCCGCTTACCGTCGGGCTAACCTTGGGAGTTTTCCGTGGTTTTCTCTCCGTGTAAAGCAAAAGCAGATTAGTTCCATCAAAAACAAAAAACCCTCTATGAAGACAAATTTCTCTCAATGCTGGATTCAGGAGTTCGTTTCCTTGTCTTTTAGACTAGTTTCAAAATAACTAGGCTATGGATTTGAGCATTGGTAGTCGTAAACTCAAAATTGGGTCGGCTGTTCGGCGGCAGCTGTAAAATAAAATAAAATTAATCATAAAAATTATACGATAATTTCTAAAGAATGCATTTTATCATGGAAAATAGGTATAATAGGTATAAACATCCATATAAACAAAATCTAATCTATAAATTTAATCCAACACTTATGAAAAGCATCTTTAATCCAACACTTATCAAATCACATCTTTGGCAAAGGTTTCTAAGGCTGTACAAAGGTTTCAAAGTTTATTTCATGGAACCACTGCATGCACCTCACAAATCTTATCCAGTCTTCACTTTTAGTGATGGTATTGTTTCTTTCTCCTCACCAAATACCCTGATATTATGATTCTGAAGTGTCGGAAAATATGTAGGATTTTATTGAGTATTATAGCGTTCGATTAGATAATGCGTTAGACCTGCCGAATCGTAAATCAACGTTTACGTTTTGTACACAGTTAAAAACGTTTCGGGAAAAATGGTTTATTAACAGTCTATTTAATTTTTATTTTACCATATACGAACAAAATAACCATAAATAAGATGCTTATCAAGCTGTTAACTGTGGTAAAAACCGTTTATTAACTGTTGACACCTAATTCAGTTAAGCAACCAGAAACTTATCACATCAACTAAGACCATTTAATGAAACCATTTAGCTTCTTTTGAATGCTTATATATTATAGTAGATAAGGCAAATCTGTCAATCTCATGATCGACAGAACAGAGGTTCGAATCCCAGCTTTGACCACAATATTTCCACCATTCTCTACAACTCATGAAGAGTTTCCAGTGTTTCACTTTCCAATGCCCATTACCTATACAGTCTAGCTAATATGTCCGGTTAAATTTCTTTTCTACAGTTTAGAAACCATTCTAGACGTAAACGGTTAGAAAACCGTATAGTTTTATATTCATAGTGTTTTAACCATACCAGTTGTAAATAATTTAAAAACCCTTAAAGATTAAAAATGTTCGTTACTGCAAAATTTAACGGTTAATCTGATGGACAGACTGCTGCCTGCTTTATTACCATAAATTTTGAATGAAAATTCTAACAGTGCATCGTGTAGGTCATGTTATTCGATCAGATAATGTGTTAGGCCTGTCGAATTGGAATGTAACGTTTCAGGTTAGTACAATCCTGAAAAGAATTTTAAAAAAGTGATTTAATATTGTATTAAAAAAACGAAGGATTTCTTTTTGTAAACTTTTATCTTAAAATTACAAAACCAAACGAAACGAAAACCATTAAGGAAATCAGAGATGATTTCGTAACTCGATTTATTTATTTGAGAATATTAAGCTGGGTACGAATACACTAATATGCATATTATTTTCTTACTGTATCTACACATTTTTAATTTTTTACATGTAGTCGATACACATATATGTCTATAACTCTTTCATAAAAAGTGGTCATCACTCCTCGATTTTATGTGACCATCTCTCCTAAAGTTGTAAATGAGATGGCTACCGAATTTACAGAGTCTTGCCGCCATTACATTTCTATTCTCTTTACTGAGAAAAAAAAAAGATTGGACTATAAATGTGTCTTAAAGGTCCAGCTCATTGAAAAAAATATAACCAACGCATTCAAAGCACCAAAATCTTTAACTCACAAAAAATATTTGAACCTTAAATGATATAAACATTAAAATTTAACATACTTTTTGCTGTAACGAAAGGCAGCACTTTGTCTGAATTGTTTACTAATTAAACTGCTTTCTGTGAAATTATATTTGCTGCAATATATTAACTAATATCGGAGTTTTTTAAACTGGCCTTCTCTCCTTTATCACCATCTAACCTAGACTTACTCTATCAATTTCCCGTCAATTCCTACTGTAAAAAAAGTCCCTCTAAACTGCTGAAAAATTATCGAAATTCTAATTTCTCTTAAAATTATCAAATTTGCTGTATATTTCAGTTAATTTGTCAAATACTCACTTAGTATATCGTAACGATCTTAACATTACGGGACTCATTCATTAGAACAGCATCATCATTCATCAGAGCAAATTGTTTTCCTTAAAAAAATTAGTTTGTTATTTGGAAAATAAATATATTACTTGCAACTGCACTGTACTTCAACATCATTAAAATATTTTTTTTAAACTATTATACTACATTGTTGTTAAAATATATCAAATAATGAACCAATAAAATACATAAAATCAATTACACTTTATGTAAGCCATGCATGTTAAAAGTAAAAAAAAAAACATTTTTAAAAGAAAACAATACAGAGAAACATCCTAAGACATCTAAGTCCATATTAAGAGGAAAATGGCAATACATTCTATCGAGTAGTCAACAAGAGCGATTAGAAAAGTAATAAAACTGAAACTCAGTCCCATTAAAAGTAATTTCAAGCAAACTTAAGTGATTTACTCAAGCAAATAGTCACAAAATACCTAATGCTGCCCTTCTTTGATTATTTCAACTGGTGATTTTAAAGTACTCGCTTCAGGTATGTGATTATCTAAAAAAAAAAGAATAAAAATGTAATAATATGTTTGTTGTAATCTTAAGGATAGTTTGTTTCGTTTTTCTCTTACCTATTAGATATGCTTAAATCTTTTAAGCTCCATTTATCTTTTAAATCCAGAATTTAACTATTGATTATTTTCCTATAACACACTTTTATATATATATATATATATATATATATATATATATATATATATATATATATATATATATATATATATATATATATATATATATATATATATATACATATACATGAAATCATATAATAACTAGACTAACTGAGTCAGTTAAAGTACATAAAATAAAGGAATTCTACGATTTAACTTGGTTATTCTATAGAATAACGATTACTTGATCATTAAAGTATGAAATACGGCACTCAAAAGTTTTTTTAACCGGGTTCTAGATGCTTTTAGTGAGCTTTGAATCGCTTATAGCTGTTTTGCAATGATGTGTGTGATTGTGTGTACGCTTCATTCAGTTGCTTTTAGACGTAGTTATTAATATGAACAATAATAAATTATATCTTCTGTTTTTCCTTTTTATTAACCAAATAATCATCCGCAATAGGGATAAAATGCATTTTTCGAGAGAGTTTAGCTATTTATGAACAATTAATTTATTAAATAACTTAAAAATTTTTAATTTTTTATTAGTTATTTTAAAAATTAACTAGGTAAAGCATTAAACTTTTCATCTATTATATACTTTAACTTACTGATCTAGTTATTTCAGGAAATACTTAGTTGTTCAATGAAATAAAAGAACTATACATTTTAACAGTAACAATTACTAAATTCAAAATATACAGAACTTTGACTCTGTCGTGGACATTTCTTGAAAATAGTTAAATTGTAAAAAAAAAGTACTTCGGCGTGAGCAACAGCTTGATGGTGAAAACATTTGGCAAACCTATTATTCAAAACTAATTAAGGTGTAAAGATTGTAAGATGGGTTGAAGAATTATATTTCAATACAGTTGTGCTGTGCATTCGCCTTGGTTACCATTAAAGTTTATTTGATGCAGTTAAATTTGTGTATGAATTAACTATCTACTAATTTTATTTGAAGTATCACTTGTCAATTATTTTTAATTTTTGTTTTTTAATATTTTCCATCATAAAATAATGCTGGTTTCTTTGCATTAAGTAAATATTTTCCGTCAAACTTTCCACTATTTGGAACTAATAATATTACTAATTTAGTTTTGCCACACGTTAGTAGTAATTAGTTTTAAAACCCTCGAAGCCAAAATGTTCTGAAATTTTCCTACTTTCCCAAAGTTATATGGGAAAACCGGGCTTTTGATCAATAAAATCCTACACTTAAACATTTGGTAAAAGCCGGGACTAAGACTAAGAAGCTTAAATTTATTTCGCGAAATAAAGGTGATTATTAGTAACCAACTGATCGCAATTTAGATCCCAAGTGATCATAATTTATGTTTACTCACGATTATAAGCAATCATAGTTCACTTTTACAATCGAGATCATTATTACAAACAAATATTAGCTACAATTACAACTGCTAATGATAAATGATTAGGACTACTTATAATTACATCTAACCTTGATTTGCATGCACTCACGACTTCAAGTGATTAGTAATTTGTAATAAAGATTTAATATTTGCAAACCAAATATTTGCAAGTTTTAATATTTGCATTATATTTTATCCGTCTCAGACAAAAATCGCAGAAAATTGCTTGAAAAAAAATAGCGTTATAACATTAAATTTTACTCAAAAATATTATTGCCAAGTTGATTATTATTCAGTGATTAATATTAAAATCTCAATAATTTCACATTTTTGTGAGGAGAAAAAAAAGACTTCGATAACCAAAACAAAACATAAGATTTCTCTTTTACATTATTTCGTACTGAAAACTATTTAACAACGATTGAGGTTGGTGATTGTTGCCTTACTTATCTTACTTAGAGAACAGACATTTATTATTTGTTAGATCAGGCATTCTATCTATCTATCTTTATTTATTTATTTATTTATAAATTTATTTATTTATTTATTTATTTATTTATTTATTTATTTACTTATTTATTTATTTACTTATTTATTTATTTATTTATTTATTTATTTATTTATTTAAATATAAATAATATTTTAGTTGTTATTATTAACAAGCAATCATAATCGATAATGACATAATCTCTTATAGGTAAACATTTAAACTATAAGCCATTTATAAATTATATTTCATTCTGAGCCACTTATTTTTTTAACATTCTTCAACTGTTGTAAATCCATGATTTCTTAAGCCTTTTCTTTCATTTCGTAAGTTAGCAATCATATCATAGTATTGCAATCGGTATCAAATCATACATTTCGTAAATACATTTCGTAAGTTAACAATTCCTTAAATATCTTATTAAAATTTTTTAATTAGTAGCTTAATTATTTAGCTTAAGTAAAACCTTTATCTTTTTATCTTTATTTCCCCATTTAGCTCTGCTGACAATTTTTATCTCAAAAATAAATCGTAAAAATTTCATCCTCAACATTATTTTTAAATACATAAAAAAAAAAAAAATTAAAGGTAGTTGCTCGCAAAACATGAAAACAAGTTTCAACACGTTCAAATAGAATTACGAGGAAACAGTTTGGAAAGACGGATTATAATATCCTTTATTTCTGCCTATATTCAAATGGGCCACACCTTTCCCAAATAAGTATTCTTTCGTTGTGGCGATTGTGGCTAAAAGACATAATTCTATGTAATTAACAACCGTCTCTTGATCAGCTGAGTATTTCATTTATCGATTGCAGGTGAGGCCCGGTATTCTAAATGGGTCGTTGCTTTGTAGTGGTCATTTACTAATTAGTTGGTGGTCCGCCAAAATATTCATTGAGATCCCCCATTTCTCTACTTAACTCATTTAACAGGTCTTTATTTGGCACCCTTGCAGTCTGAAACGTGGGTTCATGGATTAATGATTCTTTTAAATCAATAATATCTAAACCGTTTTGTTTGATCAGGAGCTTATTGAAATATATAAAAATCTTAAAATCCATTAAGATCCTTTGTTTGTTTTTTAAAGGGAGACAAAATTAGTTAGATTACACTTAATGTTACAAGAGTAACTCAAGTTATGTTTAAAAATTTTTATAGTTTTTTTTAATGACTAGGGTTACTATTTCAGACAGGATGGCTCAGAAGATAGAACACTCACATTTCACTGACCCAGAATCAAATCTCGCCTGTTCGTATCTCCTACTAACACCGAACACAATGCTGAAGCAAAATATCCATAATGGTAAACGAATCGTGAATTAAAATTCCCTTCTTGTCTAGTTAACCTTAGGAGGTTTTCCACTCCATGCAACGCAAATGTGGGTTGATTTTATCAAACAAATCTACCTAGAATATCATTTTGTTACAGCACTTGATGTAGGAGATTCCCAGCCTTGTGCAGAAGATGACCCGGGTTCAAATCTCCTACTAACACCAAACACAATGCTGAAGCAAAATATCCATAATGGTAAACGAATCGTGGATTAAAATCTTCTTCCTGCCGAGTTAACCTTAGGAGGTTTTCCACTCCAAGCAACGCAAATGCGGGTTAATTTTATCAAAAAAATCTACCTCGAATATCATTTTGTTACAGCACTTGATGTAGGAGATTCCCCGCCTTGTGCAGGAGATGACCTGGGTTCAATTCTCCTGCTAACACCAAACACAATGCTGAAGCAAAATATCGATAATTGTAAACGAATCGTGGATTAAAATCCCCTTCCTGTCGAGTTAACCTTAGGAGGTTTTCCACTCCATGCAACGCAAATGTGGGTTGATTTTATCAAACAAATCTACCTAGAATATCATTTTGTTACAGCACTTGATGTAGGAGATTCCCAGCCTTGTGCAGAAGATGACCCGGGTTCAAATCTCCTACTAACACCAAACACAATGCTGAAGCAAAATATCCATAATGGTAAACGAATCGTGTATTAAAATCTTCTTCCTGCCGAGTTAACATTAGGAGGTTTTCCACTCCATGCAACGCAAATGCGGGTTAATTTTATCAAAAAAATCTACCTCGAATATCATTTTGTTACAGCACTTGATGTAGGAGATTCCCCGCCTTGTGCAGGAGATGACCTGGGTTCAATTCTTCTACTAACACCAAACACAATGCTGAAGCAAAATATCCATAATGGTAAACGAATCGTGGATTAAAATCCCCTTCCTGTCGAGTTAACCTTAGGAGGTTTTCCACTCCATGCAACGCAAATGTGGGTTAATTTTATCAAACAAATCTACCTAGAGTATCATTTTGTTACAGCACTTGATGTAGGAAATGCCCAGCCTTGTGCAGGAGATGACCCGGGTTCAAATTTCCTACTAACACCAAACACAATGCTAAAGCAAAATATCTGTAATGATAAACGAATCGTGGATTAAAATCTCCTTCCTGTCGAGTTAACCTTAGGAGGTTTTCCACTCCATGCAACGCAAATGCGAGTTAATTTTATCAAAAAAATCTACCTCGAATATCATTTTGTTACAGCACTTGATGTAGGAGATTCCCAACCTTGTGCAGCAGATGACCCGGGTTCTAATCTTACCTGTTCGAATCTCCTACTAATACCAAACGCAATGCTGAAGCAAAATATCCATAAAAAATCTCCTTCCTGTCAAGTTAACCTTAGGAGGTTTTCCACTCTATGCAATGCGATTAATTTTATCAAAAAAATCTACCTCGAATATCTTTTTATTTCAGCACTTGATGCAGGAGATTTCCCGTCCATCTGAGTTTGGATCAAACTTTCAAGATTACGAAGTTGGACAGTAGCAGATATAAATTTGTTACTGTAAACAAATTAACAGATTGACGATGGTTACAAAATAAAACTAAAATACAGTATCTATTTTGTTATTCGAATATTAAAACTTCTCTTTTATCGAAATTCATTATTGCTGAAATGTTCAAAGAAAAATAATAATTACGTATTTCAAATCACTCAATCAATCAATCCACGTTAATTATTTCAGTTTTTAAAAATCAATTTTAATGATTTTCTGTTTAAAAAAAGGTAAATAATTTATCATAACAAACAAAACTTTGGCGTAATAAAACAAGTATACACGCACAGATTTTTTGTTAAAGTGCACGGATCCAACTATTATGACTAACTGAATAATGGGCTAAGTGCTATTGTAGAATAATAAAACATAAAAAGCCAACGGCAATTGTGTGAAAATTATAGTTTTTAAAATGCTTTAACTTTTAATAAGTTACATATAGCTTTTTAGATCCGAAACTATGCATTAAAATACATAATTATAGTTTTCCGAACTACAATAGTTTAAAAAATTATTATAAATATTAGAGTAAATAATAATTTTTAAGTGAGTTAATGAGACTGATTTTATTTCAAATTTTATGAAGCACTGAAATTTTTATTTTAATATGATTGAAAAACTGGCATGCCTTATAGTATAAAAATTTTGATATTAATTAAAATGATAATTATTAATGCGTTCAGCATTTGTTTCTTCCTTATATTTATTAATGGTTCTAGGCGTTTGTTTAGGTGAAGAATTTGAGAAAATAGAAAACGAAGTTTTTTAGTGCAAATCGTAATATTAACTCTTTGCTTATTTAGAAAAGCTAAATACTCTGACAGACGTAAAATTGATTGCATAAATAAATTAACATTAAAATTCCCTGAAATAGAATACACATCAATAAGTTATTTTATCAGTGGAAAATTTATATGTTTTAGAGGCATTCCAGGATGTTGTTTGGACAAATATGTACTTCAAAAGTTAGTTTTTCATTACAGAAAAAAGAACTTAAAATTTATTCCCAAAACGCGAAAAGGTACACATAGTTTGTTGTCAAAAGACATACATTAGATGAAAGGGTTTTAGTAAAAACTCTTCGTCAAATTCAGAATATGCCTAAGGGAGTAACCTTAATTTTAAAAATTTTGATAACTGGCAACAATTCAACAGATTGCGTCCAAGGTAGTAAGGGTATAAATACATCCGGCGTAGAAGGTTACTTCACTTCAGTTCCCGAACCTCCACTTTCTTTTGTTGCAAACGATCTCTTCTTATTCAAAAATGAATCAAATTCTTCTTTTAGTTCCTTATTGCTTTTTACTGTGGTAAATTATTATTTATCGTTCCAAAGCAGTTTCGGAAACGTTGGTTGCAGTTACTGCCTTTTCCTTTGTAAGCAACATAGCTAGTGCTCTTACATTTCGAGAAGTTGTTCCATTGTTGTTGGAAAACGAGCTTGTGCCATTTTTTTTTTTTTTTTTACTTCAAACCCCTTTTGTGACGGGCAATTCTTTTCTTTAATGTGCGACGTTTATTTCTATATTTATCACCGATTATTTTTGTTGTATGTGTAAACATTTCTTGGACTGATTTAATGGGTTTAATTGAATTGCATTTAATACAATGGAAGAGTGCTATTTCAAAGTACTTAGGCTCCATTTTATTTGATTTCATTAAGAATTGTGCTGATTCTTGCTATTTGTTGAACAATAATGTGTAAAGAGTGTGAAATGTGAAGTGAGTTAAAAGCTATTATTAGATTTATTTTAATTAGTAATTTGGATTCAATAATATTATTTCTAACGCACAATTTGGAGCTATTTCAAAAATGTACTTATTGAAATTGTTTTAAATACAGGTGATGATTAACGTCAGTCTTTAAAATGAAATAAATTTCGATTCAATTGTACCCATTTGTTTACCGTTAATTTGTAAATATTTATAACTAAGTAAAGAAAACTGACTAAACTATCAAAATCTTTTCCGTTTTGTCCCAATACTATGAATATTTTAAATTACGATTTATATTCTAAATCACATTAGAGAAAGACCAGTAAGAATAAAATAAGAGTTTCTTTGATGTTTTTAAGCTCAGAGAATTTTTTTATTGCTGTTAAGTCATGCATTTGATGTTCAGAACAAAGTTTATATTTTTACGGAAATTTGTCTTGGACACTGAAACAATAAAATGCTTTTTCAACAATCATTTCACGAACATTTTTATCAAAAGTAAGAAAAATTAACAAAGAGCTTTTCGGTTTCTTTCTTTCCTATTTGAGTATATTTTAGATTGCAGTTATCAATAAAAATTTAGATTCGCTTAGAACCAATAACATTTTCATATGAATTCCATTCATGTAATTTAACAAAATAGTTCTGTAATTGTTTTTATGTCGCCAAATCATTGCTCAAAAGAAACAAATTTCAAAATTATAGAAACATTTTGTATGGTAGAAATATTTGTAAGCGGGAAAATAAAAGGTTTTCCTACTGTTATTTTTGATAAATTATCATTATTCATATCCAAACAAAATCCTAACATTTTACTTTTATTATGCTGAAACATGCCCAACTAACGCCTCCAAAAGTTCAGAGATTGTCAATTCATAGCTGGGATGATGTTTTGAATGTCTACAAATGGTACTTTAACCTGAATCAATAAAAAAACATAAATGACATAATTAATAAAAAAATAATTCAATAAACTCCTTTTTTTTTTATTTATGAGAGCTAAACACTGTTGTTAGTTTTAAAATTTTTAATATAATCACTCTTCTATTGTTTAAAAAAAACAATGGCTAGTTGAAATTAATGAGAAAATTCCATTTTTCTAACGTGTCTCCCTAACAATCTAATTTATTTTTTGTGCGATATTTAGTGTTACAATGCTTTGATGTTCGAATGTTTTGTAACATGATGTAAAGTAACCGAATTTTGTCACAAAAGCACTGAACTTTCAGACTATTCCAGAAAATTCTTAGCATTGGGGCCGGAGCCCCTTTGCTCGATGGAGTTCCAACTTCAACTGACCGTCTAAATCAACCGTCACTTCTGAGATACAAGCATATTGCCAAGAAAAGGATAGAACAACTAATGCAGCTTAACTGCAGTGGATCCTTGCTTCCTCGCCGACGTGGGCAGTCAGAACAACAATCATGGGTGTCCTTCTTCCGATTGGATGGGCAGTTACCATGTTGCAATACGTTTACTCTATATGCAAAGCTGAAAGTTCAGTGATTTTGTGACAAAATTAGGTTACTTTACATCATGTTGCAGTACGTTGGCTGAAAGTTCAGTGATTTTGTGACAAAATTAGGTTACTTTACATCATGTTGCAGTACGTTGGCTGAAAGTTCAGTGATTTTGTGACAAAATTAGGTTACTTTACATCATGTTGCAGTACGTTAGCTGAAAGTTCAGGGCCTTTGTGACAAATTTTGGTTATTTTACATCATGTTACAAAACATTGTAACATTTAAGATCGTAATTGCAATTGCAGGGAGACTAAAATTGCCTCTTTCACCCACTCTTCAAATTTCTGGAGGCTTGCACGAATGGTTCTGGAGTTTTAAAGCATACAGACACACAGGAAGACGAACTTATCATTTTATTACTATAAATTACTATTATAATTATATTGAATAAGCTTACAAGAAAGAAAAAGTAAACACTTCTGTTTTTCCAACACCTTGTTTATTCATTCACTGATATTTATTGAATTCCTTTAAATTTACCTAGATTTATATTTCACTCTGGTTGTTTTTTTTTACTAAACAAATATATAGTTTTGTTCAATTATACAAAATAAGGACATCCATATTTCCCTAAAATAATTCAAATAGATGACTATTACAACAGGATGCAGCGAATCATATGTGAGCAACTAATAACAAAGAATATAAAAGGTTTTTTTCTAGTAATTTACAGAAAAATTTAAAACTTCCATTTATATCATCGTCAGTAATGTTTTGTAAAACATCATTTTCAAAAGTCAAAATATTAAGGAAGAAGAATAGACTTAAAGTGGCATGATACTTCTTTCAAGAGCTGGTGGGTCTTGAGGTTGTTGTAGAACTGGAAGCATTAGTAATTGCAATTCGGTTTTATTTTAAACTCCGATTTAAGAAATGAAAAAGAAAAATATTTAACAAAATTCCTATTACAATTTTAGCAGCCTCTTTAAAAACTCAACTAATATATTTAGACCTAGTCTAAAAATATTATTTGAATATGTAGGTAACTGGTCTGAATAAGTTGTCAGTTTTAATGATACTTTTAAGCATGATTTCGCTGAGCACATCCACCCAATTGTAAAGGTAACATTAAAAATAACAATTTAGGGCGTTGCTGACACTCTTATTATTAGAACTTGTCTTTTTAAATCCTTTTATGTTCGGTTAAGGAAGGAAGTGTGATCAACTTAAACAATGTTGCTCTAATTAGTAATTTGGTAATCTACTTTGAGTTGTTCTGGTTGAGACTTTAAGAATTTTTTTGAATATTCGTTAGTTTCAGTGTTAATAAGTAACCCTCTTCACTTGCATCGGTTTATATGTTATTATTTTCATATTACCAGTTGCAGCATCCAAAGAATTTAATCCATTTTTATTTTATGAAAATTATGATAAGACTTGGTACATTATACCTGGCCCAAACCATCGCAATAAAATAATTTGACCTAAAATAAATAAAACTGCATTTAACTGAGAAAAGAACCAGCACTTAGGGTGCTGGTTCCATAATACGTTTTACCATAATTCTTTCTGTCATTTTTACAGTAATAATTACCGTTAAATCACTGAATCACTCCAATTAACTAAATATCACAGTAAAAAATTACGGTATAATATTTTATGGTAAAAATGGATTTTTATGGTAAAATGGATTTTACGGATAATGCACACAAGATGCCGGTATTTTTTGTTCTGAATTAATTTGATCCTGAATTTTTTACTGTGTACTTTTTTAATATATGATGGCTGAAAAATCATTGTTTCACGTCTTTTCTATTACTATTTTTTTTTCATCCTGAAAATGTCGTAATCCTGTCATATCCTCATCCTTTAACTGTTTAATGGAATCAAAGAAATTTTTGCATAAATTTTAAAACTTGCATTTTCAAAAATAATAAAATGAATTATTATTTTTTTTTTTATTTAATTTTAAATAAAAAAAAATCGGATATTTTAATCATGAGATATAAAAGTTTTTTAATCATTTTAAAAAGTAGTTTTAACTGACACAATTCAAAGTTTTATTGAAATCGATCGTGTAGTTTCTGTGCAATAAAAATTAAAAATACCTTCTTATAAAAAAAGTTAAAGGGCTCAAAGTATTAGCACATTTTTGGCGAGAATTACAAACTGGCATACCATTTCGATTCATCGGATAACTACAATAAAAAGTTCTCTAAATGTTTCCCCTTTTCTTTCAGATATAAATTTAAAAAAATTATAAATTTTTGTCTTTTCACCCTAGATTGCCTAGAATAAACTCGACCGGTGTGCTTCACTCTCACTTTGCACACTCAAACTCGTGGTCAGTAACCCATACCGTTTGGGGGAAAATATCTTCTGAAAAACGAGTTTTAAAATCATACACAAAATTATTCTGATGCTTAAGCAGTTCCTGAAATATAGTGAAATAGACAGAAAAGAAAGTTTACGTGAAACTATGAAACTGTGTATCATTGTTTTGACCAAACTATCGGAATCATAATTTCCAAGTTGCGGATAAACCCTCCCGCGCTCAATATCTTGAGAGTTAGAAATCTGAATCCATTGAAAAATGAGTATGTTTATTAAGTATTCTGCGTCGAAAACAAAAGACAACTTAAAAGATCATTTGCAGTAATAAGTTAGCACCATTTACTTAACGATCACCCTACATCTTCATAAGGCTTTCCATAAAAGTTTATTTTTGCCTTACTGGCCTCAGTGCCCCTTTGCAACATTTAAAAGAAATGATTGGTTAATACAATAGATTTGAATAGTTAACACTTTTCGTTTTGTAATTTAGTGTTTCGTTTTCGCCTTATTTTTTGTTTTGTTTTTAGTACGAAAATAATTGACAATTACTGTATGATTCTTTTAATAACTCGAATGAATTTAACAACTTTGAAGTTTTAAAGTTATGAGCGCTATTTTGGAAAAATTTATTGAATGTAGACTTAATAGCGTCAATTTCTGGTAGTGTTTTGAAATTTTTTTCGTACTCTGTATTTGTGCAGAAACATAAAATTTTCTAATTTTTCTAATCAATTCCAAATATTTTATCTTAAATTCCCAAATATTTCATCTTTTATGATCTCAACAAAAAATTTTTCTGTCATGTTCTTTCTTCCTGTTTATTTCTTTCTGCCATATATTAAACACTACTAAACACTGAATAAGAATTTACTTGATATAATTTATCGAAAACATTTATGCTGTAACTATCATCAATAATTCTTTAAAGTATTTATTCTTCTATTAATTTGAAATGATTATTGGTACAGTTCACCAATATATATATATATTTATTTTATTCAACAGAGAATTAAATTCAAGAACAAGAAAAGCTGTGGAAAATAAACTACTTAAATTAAATTGTAACTTACTTTGCAAAATATAGCTCGGCATTCATTAACACACAACTGCTTTAAAATAAACATCCAGGCATTTTATAGAATAAAAATTGACAAATAACAAAGCGATTATAAAGAATTTTAAATTTTCTACTGAAAATAATAAAAGAAAACGATAAAATCTTCGTTTCAAATAGTAGTTACATTTTCTGCCACACTAGGGCGCCGAAGTCATTTGGTCGAAGAGTTTTGTCATTTTGCCTCGCTTAGAAAATAAAGTCGTTAGCTTTTTACCTGCTTTACTTGTATTGATTTCTGATTATGATAATTGCATCTGTATTCCTGACAGTCCAATCATTAGATCAAAAGTTATTCAGGTGCTACATTTTTCATACAAAATAATAAAAGAAAACGATAAAATCTTCGTTTCAAATAGTAGTTACATTTTCTGCCACACTAGGGCGCCGAACTCATTTGGTCGAAGAGTTTTGTCATTTTGCCTCGCTTAGAAAATAAAGTCGTTAGCTTTTTACCTGCTTTACTTGGATTGATTTCTGATTATGACAATTGCATCTGTATTCTTGAAAATCCAATCATTAAATCAAAAGTTATTCAGGTGCTACATTTTTCATTTTGCTGAATACACTTTCCCCTATGTTACATTCTTATTTCTATATTCTCGCAGATCAGGTACCCAATTGTCACTTGCTAATCAACTTGAAACTTTGAATTTAAGTTCTAAAATCATGTCAATTTTAAGTGCTTTTATTATGAGTTTTTTACTTCAAATATTGATTTATTGGCTATTGCTGCATGAAAATTTATTTATCTAACTCGAGATCTTTATTTTATAAGCTCGTGTTTAAGTTGATTTCGAAAGTAACAAAAGTGAAAGAGAGAGAGACTAGATGTTTCCAGCAATAAAACTTAACATTTATATAGAAATATTAAAAAAATACATTAAAAAAATTCCTAATACAAGAGAGGAAAAAAAAAGTTTCCTATTTAAATTGTTATAAGTCTCGTCAACCAGTAAAATTACTTCTCATTATTTATTTAATTGTTGAGCCACATAATTTATATTCCTCTGGTTAAATATTTTTTCAAGTACTGATGATTATTTTTAGAACACAGATAATGGTTCACTTCGTTTATTGAAAGAATATTCTTACCAAGAATTACAAGGATATTTTGTTAGCAAGATTTTCCTTAAATGGAAAATATTGACATTTAAGAGAGAGAAAAAACAATGATGAATGAGACGCAATAATGAGGGATTGTGAACAGAGCGAGCAAAGGACGAAGCCACATAGTATGAGCATAAAACTGCGAATTATATTTTTTTTAAAAAACTGCTTTAACTGTTTTTTCTTTATACAGGGAGGCAAATCAAACTGTATAGGAGAAAGTCTTTTAGGTTTACAGTTAATAGGTGTTTAAAAATTCTAGGTTAACAGGTTATACAACTTTTTGCTAAACGCGCTTTCTCAATTTATCGCAAGAACATTTTAAAAGTAATTACAATATAAAATTTCACTGTTTAATTAGAACACCTTAGTATTCAAGCTTTGAACTAATAAAAATAAATAATAAATTAAAAATAAATTTTGCGTGAAATTATGTTCGGGGAAACGAGTATTATAACCGTGTGCAAAAATTTTTCAATCACTGCAGAAGTTTAAAAGCGACCCCACACAAATCTTATGGAAATTAATTCTCCGACAAATTTACTGAAAATGTTATATGTTATAGCTCGAAACATTCTCACCTAAAGTTCCGAGATACGGAATCTCAAACATAAGAGATGTTGGCAACGATCTCTATGCTGAAAGCGCATCATTGGACACTGGGTATTTCTGCACATATTGCTAGCGTTATATAGTTTTTAGATGTTGCACTGGCCCAAGGTTTTAATAGACAGGAACAAACTATTCTTGCCCGCTTTCGAAGTGGTCACCTTAAATAAATGAAATTTTCGGAAGGATCCAAGAACTTTGAAATTTGCACCAACTGTTCTTCAGACCAGGCTTCGCCTCACCACATCCTCGCGTGCCTGGTGCTCACCAAACAGGATTTAGCAGATGATCCATTGACGGTGTTGGATTTTTTGAGGGTGTATAACCAACACCTCCTAGAAGAAGGAAGGCCTCAGCACGGATCAATTCAGTAGTCCGATGTGACGAAGTTAACTGGGCAGTTGATGGAAAATAAGAAATATGTCATTACGTTCGGGGTACTAAGCTGTGCAGTGGTTGAAAATACGAAATATGTCATTACGTTTGAACTACTAAAGGATATTTATAGTAACCCGTGCTGAGGCCTACTCTTTTCTAGGAGGTGTTGGTATAACGTCATGGGCCTGGTCTATCACTGCTGACCAATGGGGGCGTGCAACAACAATAACAGATGTTGCACGGAATAGAGATAACAATAAGTATCAAACTACGAAGTGAATAGAATGCATCTATGATGCAGAGAATCGATCTCTCCAACAAAATGTTAATAATATTAAAATAATTCATAACTAGTTATATATAGGCTATATTTGTATTCATCCATGTATCTTTTCGTTTAAACTACCAACCCTTGTAAGGAGTATAATAAGTGCAAAATCCGATCCGACAATCTCCACGTAGTGCTCATTGGTAGCGCTCATTGTCGTCACGTTATTAAAGAATTAAAAATTATTATATATGTTTGAGGCTTCGTATCTCGAAAACTATAAATTTTTTGTCCATGAGAATGATCAGGATGTTTTGAACTACAGCATTTTAAATTTTCAGTGAATGTGACAGAGAGCTTATTTCTATAAGATTAGTGCTGGATCCTTTGTAAACTACATTTTAGATAAAATTCTAAATATTAAAGATAAACTTATTATATCTAATATTATTTTTAACTTAGCATTAAGTGGTATTAAATTTAACTTTTTTTTTTAAATTCGCATTTAAATTTTAAAATATTTTTACCTCAAAAACTTTGAAAAATTATTATAGCAAGGGAGTATGTTTTGGATAGTTAAAAAAATTTGACGAAAGGCGAAGAAAAATATATCTTTGGAAAATATATCTTTAAATATATCTTTAGAAGCGAAGAAAAATATATCTCTAACGAAAAGTCCATACGCAACCAACGAGTATGTAATTGTTTGGTAATGATTAAGTAAAAACAACGTTAAAATCATAAATGGTATATTTAATAAAACCTGATCGCATTTCGTTGTCGCTTAGTGTACTTTCATCAACAGGAAAAAAAAAAAAAAAAAAAAAAAAACATGAATAATAAAAAATATTTCAGTTCTGCCATCTTACACTGTTAAAACTTTCTCGAAAAAAAATGGTTAAATAAACAATTTGTTTAATTATTATTTTACCATATTCGACCAAAACAGTCAAATAGCCATTAAAAATTTTTATTCAAAATAGCAACTGGGTAAAAAATGTTTATTGACTGCTTTCACCTTATACTGTTAAACAACCAGAGTTTTATCTGCGCTAACTAGGTCCATCTTATGAAGCCATTTAGTTCTTTTGTAGCTTGGTGCATGCACTATAGCCAAGAGTGATAATCAGCCAATCGCATGACTGGCTGTTCAACACATGAAGAGTTTCCAGTGGAATATGAAACTCTTATTCATTCATGGGTGACAGCGCCACAGAGCTGCTTAACACAAAAAAAGTATAGAATTTCCCTCCTCTCACGCTAGATTGCACAACCAGATAAACTAATTAAACCACATTCCACTGTTCATTTGACAAAATATGACCTATTCCCAATGCCCATGACTTAACGAATCGCATTACATAACATAACTCCAATATCCAATTAAATTTTATTTTTACGATTTTGAAATCTTACTAGTTGTAAATGGTTGCAAAGCCGTATATTCACGGTTTTTAAACTATTCCAGTTGTAAATGGTAAAAGGTACAGAAATGTTACTAACTGTAAAATTCATGGTTAATTGCGTGGACAGACTTGTGCCGGTCATTTTCCCGTAATTTTAGAGTATAAATTCCAGCAATGTGTCCTGCTTCTGCGGATGCATCTAGGGACACCGAAACGCGGCTAAATTTTAATAAATATACTTTGATTTTAATTTTTTTTTTTCTGCTTAATCATTATCATATATCAAAAGATTACTTTAGTTCGTTTCAAAAACGTGTTTCAAAGAGACACCTTTTTCACTTTAAAGATACCTTCCTATTTGTAACTTGCACAGGCTCATGTTGCTTATATTAGATCAAATTTTAATACAAGATTTTGATGTAATTGCTTAAATAAACTTTAAAAATGTCGTTTGAATTATAAGTGTAGAATTCAAGAGTTAAAACATAAATTCTGAGTTTCCTGTTTCTCAATTTAATGAGAATAGTTAGTGTCGGGATGAGATAAATTTGTCATAAATCAGATTTAAAGCTATAATTTTTAAACCATCTCTGATATTAATGACATTTTTTTCATCAGCTTTAAACTAAGTTTAGTATGGCACAATTTACCTAATGAGATTTACTTTTCTCTCTGTCTATTGCTTTATATTGCTACATTGTATTCTCTTCAATTCTGTTAAAACATAAATTCTGAGTTTCCTGTTTCTTAATTTAATGAGAATAGTTAATGTCATGATGAGATAAATTTGTCATAAATCAGATTTAAAGCTATAATTTTTAATCCATCTCTGATATTAATGACATTTTTTTCATCAGCTTTAAATCAAGTTTAGTATGGGCACAATTTACTTAATGAGATTTACTTTTCCCTTTGTCTATTGCTTTATATTGCTACATTGTATTGTCATCAATTATCAATACTTATCAAATTTTTAAACACACTAATGATTCCATTATTTTTGCTTGTGTTCTTATGCTGATAATTCTATTAAAATTATCCAAATAAGTCTGAAATCTAATGAAAAACGATATTTTAAAAACTTAAAGCAAGTTTTAAAAGTTTGGTGGTTAGTGCTAAGTCTCTTTATAAATACATTTGATGTTTTCCGCCCTAATTGTAAGCATTTTGTATATTGATATCATTATAGAACAATGAATCAATATATTAATAATAAGTTATTTCTGAAATAAAATTTTACATTTCTCCCAAAAATTCTAAGCCTAAAAATTTATGAAATATATTCGATTCCATACAAGTAAACATTGTATTTTTAATATCATACCTTGTGTAAAAAAATTAATTAAAATACCGAAATTCATCGAGTTTACTCCTGAAATAAATCTTAGCGTTTGTTCCAAACATTTATATGAAGCCTATAGCAGGTATCACAAATTTATTGGCTAGTTCTTAGTTCGATTCTATAAATATATCTAGTGCCTTCGATGCGATAAAATAATGTAAATATATTCAATTCTTTACAAGTAATCATGAAATATATCTTCAATGCCATATCTTGCATAGAACAATGATTAAGAATACTAATGTTCGGCGAAGTTATTTCTGAAATATAGCTGCACGTTAAAACCAAGCCTAAAGCAAGCCTTACAAATTCATTGCCTTTAGCCTTTGCTTCTCAAATCTATACAAATAATTTCCATTTTATTTTTCCGGAATCCTGAATGAAAAGGTTCTGAAAGAGATTTTTATCACCATTCCTCATTGTTTTTCATCGGAGCACCTGACTCTATTAATAGGCTCCCGCGCTCTCCATCATCAACCAATATTTTGGAGTTTGCGCAAGGAGCGTGACGTAACCAAATGACGTACTGATCGATGTGCCAGCTGACAACATGACGTCATGAGGTTTGGTCTCGCTTTCGAAGTGAAGGAATGGTACTTGTTCTTTCTGAGAAGAAAACGAAAGATTTATATATTCAGCAAGGAATTTTACAATTTTTCTTTGTGGTTATAATTTTTTTTAAAAAATATTTTGCAATCAAAATTATAAGCGCAAATTGAGATTTTAAACTCTCCTCTGTTTCCCCAATAAATAAATAGATAACCTTTTGTTGGAGTGGTTTGTTACTCCTCTGAATACATTAAATTAATAGAATTAAGTTTCGGTCGTGTGTTGGCAACAGATCTTTTATTTTCAGATAACGTAAGTGACGTCATCCATGCATATCATTATAGAATCTGTATATATAAGACACGCATTGTTGTAAGCAAGTCTCTCTTCTTGTCTCTTCACTATGTCACTTCACTGTGTTGTTTTTTCCAGTGATGATGAACAATATTTTGTTAAGATGTATTTATAGTTAATATTTTCTGTGGGATGCTGTATCGAGATGGTACTGTATGTAATAAAGAGATATTTAAATCTTCAAGTTTCTATATATGAGTTCACACTTTTACTCACTACTGTGTTTGCTCTGCTAATGCGTCAACACCTTTTTTTTTTAAATTTTTAAGGAAAAAGAGTTTTTTATCGTTGTTGCCTCTTTGAATCTTGCAGATAGCAAAATTAGGTCTAGAGTTTCATGACTATGCAAAACCTGTTGTAACTTTGCTCAAATTAAATAATGTGCTGCAAAATATTTTTTTCTAAAAACTTAGCCGTTTCTGCATAAAAGTTGCATAAAAACAAGTTGCATAAATTTGCTCTAACCCTGCCTCAATATAAACTGCATGTGCCATAAATCATATATTTTTATGAAAGTTTTGTCGTTTCTGTTCCGAAACAGGTACGACATAAAATTGCTCTAATCCTTCTTCTTGCTTCATTTTATTCTCGAATGTGTTGAAAAATATGTATTTGCCAGAAAATATTATAATATGTCCACAAAAACATGCATTTTGCGCAAAATTGCTCTAATCCTGTTTTCTGCTTTTATTTTATTCTGGAATGGGTTGCGAAATTTGTGTTTTCCTGAAAATTTTGAATCTCTGCTCGAAAGCAGGTATTTTGCGCAAAATTTGCAGTTTCTTGCTACCATTATTATCATTCAACAAATGAATATTTATCAAATCGAGACACTTTTTAGGCTGCTGTTAGATTAATAATAAATAATAAAAATTACATTGGTTATTCAAAAGTGGACAGTGAAAATTGTAATAATCGGAATTATTAAAAACCGTCGACGCATAAGAATTCGCAATGAATAGAGCCGCAAGAAACAAAAGTAATTAACAAAATTTGTTAACAGGTCTTAAATTGAGTTAAACCAAAACAAGAGAGGATATTTGCAATTTTATAATAGATGGAAGGAAAAAAAACGGTAACGTAACAAACTCTCTGTAAGGATTGGAAGAAGAAGGGTGTTTGAGACTATTGAGTTTGGCAAGAGTTGAATCAACTTTAGAAGGGTAAAATCTACCTTTAGTAGCAAGAGTAGCAATAGACTCAAACACCCTTCTACTTCCAATCCTTACAGAGAGTTTGTTACGTTACCGTTTTTTTTCCTTCCATCTATTATAAAATTGCAAATATCCTCTCTTGTTTTGGTTTAACTCAATTTAAAACCTGTTAACAAAATTAAATTTAAGTCTCTTGATGGTCCTATTTGTTTTGGTAATCGCTGGGTATTTGCCGCATTCCTTGTCAGTGCGGCCTAGCCTACATCGGACAAACCAGACTCGTTATAAAATTTGAACTTAAGGAACAAAATATTTGCTTTGACTCTTCTTCCTTACACTCTGAAATTAACTTCTTCCGCTCTTTTGCTACTAGCCGTGAATTTAATCCTTCTAGAGTTGATTCAACTGTTGCTTAACTCTCTAGACTCAAACACCCTACTTCTTCCAATTCTTACAGAGAGTTTGTTATTTTACCGTTTTTTGTTTCTTCCGTTTCTTTTAAAATTGCTAATATCCTCTCCCGTTTTGGTTCGACGCAATTTAAAGCTTGTAAACAAAATTAAATTTAAGTCTCTTGATGGTCTTAGTTTTAGTAATCGCTGAGGTATTTCCACAGTTCTTGTCAGAGCGACCTCGGGTAGATCGGACGAAGTAGACACACTTTAAAATTTAGACTTAAGGAACTAAACCTTTCTTTAACTCTTCCTCCTCTCTTTTGCTACAAACCGTGGATTTAGCCCTTCTAGAGTTGATTCAACTCTTGCTTAACTCATTAGAATCAAACGCCCTTCTTCTTCCAATCCTTACAGAGAGTTTGTTACTTTACCGTTTTTTTCTTCTTCTTCCGTTTGTTATAAAATTGCTAATATCCTCTCTCGTTTTGATTTAACGCAGTTTAAGACTTGTTAACAAAATTAAATTTAAGTCTCTTAATGGTCCTATTAGTTTAGTTAAACGCTGGGGTGTTTACCACATTCCTTGTCAGTGCGACCTTATGTAGATTGGATAAACTAGACTCACATTAAAATTTAGACTTAAGGAACACGATAGATAAGTTTATTATCAAGAATGCGAGAAATCATCGATTGCTGCACATTGATGGAATTTTGGGCATAAATTAGAATTTGAACAAAGCCAAAATTATTTCCTCCCAATCACATCAGTTCATCTTGACACGCTGGGATCTTGTTTTATTCATACGAATGCTGATTCCCTTGTTAACGACATTAGTTCCTCACCCCCTCACCAAAGAGCGTTGAAATGCATCTTACTCTGATTTTCCCCGTCACGACACTGTGAATTTCATGTTTCTTTTTTCTCTCCCAGCCACTGTGATTTTTCTAGTTCTGTTGCTCACCTCCATTTTTCATGTTCTGGTGACAACTTCACGTTTTATATTTCGTATCACTTTTGTTTCTTCTAATTCACGTCTGAAAAGTTTTGAAAATGGGCACCTGCCTATGAGCACTTGAAACATGTCAACTGTTATTTCCAATTGATACATTTTTGACGCGAATGAAGTTTTTAAGTAAACAATACCTCACAGTTTCAGTTTATTTGAATTATTTATTTAACATTCATTCAGTTCATATTACTGTTCATTGAAAATTCCTGTTTTCAAACTTAAAATTCTTCTTCCCACACATGTAGTAAAATAAAGAAAACTGAAAATTAGATTTAACCGAATAAATGGTTTATATGCCTTACTTTAAGGTATCGCGATAAAATTATCAAATTTTACCACATTTATCAAATTTTATCACTTGTTATAAAATCATATTTTATTGTTAATTTTATCAAAAAATACTTTGATGAGCTCTTAACCAGAAAAATGGTGAATTTTTGCCATATTCTGGTACTTTAAACCGTACTTTCTAAGTGCGAAAAGTGGTGGTCGAACTTCCAATTTCAACATTCCATTGTTACAAACAAAAAAAAACGTTGTAATGTTACATAAATGGTGATTTTTTCTATAAGAATTTAAATTCTGCTTTTATGAAAGGTTAGGGTTTAAAATCAAATTTTTTAGGAAAAATATATATTGCTTCATTTTTTTTGCCTAGCTGTAGTTACTTATATAATTACTTAAACATTTTACATTTCAGTATTTTTTCTTTAAAAGCAATATTAATTTTTTTATGAAAATTTTCAGCTTTCTTTTAGTCAGAATTAAGAGAAAACATTTAGTTTTATCCGAATTCTGTTTTCGTTTTTTCTATTTTTTTTTTTTTTTTTCATCTCGATAGAAAAATATTTTCTAGAAATATGTTTATAAAAATAACGTTGAACAAAAAATATGGAAGGTCTTTTCTTTAAAAGAGAAAATCGTTTCTTGGAACTGACGTATTGAGTTTTCTTTGCGGTTTAGAAATCGATTTGTAACTGCATTTTTGGTACGAAACAATGATGTAAGTCAGAGCTTAGTTTTGTCTTTCTTTTTGGGGATTCCATGAAAGAATAAATAAATAAAAATGTTTAATATCAAATGCGTGAAACTATCAATAAATGTAACATTTATTTTTGTGAAAAATTATAATGCACGTTCCTACTAATAAATTCTGTCAGCATGTAGCTAATACTCCGATGAATCGAAGATAAAATCACCATTCACATTTTAGATCGAAGATAAAATAACGAATTGACTTTATTGCCCGAGAGAGGGCGTTGTCGATGATAGCATGACAGATTTGGTTTTCCGCAAGACTGCTTTTACAATGAAATTAGATGAGTCTTGTTGCTTCTTGTTGATAAAATTATCCGCAAAACAGTTTAAAATTTATTTAAATATCTATTGTGTTGTAGATATGGTTAACCAACAATTAGAATTTTAAACTAAGAAGTGCTATAGGACGCTCAAATTAATTACTTTGAGATTGTTAATTAAGGATTTTCTTTTTTAATTTCAATGAACTTTAAAACAAAATAATTACCACAGAACAAAATGTCCAATGCCATCAGATTTTATTGCACTTTCTTTTTTATTGCACTGCATATTCTTTTATGGCATGAGGTTATTTAATTGCTTTACATTTTACTCATTGTATAGTCAGTTTTCAATTGGATAAAAATTTGGTAAATTTAATATTTTAGCATGTTGAAAATTATAGCTTATATAGCGTGAAGAACATTTATTCGAAACGTTTTCTCCAAAATGAAGGTAAAAAAAATCATACAGGACATCAAGATATTTACTGTTACACTATTTTTATCTTTACTATATTTTGTTTGAAGCAATAATCTTTAGTCTTTTTGATATATGTTATTAGTCATATAAGATATCGCAAGATATCTTTATTTAAAATGTTTTAAAAAGCAGCATATAATAACATATAAATAATATTTTCAAAGAGTTAAATATTAATCATGAAATTCCTTATGGTGTTTAAATCGATTTATAAAGACATGAATAAAAAATTGAAAAACAATTTATAATTCATAATATTACTTGTTTCGTTTTTTTTTTTCAGTTTTCGAAGTTTTCTGGCTTAAACTCATTCAAAAAATTTTTTAAGAGAGAGAGGATTTTTAAATTTGTATTATCGCATTCTTTTTGCTTTACCTTTTTCCTGCTTATCTCACTTTTCATACCTTCAACTGGGGTTAATTTGGTCAGTAGAATTAACATTAGCCATTCTATAAAAGATTAGATCTGGCTGAAAAATACACTTACTCTTACGCCCTTGAAAGCACTGTTCAAACTCAGGACTGATGGTTCTAAAGATTGTGGCAAAAATGTTTACATTTAGTTAAAGTTCATAAATGTTAAAATAATTAATTTGTCAGAGAGTGCCTTAGCAGCTCCAATAAAACCATAGTAATAGCGAGTAAAATGTTCATATTTTTTCTATCCATGCCCTAGTTGTGTATGATAACCATTAGATTGATATGATTTTGGAATTTTTATTACTCAATTTCAGTGGAAATTTTTTTGCTGGACAATTTTATTTCAGGATCTACATGAAAATCGGGGTTGATTTGACCACTTCTCGCAAACTTTGCAAAAAGGCTTTTAAGTACCTAAATATGGTATTTTTGAACAGGTTTTAGACTTATATCAATTTTTTACCCTCCAAATCTAAAATTATTTCCTCCAACTAAATACACGAAATTTTTAATCGAAGTTTAAAAGCGTCCAAAGTAACCACAGTTGACGGTATCAAGTTTATTTATTCTGACTTTTTTTTCAATCTGAATGTTTTTAAATCCTGAGATTCTAGGCAAATAGTCTAGTCAAATAGATTTTCTAGACAATAAATAGATATACAGCAGCAATAAATAGATATTATTGGCAGTGTGTCTTTCTACTTAATACCTAAGTAGAAAACATTCTGAAAGTCTAATTTTCTTGCTGAGCTTACTGTTTTTTATAACTTACGTTTAAAATATTCATAAAAATTAAAACTGTCTAATATCCCATTAAACAATAAGAAACTATAAGGGTTCTGACATCATCATCATCATAGTTGGCCAGACAGCCCAATGTGAGGCAATGCCTTCCTCTGAAGATTTCTCCATGGCGACTTCCAATTTATCTTTGAAGGGTACTGATATCGACTTCCGATTTATCTTTGATAGGGTACTGATACCTTTTTTTTTAGTTTCATAAACAAAAGATAAATTTTTTCGTCAGGAGGATTTGTAGTAAAAAGTTTTCTGATATGTTTTCATATGCTATATCAAGGGTACTGATATGGCGTATGAAAACATTTTAAAAAACTCTTTACTACAAATCTTTCTAACGAAAATATTCCTTTTTTGTTTATGAAACTCAAAAAAAAATGTGGACGTGATGGAAACTATATTTTTAACTTTGCAAAAAGGCTTTGATTTATCAATTGAAACTGATTTATCAATTAGCTCATACCTTGATTTTCTTCTTTTCTTTTCTCATCCGTTTCTTCTTTTTATTCACACGTTATATCTATAATCAAACAAATTACAAGTGAGGCAGTGATTCGAGCAGATGATAGTACTTTTTTTCAAATTAAAATAAACAATTTAAAAAATAACCACATTTAAAACGAGCTAATCAGACAAACACATGAAAAAATCTAACAAAATTTTCATATATGCAGTATCAAAAAGTGAACGAACAATAGTCATAGAAACAAAAAAGCACCAAAATGAATCACGCTTTATATGGTTTGCGTTAATAGTTAACAGATGTTAACATTCTTACTCTCTGGACTAACAAACACTTATAAACTTATTATAATTTCTTCTTTCTAAGCATTCTTAACCCTCAAAAACGTTTTTTGAAAACACTTTATTCAAATGAATATAAAAGAAGTCAATTTGAAGTAAAATATTCGTCATTAAGTGTAGATATTCGGTATATTTTTAAAAACCGCTGCGCTACACATATTGAATAAGTTTTATTGAACTCGTTGTTGTTGTCAAGATGTTGACAAAAGAATAACTCAAACGATTAACGAACCGATACGAAACGAAACGATTACGATTACGAAAGATAAACTCAAACGATTTTTAAAAAAATTTCTGCATATAAAAAAATAGTTAGTAGTAGACGATATTATTTATTAGAACATATTTTAAAAAATGACGAATGTTACTACTTATGACGAAATGTTTTTAATAATTTATTTTTCTATCGCAACTACTGGGGTTATTGCGATACTTCAAAACTTAATTTGTATTTTAAGTTGTAACATTTTAAAGAATGAAGAAATCATATTTAGGTCGTTCCATTGTCGTTTTCTAATTCTCTTTTCAATTTCTTTTTGTACTAGACACAGTAAAGCCCCTATCAATGCTGATAAGAAAAATGTAACCGATGCTGTAGATTTAAAGAATAAGCTTTCTAATACCTCTGCTATAGTTTGATATAATCATGTTTATTTATTTCTATCTGATTCAGTTATATAATTATGTTAATTTTCATGGTAATTAAATTGAGAAGAGAAAAATCTATATTAATAATTTATCGAAAAAATATAAGCAATAATAACCCGCACTTATTCCGCGTGTTTAAAATGGTTGATAGAGCACGTCAAATTTAAAAATATGTACTCGATCCATCATGGAAATAAATGTAAGAAAACATTTGAAAATGAAAACATTTAAATCACATTAAATTAAGAAAACATTGAGTTATAAAAACATTAATGCCAAATCATAATTTACTTTATTTAAAAATTTACTTTTGTCTTCTTCGACTCTTCAAACATTTAAAGAAACATTCAAGCATTTTATAGAATTTTTTAAAAAGCAAACGATTTCAGTGAATTTCACAAATACAATTAAAAGTTATAAAATGTATCAATAATATCATATAATAATTGCTATAATCCGTTGCAAGTTAAAAAAAAAAAAAAAAAAAAAAGACCATTGCGATATAGGATTTAAGTAATCATCCTCGACTGCAAATAGTTCCGTTTTATATAGCTATCAAATCATATAATTATGCTTTCGAAACAATACAAAAGCTTTTAATAATTAAACTAGTCGGACAAAAATCTAATTCATGCTAATTTTTATAAGCAAAAAAAACTTTCAAGAGTAGGCGATGTTGATATTCGTTTGCGCTTGGAGCTTGGCATCCATTTAGCGTGTACTTAGATGCAAACAGGCTCTCTGCATAGATATAATGGTTTTTTCTTAACTTGCAACAAAGTATAGTCAAGTTTATAAAGCAGCTATAGCACACGTTAGGTTAAAAAAATGCTGATTTGAAAAAAAAATATGCTGCTTTTTTCCTTGCTAAATTAAACAATTTTTAAGTATTTCTCTGCATTTATAAATATAAATATTTGTCCTTTTCAATCAAGTGCCAAAAACCTTTTAAATTTATATATATATATATATATATATATATATATATATATATATATATATATATATATATATATATATATATATATATATATATACAGCAAAATAAATAAATACAAAAAAACCAGAAAAGAAAAAGAAAATAATAAGTATCATTTATTGCGCATAAGCTGCAAGTAAATAGAACTCATAAAATAAGTTCAAAATGAAGATAAAACAAAGGTAAATTACAGACAAATGAAAAAAGGGGGGCGAATAATAATAATAATGTTGTTTATTATTATTATTATTCGCCCCCCTTTTTTCATTTGTCTGTAATTTACCTTTGTTTTATCTTCATTTTGAACTTATATATATATATATATATATATATATATATATATATATATATATATATATATATATATATATATATATATATATATATATATGTATCGCTCATGAGCTGCAATAGCGGCACAACTCAAAAAATTAAGTTATGAGATAAGTGGGCTTAAAGCTTTCATTGCTAAGCAAAATGCATAAGAAATGCTTTAGTTTGCTTAAACGAAGATTACCTTCAAGTTGAAATATGAGTTGTGCTAGTATTTCAGCTGAAAGAATGTGTATTTTCATATTTACACCTGCTCTTAGTCCAAAACTCGCGTTTTTTGAGTTGTGCCACTATTGCAGCCCATGAGCGATATGTTGCCATGTGAAGACTATGACAGTTGATTTTCAAAACATAGAGTGATTTTTGTTGAAAACAACAATGTGACGCAAAGAAATGAGTTCGTTATTGTTGATTTTATTATTATTGTTGTTGTTCAAAATTATTGGTTTCATACCACACATTTAGTAAAAAATAAAAGCTGAAAAATAAATTTGCTGAATACCATGCTCTAAAATATCCTGATAAAGTTCAAATTTTACCACATTTACCAAATTTTATCACATATTATAAAACCATATTTTTTTGTTAATTTACTAAAATCCTTATCATTATCATTCACAATTTTATGTTCCATGGAACCAGAAACTCATTAATGTTACTATATCCTGGCAGTTTCAACCATACTTTTTTTTCAGTGCAGGCAGCTTGTTTTAAAATCAGCTTTAAATTTTAATGAATAAAATCAGCAAATAATGAATCAGTTAGATTTACCCCAATTGTATCAAAATATTTAATTTTCGCAATCTTTAGTATCTTGAAAAATTTGAAATAAAGATTTCAAACATGGGATGAATGCTGTATAGAATGCAGCCCAAAATAGAGTTTCCTTTTAAATCATTTCAATAACTGAATAAAAATCTGAGTCATTTTCAATCTTTGTTTTTTATAATTTTTACTTGTTATTCTTTATAATTTTCATTTGTTATTTTTCATAATTTTGCTTTCATTTTAATTTTGGAAATCCCATTTTTAAATTAAATTAGAATTTTTTAGAATTTTTTTAAATCTAATTCATAATTAGTGTTATTAGTATTCTTTTTCAATTATTATTTTATGAACTTGATACATGCTAATGTTAATTTTAGAGGACACAAAATATTTATTGAAAAATTACAAATTTCAGGGCTTCATTTCAGACGTAAAATTTATGTACATTTCTTTATCCTTTTAACTTGACTGTGGAAGCTCACTTTAAACGCGAAATTTTCTATTTTATAATAATTTGAAATTTTATTTTGCATAAATTGTACTTTTTATATCATTTAATACACCAATTTTCAAAATTTTATTAATGTAAAGTAATACTTTTTAACTTTAAAATAGTATTATGTAGCTGGACTTATAAAAGAACCAAACACAAGACTTATTCTGCTTAATATTGTTTTCCAACTCTTATCTTTAGAAGAAATGGGCATTTATATAAGAACTATAACAATAACTTTTGAAATAATACTACTATTTTGTTTGTTGGTAAAGTTGCCAAAAGATTACTAATTATAATTAACGTAAAATTTTTAGGATCTATATTTCGAAAATCTTTGACAGTCATTATATAGTTTATATACATTACAGTAATGATTTCTGAAACTACTTAAAATGTTATTGATAAGATTTACTTTTGCGTAACGCTACAGTGCAATTAGCAATTTCCCCTCAAGATTTGTTTTTCCTATTAAATTTATTGATCACTTAATAAATCATAGCGTATGTAATCTCTCAGAGATAGATTTCAGAAGGCTAGAATAAAAAAATCGAATACAGAAAAAAAAGGAAGATTGCTCTAAATACAGCAACAATTCAAGCTCTAACAACAGCCTTTAAATTTATGCTATGTTTGATCTCTTGTCACATGAATTCCAGTCCAGTTCCTGTATGATTCTTTATTCAACATGATGCTATCAATGATATTAACAACCTCAGTGAGTTTTTTAGGCATTTTTGCTTAATCACTTATCAAGTAGGAAAACAATGTTTTTTACAAATCTTCACAAAAAAAACTCATAAAAAAACTCTCACTGAAAACAAAACCTGAACTACATTTGTAATCTGTGTAATTTATTTATTTTAATTCTTTTAAATTTTCGAGTAAATTAAATAAAATTTTAGGAATTATTAAATTCGTAATATTGTATAAAAACTTGTTTTAAAGTTTTGAGAATTTAATGCAATCATCTGCATGCCAAACATTTCCTGTTTGTTATTTGTGCATATTTAAAAAAAAAGTTTTATTGAATAGTTAAAGTATTATGAATTCAACGGAATATTGATCATTCTACTGAACTGTGTAAAATTAATATGTAAATGTCTCAGAATTGTATAATGGATATATCCCCTAAAACTTCAATTTCAATGTTTGGGTTAGAGTTTATACGTTTTTCATGGAACAATTTGGTATGTCATGAAAACTACATAGCATGTTTTGAATGCCAACTTCCCATTTATAAAAATATATAAAAATTTTATATTTTATGTTAAATTTTCTCTTTCATATTTGAAAATATGGGTGTGTTTTAATATAAAAGATTGATATTCATTGTAAAAGTAGATTAGGTTTTGAATACCAACTTCTCAATTATAAATTTTTATAAAAATACCATTTCTAGAATCTCACTGCTGAAACTGCTCCCGCCAGAAAAGCTGGAACTTCGAATCAGAAAATCATTACGCTTCCATCGATTCAGCGAGCATCTTCCAGCGCATGCGCAGTCGAAAAATACCTGAATTCCTCAGAATGACCTTAAAAAACATCAAAAGCCCCTCAATTGTTATTAGAACATTTGGGACTCCTCGGAATCTTTTCAATGAAAATTTTTATTTACGTGTTTGTCCATTTTTATGACCACTCAAATTTTATTATACTGCTCAAAGTTTAAGATTTTTAACTTTTTGTTATTGCTTATTCATTCTTATGAATAATAATGATAAAATATTTTATATAGCTCTTTACATGGTTAGGCAATTTGATTTTGCATTGAGAATTGTATTAACTTTTAAGGCAAGTTTGTATTTATCTATTTTAAAAATTTATATTATAAGTAGGGAATTATACTCTCTGCTTGCTTCAGTCGCAAATCCTCATGGTTGCCCAAACAAAAAGAAATTTTCTTAAATTTTAAACATATAGTAGTAAAGTTAAAAATTATACAATTCAAAGGTTTTTTCTTGTGGGAATACAAATTTTATTCTAGAGATTTCGTTGAGATTCGATTGAGATTAAATTTAAACCAAGTCATTTAGCTCAATTACCATAGCATCCACAAACCACAAATTTGTTTTTTCAAGTTTATATTTAACTTTTGGTAAGATCAAAAGCTCATTAAATATTTTTACCGATAAGGTTATTTCGCAATAGTGGGAAAGGTTGATATTCTTAATATTGCTGTGGAATTCTAAACAAACACATTTTATTTATTATGTTAATATCATACGTTAGCTTAAAACAATTTCATGTATATAACTTATTATAAATTACCTATAACTTATTTAACGTCTGAGGATTTTAAAACGGTAACAAAATTTTTTATCACTGAATGCTGCCAAATAAGTAAAAACTTGTTATTTCCCTATCATTTAATAAAAGAAAAGTAATTTCTAAAATTTAGTTGTTAAATTTAGTTACTAAGCTTTAGTTACCAGCCTTTAATTTTGAATAATAATCAAATATTGAAAACAGGAATTATAGCAAAGTATAATAGGGTTAATAAATACCATTAAATAAATAAGTGATAAATATGTTTCAGGTAAATATAATTATAACTCTAATTTTAAGCCAATGACAGACAAGAATCTTTTTCTGCTTATTGATGACCATTACAGGTGTTTTTCATATTCAACGGCTTTTCTAACCATTGAAAATGACAGAAACAATAAGACAATATGGAAATACAAACACTATTATTTCTATCTAATGTTTATTTTAATAATGATAAAAGAAACGTAATTTTTTTTAGAATATCTTAGTAGTATTTATAATTAACGAAGGATATCTATCACACATTGAGAAAAAAATTTCGTTCAAAATTACCAAAATATGGTAAAATTTACCATGTTTTCGGCACTATGGGAACACAATACATGGTAAGATTTACCGAAACGTTCTGATAATTATTTTGGTAAAATTAACAATCAGATAGTGTTGTATAATATGCATTAAAATTTTGATAATGGGATAAAATTTCGTAATTGTTTCATAATACCTCAAAGCATAACATTTACTTGTCAGTTTTGTATTTTTACTAAATATTTGGTAAGAAGAACTGTAATTCTGAAAAACAGAATTTTCGCTAAAACCTTCACCATAGGAACGGAAAAATTACCAAATGAATGGTTTAAATATCGAATATTTTGGTTTCATTACCAGATTTTTTTTTTTTTTTTTTTTTCTGACAGAAAAGTTTTTAACATAAAGTGCGTTAATTTTACCGGTATTTTTTTTTTTTTTTTTTTTTTTTTTTGCAGGAACTAGGTAATTTTCAACTTTTTTTTAATATTTAAAGAATTTTTAATGCAGTTTTTCAGTCCCAATTGGGGAAGTGCGCTTAACATTTAAATCGAATTTGGCTATTTACTTTCATCACTAAATGTCTTAGAAATTTTTTTCAGTACATCTATTGATCATAAAAAAATAATAAATAAAGTTTAACTTCACAAATTTTTATAATATGCAAAAGGATGACTGTGCTCCATATTTCTCCTAAAGAATTTAGTTTTAAAGAAATATCCTTAAAATTAATAATTAGACTTATGTTTAAATGTTTAAAAAAATCTAGAATTTCGTTGTAAGCAATTATGTATTTTCAGGTTTTGAATCCAAGTTTAACTAACATAAAAATGTCATTTCCAAAAATTAAACATAAGTTTGTAAGAAATAAATATAAATATTAAAATAAAATAACATTTTTCTTCATTTTTGAAAACTTACGCTATAACCTTTTAATAACTCTCTTTAAATATATATAAAAATGTATTAATATATTTATTTCTTTAGACCTATCCTGTACACAAATTCAAAATATTCATTAATGGAATAGCATTCAAGTTTGAGGTAAAGATGTTTTTTTGCAAATATTTTGAGGAATTATATGAGAAGTATCGCGAAAATATTTTGACCAAATTGCTAATAAATAATTAGTACTTAATCAGTGCTTATTTTTTCTAGAAACCGAAATTTTTGAAGTCAGAAACAACTTAAACTGTTTATATAATCTGTTCTATTAGAATTATTTCCGTTTTTTTTATAATTTCTATGTTGTTGTTTTTGATATATTATTTTTTGATGTTAAAGTACCGAATACACTATCTTCACATCGAATTCATTTATTTTTTTAGTTCATATGTGTATGTATATATATATATATATATATATATATATATATATATATATATATATATATATATAAAGAGAGAGAGAAAGATGATTAGAAATACAATAAAAATAATCTTTCTCTTCAGGACGCGTTACAAGAGATATTTCAAAATAAGGAATAATTATCCTAGGACAAAAACTAATTTCTCTTCATAATGCGTCAGTGTCTCGTAAAAGGCAAAAATAATGTGATTGTAAATGAGTTTAAAATGAAAGAAGAAGAAAAAACTTACCCAAATAAAGTAAAATAAAATAAAAAATAAAATTAGGTCTTATCTAACACACTATATAGGAGGATTATTGCAAATTTTAAGAGACCCTCTCAAGTTACATTAGTAAAAAAACTGATCTTGTTTTTGTTTTTTTTTTTTTTTCCATTCCACCCTCCGCAGTTGTGATCCATTGGATACCTTCCATTTAAATACTAATTTCTGACCCCTGATGGCCATACTTTTTAACTTCATTTAAATTAATTTGTTGTTGCATAATGATGCTAAATTTTAGAATCTTAATCAATCAAAATTGAAATTTAAAAGTATACATACGAAAGGTTGGATATTACAATAGTATTTAAACCAGCAAGAAAATACACTTTATCAAAATCTAACGAGCCATTACTACAGATGGGGGGATTTAGAAAGAAAATAAAAGAAAACAAAAACGTCAAAACCAGTTTTATAAATGGGGTAAGATGATAATTAGAGACCACAAATTATAAACCAGTTAATAATTTTAATAATTATTTAATAATTTTTTTTGTGTAATATTTAAAAGAATTTCATGGTTTAGCGAAGACTTTAATGCTTTCAGGCCAAAAAGCTAGAGCCATACAAAGCATTTGTGGTTGAATAATAAATAATAATCAGTTCAGTTTGATGCCGGAAAGTTGAAGGATGAGAACGTAATATGGCCTCATTTCTTGATCACAAACGTATTTTACGTTATCATTGTAAATTCTCATTTGTTGATTAAATTATCGTTTTTACTTTTTAATAAATTATTATTTAATTATTTGCTTTTAGTACTTCGAATTCACACAGTTACCACACCTCACATTTGCTATATCAACCACAGTAAATATAGCAAATAGTTTCTATAACAACTTTTGATGTTGTCAAATATTGCCTTGTTATTTAATTTATTTAATGATTCTTCTAAAATTTTGCAGTTGGTTTCATAATGATCACTCTTTAGATAAATTTTCAGTATACTTGCCATAAAGAAATATACAAATTGAAATATGAAATCAATACATACCCATAATGTGTCGTTAAACGTGGGAAGAAACGCCATCAATTTTAAAGAAGCGTAATTGAGGCAGAATGGGATTTGAAAAATTAAAGCTTGTTTGATTGCCAAAAACATAGAGGAATAGAAAGGGGTTCATGAGTCAACAACCTTTTATGTAATCAAACTGATTTTAATGAATTTAGTGTCACCCTCCATAGGTAATACTTTTTAACATTTAGATAAAATTTGCGTTGTTTCTTCGCTTTAATATTAATTTGCACTTTGTGTACTAATTTTTAGCATTTATTCTGCAAAATTACATTAACAATAGTCATAGCGGAGTATTTTCTTTTTTTTCATAAACATAAATTCTTTGGTTACTAATTCTTATGACTTTAGATTTATTGAATCTTATGTGTGTTGAAAAATGTGTTATATATCTTAAATATGTATTATTTTATAATTGATTCCTTATTAATCTTCTGTTATAACACTTAACTCTTGGTTCAGCTTCCAGTTTCATAAAACCATATTGGTTTCCAGGCTGGATACATGAGAAGATGTGTACCAAAGGTCTTTCAAGCTTAATAAATTATTCTATTAATTATAAAGACTTTGGAGCTGACCCTCGCCAAGGAAGGAGCCAAGTTTTTCGCCCAATTCATCCATTGCCATTTGAATGGAGCCAACGATACTGACTAAGGAAGTTCGTTTGAAGTTCGGCACAAAAGAATGTGCCACACTTCAAAAGCTACAGTATTTTTCCTTTTTACTACATCAAAACAAAATCAATCGATTAGTTTAAAAGTGGATTTGATTATATTAATCATTTTATTACAAAAAAATAACTGTGATGGTGTGTTCTACAATAAGACATTTTTGGTTATTATGTTTGTTTGTTCTTAAGTTATTATTGTTCGAGTCACGTTAAACGAAGTCAATCAAGGCGTTTCCAAGTAGCTTATAGAAATTATTTATTTATTACCCCAAATTATTTTGATATAAGCCAAAAAAACAACGTCATATGAGAACTAGAAATAAAAAACTTTAAATGGTTTATACTTTATCTACTTATTAAGTATTTATTTATTGATTTCTTCGCCAAAAGGAGCCTATGAAGGCACCGAGTGCCATTTACAGATGGCGCTGACTGCTGTTGTTTTAAAACAAAGAAGAAGAAACCAGTGGTTGCCTTCCCCAAATCAAGTATATGCAGAATATCATATGCCTTCCATTTTTCTTGACTCTAGTTATTGATACCGGTGTTTTCTGTAGAATTATTTCCCATACGTAGGTTAACTTTGAGACAAATTTAAGTCATTGCAATCATTCAAATTCCTAAACTATTCTGCATTATTAACCTGAAAGAAAAATGATTTCCCTTTCCAACGTATTCATTAATTAAAACTATTTATGAAGCGAAATTCGTTATAAAAAAAGTCTTCAAAATTAAGGTCAGAATCTTGAATCGCATTTTTAAATAATAAAACCGTAAAAAAAAAAGTATGCATGCATACAACTTATTAACCTCATTTTGTGCTTAGCACAGAAGGAGGGTCTAGCTTTTTCATATTTATTCCCTTTTACAAAAGAAAAATTTAAAAAATACTAAAAAAAAATCACTCTCACAAATTTCTGATCTTACAATGTTCTAGGAACTCCTTTAAATCAATTTAATCTTTACGAACCCATATAAAAATTTTAATATTTAATTTTTTTAAAGTATTTTGAAAGTTAAATTAATCTTTTTATCAATATAATAAGGTGACGTAATTTTTTTTCTTAGGTGGGTAATTTTTTCTAAATTTCATGTCATTATTTTGACATATTTCTACAATCATTTGCGTAATTTTGAAAGTTTCCATTTATTTACCATTTATCAATCGTCTTAAAAAAACCTGGGTGAAATTAAATGAAACTAGGTCAAATTGAGTGGAGCTCAGATTAGATTGAAGGAAGATCAGACAGTATTGAGTGGAGTTACGATCAGATAAATTGGAGCTCAAATCAGATTAATAGGATCTAAGATCAGATTGAGTTGAGCTCTTATTACATAAAGTGGAGCTCAGAATTAATTGAGTGGAGCTCATATTAGATTGAACAGAGATCAGACCATATTGAGGGGAGTTAAAATAAAATAAATAGGTGCTAAGATCACATTGAATTAAGCTCAGATTAGATTGAGTTGAGCTAAGATTAGATTATGTGGAGCTCAGATTTTATTGAGTGGAGCTAAAATAAAATTGGAGCTCTAATCAGTTTAAAAGGAGCTCAGATCAGTTAAATTAGAGCTCATATCATATCTTTTAGAGCTTTGAAACAAAATTCGAATCAGATAGAGTGGAAAGATAAGAGTAGATGGAACTCAGATCAGATTAGATAGAGCACAGATCAGATTGAGTGGAGCTTAAATCAGATAAATTGGAGCTCAAATAGTGGAGCTCATATCAAATATTTTAGAGCTTTTAAACGGAATAAGCTCAAATAAAAAAAATTAAAAAATTCCATGAAATTGCGCTCATGACAAGGCACAAACTAGAAATATCTCAAAATGTGATAAAGTTAATATTAAACTTATTTTTTTATTTTTTAGGAAATTTAATATGTTACCCTTTTTTCTGGTGAGTTATGATTAAAAAAAACATGCATCATTATTTGCCAGAAAAATAAACGAAATATTTCGAAAGTGCTCTTATTTGAATGAAGATATTGGTTGCTTAAACCACATGTCTTTCAGATGCTGGAGAAAAGGTGAAAGGGTTTTTTGAAAACATAAATGTTGTGTTCTTTTTTTGTTACATATGCAATTATTTTTTCAAAAAAAAATGATGTTAAATCTGTACCCATCTATGGTTTCTCATAATAAATAACTGTTTAAAATCATATTAAGAACAGTTACCGCGAAGAATACAAAATTACAAAATATTCCTGGGATCAGACTAGAAATATTTTATAAACTCCGTTAACCATATAGATTTTAGAATTGAAACTGTTGCCATTTATTGTAGATAAATTTAATAATAAAATGAATTGTAGGGAAGAGAGTACGTCATCTCTGCTGGTTACTGTGACGTAGCTTGCTTGTTACATTTGCGTGTGAAGAAACAAATTGCCGAATATAGATTCCAGATTTTCTACCAATTCGCTATGAAGTACAAGCCCATAGCCATTACTAGAAAAGTATTTGCATTATGTATATAGATTACTCTGTATTCAAATGATTTTGTACTATTCATGATTAAACATATTCAAAATTTCCTCCAATACTTTCGGGTTGTCCAATTATTAGGTTAGAAAAAAAATCATCATAAAATTTAAAAAAATTTATCATTACTCTATGATAATTGGTGAATCAAAAATGAACTTTGATGATGCTGATACCAAACATTCCTTATAATGTAATTATTACTTTAACATGCCAAACTTTATTGTGTTTTAAAGAATTACGATATTTTTCTTTATGATATTGTAAATATAGATATATCCTTATCCTTTTTATGACTCTATGGTTAACACTTAAATCATTACATGTTAAAATGAGAGAAAAATTTTCTCTTTTTGTCTTTCTTAAGCGTTTCACCAAATGCGGTATAAAAAATGATTATACTAAGCCTTGTAGAAATTTGCCTTTGAACTTATTGTTCCAAACGATATTATAAAAAAATTTATTCTAAAAGCCTTTTTCCCCACTGAAAGGTGGCAACAGTGAGAGTCTTGCACCCAAGCAACTGACAACTTATCGAAGACGAATCGTTTGCCTCGATATCGTTGTTAGTTGTTCAGGGTACAAAAACGAAGTTAATGATTGAAGGATAAGTTAAGCAATGCCACACACTAATGTTTGATGATTGTAGTTGTTAATAAATATCCTATTGAAATTGCAAAGTTGTTAACATTGAAATGTTCTGTATTCTAGTTAATGTTAATACTGTGAAAAGAATTTTATATTGTTTGTTCGGGAACTGCCTGCTTACGGATGAAACTGATTCTTACATTATTCTTTATTTGCTATCAATTTTATTTATAATTCTTAACAAGTTCTTTACCAGACTATTACAATTATGTAAAAAGTGCTAATAACGCCTTGACTATAGCTGTAAGGATCGTATGTTTGACTGGAACGCACATCCTATAGATCAACTGATCTGCTTTAAAACTGCGTTAAACGCACCAACCAGTTATAACTGAATCAGTTATTTTGACTTTTTTACTTCTAAATATTTTCAAATTTTGATAAATTTTACTTCCCCAACCTACTTTTTTTTTTAATAAGCTATTTCGTTACTTGTGCTGTTATCGAAAACTTACGTGGTTCGTAAAAAATCAGTTTAAAAACCTTCAAAAATAGTTTTCGGGAAAAAAAATTTTTTTTTTAAGAGATGAAACAGACATAAAGAAATCTAGTGATTAACTAACATTCCAGTTCTTTCTTAACAGCATTTATACAAACAAAGAAAGCACTATGATAAATATTCTTTGTGTAAATATCTTTAATGAAATACTTTTTGGCGAAATATTGTCAATTATACAATATGCTATAGGTCCGAAATTGCTATTTTATTCTACAAAAAGTTTTTGCTATTTTATTCTACAACAAGAATTCAATGAAATTAATCTGTAATTTTTCATCAAAATGCCATTTGTTGAAATTATTCTTTCTACATATTACTTTTGTTAATGATACACCTACAATATATTAAAAGAATTAGCTCTTTAAAACTTTTTTGGTGATGTAATTTTTTATAAGAAAATAAAATATGTATGAATTTTTTTCATTATTAATGTTTCTAGCCAAGTAGATCTAAAGAACTTTAATAATTGGGGATTGTAAATATACAATAAATAATATTACAAATTAGTAATTGAACGTATATGATGCATTTTTATTACATTCATTAAATTTTACACAATCTGGGTGCTTTATATTTTATGCTAAATTTCTAGAAGGTGCCAAGATGATGCCCATTGATCATAATAATAGTGTACCATAAGATAATAAAATCAAATGTTTGCTCCAAAACGACACGAACATTATCTGTGAATAAACATGGACATTTACAAAGCCCAGCCAGACGTGAATTGGACTCTAGAAATGTCAATATTTATTTAAAGAATATAAGGCTATTATCTAGTCTAAGAATTTTATTTTGACTTCGTATGGTGCTCAATAGCTGGGATCACTGATTGAAGCTGAACACTGAAAATTATTGTGCGAAATGACAGGAATATGGTCTAAAAATAAACACGGACCTTTGCGACGCACTGCCGGACGCGGATTGTGCTGATGAAATGTCCTTTTTATCTAAGAACACATCCCTATTATTTAGCATAATCATTTTATCCTATTATCATATGATACATTGTCGCTGAAGCGCTTTGAAGGTCTGTTGCTGACGCTGAGAACTGAAGATGATTTTGCGAGATGGCAAATATGTAGTCCATAAATAAACATGGACGTTTAACTCGTAAAATTGAATGTGGATAGGGCAGCACTAGTGTTATTTTTTAACTAAAGAACGTGTCTTTATCCTTTAGCCAATTAATATTATCTTGTCACTTTATAGCGACCTGTTATAGTGATCGCTAATAAAAGCTAATCACGAGAGATAATTGTGCAAGATTACATGAATATGATTTCTAAACAAAAAAGGGCATTATCTATTGACTTCCGGACGCGGATTGTGCTGTAGAAATTCGTTTGCTTGTTTGGGAACATATTTCTATCATCTGGTACATTAATCTTATTCTACCATCCCATAGCTGCGATCATTAATTGGCGTTAAGTATTGAGCAAGTATGTGATTTCTGAATAATCATAGATGTTTCTAACGCACAACCGGACGCGGATTGTGCTTTAAAAATTCATTTGCTTGTTTGGGAACATATATCTATCATCTGGTACATTCATCTTATTCTGTCATCTTTTTGCTTTAATCATTGATTGGCAATAAGTATTGAGCAAGTATGTGATTTCTGAATAATCATTGATGTTTCTAACGCACAACCGGACGCGGATTGTGCTTTAAAAATTCCTTTGCTTGTTTGGGAACAAATATCAATCATCTGGTACATTCATCTTATTGCTTTAATCATTGATTGGCATTAAGTATTGAGCAAGTATGTGATTTCTGAATAGTCATTGATGTTTCTAACGCACAACCGGACGCGGATAGTGCTTTAAAAATCCCTTTGCTTGTTTGGGAACATATATCTATCATCTGGTACATTCATCTTATTCTGTCATCTTATTGCTTTAATCATTGATTGGCATTAAGTATTGAGCAAGTATATGATTTCTGAATAATCATTGATGTTTCTAACGCACAACCGGACGCGGATTGTGCTTTAAAAATCCCTTTGCTTGTTTGGGAATATATATCTATCATCTGCTACATTCATCTTATTCTGTCATCTTATTGCTTTAATCATTGATTGGCATTAAGTATTGAACAAATATGTAATCTCTAAATGAACATTGATGTTTCTAACGCACAAAAAGATGCAAATTATGCCAAAGAAATGCCTCTGTTTGTTGAAAGAATATCACAATCGTTTTGCTGATCCATTACCGATTGGTTAAGCGATAACTTTACAAAATCTTATTACCAACATCTAACGGCTTCAAGACAAATAGGAAAATCTCCAGATCTTATCTAATAATAATGTACAATGATTTAAAAACAATTTTTCCCAATTCTAAGTTTGATTCTTAAGGAATGTGATCTAAACATGAACACAATACTTGTGTATATATTTTATTTTCTTAAAGTATCTTTTAACGGTAACAAGATATCAAAACATATTTTTTCATCGAAGTTTTAAATAGAGGTCAAAACTGCGTTTCGATAACAGCAAATAAGAGTAATGGAATAAAATTTGAATATTATTTCTAAAATAATAATTATTTCATTGGACCCAAAAACCACCCCTTTATCTAAGGATAAGAATGTAATAACTCGCTTTGTCCGAAAACTCAAATAATTAAACTTAAAAACCTTCATGTTTCAATTAAACTCATTAAACTGAGAATCTAATCATGAAGAAAAAAATGAAGTGAGACATTGCAATCTTATCCAACATGTCGGTACATGCAAGCAGGAAGGACATCCCTTCAAGGTAGCTCAATTCAAACCAATATTAAACCTCGGTAGAAGTAGGAATAAATTTACATTTAGAATTAGGGAAGTAGCTCGGAATTTCAAGTCACCGAGCTGAACTTGAATAATTAATACTTTAAACTTCTTTTTTCTTCTAAACCTAGCTAACGACAGCTACCTTCGGATCAATAATAATTTATATACTAGTTGCCCGATATATAATAAAGTTACAATTGCTCAGACAACACTAAAGCAGCTATGAAATGTATGTAAAACTCTGACCAACCATATACGAGAGAGTTTATGAATATAAGGGAACAATTACAAATTAGCAACTGAAAGTGTGAAATATGCAAGAAACTGAAAATGCTATGCAATAAAAGTGTAAACTATGCAAATGGCTTTCATGTCGTGAACTAATGGTATGGAATGATTAGTTGAAACCATTTAATAGGATTCTTATGAAAGTCAGTTTAAGAAGTATTTATTTTTTGGAAAGGTATTCAAACGTTGCAAGAAATGTGGAAAATAAATTAATTTAGTAATGTCTCTTGAAGACATTTTAATCTGAAAAATTTTGGTGAATATTTATATACGTGTGATCATTAAATGTACTTTCATTTATTTACACACAAAGATCTGTCTAATTTAAAGAGTGAGACTATTAAATATACCTTTATTTACCAGTTGAACCATTGTCTTAATTTTTTTTTTACACACTAAGCTTATTCTATTTCACACTATACGACGTCCTTACTCTGTGTCATTAATCTTTTTTATGCCATAAATTTTCACGTATTGCTCTCACTATAAATATTGTCAATTAATAACAATAACATCGTTCTTTAAGTAAGGATAATACAATTTAAAGTTTTTCACTAATTTACATTTATAATACGTTAATACTACTGACCTCGCTTTATAGATTGTAATATTTTTATCAGTAAACTTTCAAGATCTCTTTTAATTAGAATGTAGGAGTGCTATATTGCCACCACCAAACTTTTCCAATTTCACTAGATCACTGGCCTGAAAAGAAAGCCTCGCGCTTTACATTTTGTTTTTATTTACCATACTATAAATGTTTCAGTGTTCGACGCCTTTGAATTTTTGTCGCATTGTGAGCGAGAAGTGCTATATTTATGATTCTAATAAAAATCATTGTCAATTTTGGGGTAATCCTTTTACCTTTTTTATTATTTGCTAATGTTTCCATGATTTTTAAAGACGACTCCTTAGGACTAATTATTTTTAATTACACATTTGCTTGCAAAGTCATTTTCTACCAATTATTATCTAGTTATTTTCTACTTATGACATTTTTTTCGACTATTACTTTATCAGTCATTATTAAGCTTTAATTCCCAAACCGTCACCGGTTGCCCTTCATTGTAGCTCTAATGCGATATAAGCAGCCAAATACATTATTTTTTCGGCAGTAACTGTTAGAAAAGATCAAAATTTTGTACATTTAAAAAAAAAAGTAATAAATGCTGACTTCAGTTATTTTTTAAGCGTATTTTAAACCAAAACGTGAAGATTTTGTTTCAACTTTAAGTCTAGAAAATTTTTGAACTTTCTGGAATAGGTTTTTTGTATTTGCATTAACCATGTACCATGAAAAATAAGCCTAAAAATAAAAAAATTCCATTTGTAAGAACAAAATAATGCATCAATAAAATTGTACATTTAGTCTTATTTCTCAAAATAAAAATCTTTTGATTATCAATTTTATTATTTTTTTATCAAATTCAATTTTTAAAAAAACTTACATTTGTCAACTGATATTATTCTTGAACCATAATTGAATCCAATAGATTAGAGAAACAATATTTTCGTTTTTCTAACATTACTGATTATTTATATGTATAAATTGTATTTATTAAATTTAAAAATCATTTATTACATAATTAAACAATAGCTTAAGTCGGCAGAAGTTACGTATCAATATGTTTTCCAAACTTAAATCTTCAAACATTTTAATACATGCAATTTTTTTTTTTTTTTTTTGTAAGTTTAAAAAAATAATTAAAAAAAATCAGGCATTAGTTAATTAAAATTATATTGAAACATTATCTTTATCTATTATTGATAAATAATCATTAGCAAGCTGCTTAGAAAAATTCTAATAAAGATCTTTTTTTGAATTTTGAAGAAAGGTTAGAATGCTAGAATGGAAATAAATGTGGAAGCGAATTTCAACTCTAAAATTTATTAAAAAACATTTAAGACAATCTAAAAATGTTCAAATGAATTCTAAGCATTTTGTACAAGCTTCAAAAGCAACGCAATGGGACCGAGGATCTACAAATTTACCTGTAAATTTGAACTGGTGCTACATTTCTGCTTAGATAAAATATTTTTAAACAATTAATTTTTTTATTGTTTCTTTAAATGCCTAAGCGAATAACCATGTAATTAGCACTGACCTAGTTATTTTGAAACTGTTTTTTAAATGTACGATAAATACTTTATAAAATGTAGTGTAACTTAATGATAAATATTATTTTACGTAATAATATTCAGCTGTATATTGCTGAATAATGACAGCATTGACATTGAATGATATTCTAATGACGTTCAACTGCATGGTAAATATTGTTTCGCACATAACATTCAGCTGTAAAATTATGAGTAATGACATTACTATTGACATTGAATGACATTCTAATGGCGTTTAGCTGTATGGTAAATATTGTTACGTACATGACATTCAGTTGTAGAATGCAGAGAATTGACAGCATTGGCGTTAAATGACACTTATGACACTTGTTTCACACGTGACTTTTAGGTGCAAATACAAAATGATCGTAATAGTAATTTAAATCTCAGACACGATTGAAAAACTGCATTAACTTCGAAAAAGTATCGCTTAGGCTTCTGTAGCATAGATCACTCTACTCCTAGTCTTAGATATTCTCGCAAAACATTTTTATTTTTGATGTTAAAAAAAAAACATTTTGGTTTCTAAAATATTTTTAAAAATACAGAAATTTAAATAAATTTAAAAAAAAAAAATATTAATAATATCTATACGCATAAAAAAGTCTCGAGATTTTTCTGATTTCGAGATTCGAAGAAGTCAAGGAATGATCTATAAGTAGGCTTACTAATTGAATATGTGATCCTACATGAGTTTTCAATATTTGTTTTCGATTCATAAAAAAAACAATTAAAAATAACTATTAAGAAAATAATAATTTTGACAAAAACTTTTTTCGCACAAAAAAAAAACAAATTAAGTTAAGAAAATTATTAAGTTACAAAATTTTTTTTAAAAAAACTTAGCGTTAGTAGAAATGTTTTGACAACATTATTATTTTTTTTTAATAAACCGTATTCATTTAAACAATTTGCCGCATTTTAGTTTTAGTAATCAATAATTTTATACATGCGTAAAGGAGTGCCATTTACCATATCAAAACACACTTTCTATTCTATCATTTGTCTATCTTTTTTACATACATACATAATTGGTTGTAATTGCGAATGAGAAAGAAAAAAAAGAAAAAAATGCCTTGAAAAGTATTGTTATTCCACTTATATATTCAACTTATTTTTCAATCGAAAAATATGACAATAATAAACAATAATCACCACTTTTTTATTCCAAATCTTTTCGAAAAAATTTAAAATTCAATAAATTTTATTCCAAAAAATTCAATAAATTCTTCATTTCTGGTCATACAGCAATCATCGAACAATAATCTCATGCCCTTTCTTCAAAAGTCTTCGAATACAACGAGCTTTAAAAAAAATTCTATTTCGAAAGTTGAATGAAAACTTCTTTTGTAATTAAAAAAATACAACGATTATAGAACAATAATAAACAATAACATCTTTTTCGCATTACTGATTTCTAGAACAATTCCAGTGCACTGACTACTCAATTAATTTCTATTCCAAAAATTCAATGAACTCTTTTTTTTTTTTTTTTTTTTATCATAAGATAAAACACTCAAAGAACCGTAATCAAATATTTTTATTCTAGAGTTTCGAGCACAATTAACTTTAAACAAATTTTAATTCTGAAACTTCTATAAACGCATCTTTTTTCTTTTATTTTTAATCATAAAATGCAACATTCGCAGAACAATAATACCATTTCTATCAACAATCATAGAACAATAATGTTTTCTGCCACAATTATTCAACAAAATTGTATATTTTAAAACTAAAAAAAAAACGAAATTTTCATGTAGAAATTTAATTTTATCAGAAACAAAACTTAACATCAGAACTGTTCCAGTTCGTTCGTATGCATCCACAAACTGAGTAATTTGTAATTGTTTAATTTTTTTTTCACCTCGCACTTTTATTATTTTTTTTATTGATAAAAAGTTTAATTAAGTGTTATTGAAAATGCATGACTTGCGCGTTACCATTCATTACGTCAATTTTATGAATTAAATTATGTTTTGCTTAAGATTAAAAATACGTATTAAAACTTAACAAGAAATTGATGTTTTATTATTCAGACACAGATTCATATCATTGGTGAATATTTAAAAAGAGATTTGGTGTTTTATGTACGACTCTGAATGACTCAAACCAAAAGTTGCTAATACTAACCGAAACATACACATAATACAGTTGAAATAACAGTTTGAAAATTTTTATTTACACTGCTAACCATGAACTGGGTTGAAATTATATTTATTTCGTATATATTGATATTGAAGCATTTCACTTGCCTTTTAACTGTTTAACTCTTCCTATGTGATAAGATTTTGAAAGGTGCTTCCATTTATTGCTTGTTAAATACCTATTCTCATATATGGTTGGTACAGGGTTTAAAAAATGCTGCTAATAACCTTCATATTAATGTAAAATATATTTAAAATGAAAAGTACCAGTGCAAATAAATATGTAATGTACAAGTGTTTTAAAATCATTGCAACAGCTTCTTTTCATTGATTGGCAGAAAACAATTCATTTTGCAGTGGTAACCAGGTGTTCAATGCCCATGTTCACTGTATTATTACTTCTTATTTATAAATATAACTTTAAAAAGTTACTATTTAATTCGTATTTCTGTCTCAATTAAGTAAAAAAAAATCTGAAAATTTCGATATCGCAATGGATAACTGTTCATTAGTGATACACGTCAGTTATTCAATTTAAATACAAATGATATAAATGCAAGCGTTTTATTTCATTTGTATATGGTTTTATGGGTAGACATTCATTTTTGATTATGATTCAATTAGTTTTCCAGTAACAAAATAAAAATGTTTTTTTATTTGAATTTGTTTATTATTATTTTAATGATAATGCTATTATTAATTTAGAATGCTTAAAGTAAGTTTTAAAAAGTTTTTGACAATAGTTCAATGGAAACTGTTACATTATGATTTTAGAAAGAAAAAATAATTGATGTTATATGCAAAAGTTGTCTTGTACTTTTTATTTCTATTAATCAAGAAAATAATGATCTGTGAGTAATTTACAAGATCATAATTTCCCATACATAGAATGCGCCCAGATTCTATAGCTACTAGCTCAGTAAAAAATAATACATGTGTCTTAGGTTAAATAGATATTCCGGCTTTTTTCCAACATTCTGTCATTTTGCAATGCGCCATGCTAATTTGGAAAAGTCTCCAGCATTTTTTAATCCATTTTATTCTTTTTAAGCTTATTGCATTATAAAACTTACTAAGCTAATTATAAAACATATTATGCATTACTCAATTGGCCTGATTTATTTCAGGCAGTTTTCAGTAAGCCGAGAGCAGTAAAGACCTATTACCGGTTTATTGCATTAAGCCTTAGAAAATTCAGTCCGGCTGAGCGATTCTCCTCACATTTCCAAAATGTGTAAAAGCTGATTGTTATAAGTCTAAAGAATAACTTCTGAGCTAGAAAATGCTAAAAACTTTTCCAATTAGTCTGGCACATTTCAAAATGTTGGAGACATTTGCAAAGAACCGGAATTTTCAATTAGCCTACGTCATATGTTACGCTAGGCTCAGATTCAAGAGGCGAGCATCCATTGACCGCTGATTAAAACGATGTCTCGTGGATGAACTTGTGAATTAAGTCTCTAGCATTGAATAAAAGTTCCTGCCATCAAACTATTTGCAATAAGGAACTTTTTTTTTAATTTAAATGAACGTGCTCAAGTATAACTCACTGCCATTCCATGAAAATGACCATTACTGTTCAGCAAAGTTTTTAAAACACTCTAAATGCATTGAATCTCATCTTTGTTTACTTTGTTGCTCTTGTTGTTTTGTACGATACCTGTTTCCATGTCCTTCAGTATAAAGGCTAAAGAAGCTGTCAAGGCTCATCTGCCTGGCCTTTGACTGGTTGATTTTATTACAAATAACCGTCCAAAATGTGGAATACAAACCTTTGTTTGAAAAAAAATACTATAGATGTGCAAAAGGTTTATTCTCTTGTTTCTTTTCCACCGAAGTTTGTTTAACTTGTGAGCATGTGATATATGTAATACTGTTTTCATTTGTTGTCTCCAGTCTGATTTTTTGTAGAATCTTCATAAGATCAATTTCTTTATTTCCTTTCTGTGTGCATGAAATTAAAATGATACAAATAAATTTCAAAAAAATTATATTGTTCTCCTTTTTCTTGCACGACATATACATAGATCCTTTTTACTGAATTGTAGATACCGCGATCAAATTAATAAAGCTACAGTTCCTTTTCAAGTCTTGGTTGTCTATCCTTCTTCAAAATACCACATACACTATATTAATAGCCAATTATACTAGGCAATAATGAAATAAATTCTTAGGTGAAAAAGTATTCAATCTTGAATGAATTTATCGTGCTGAACATGAATATCGCAAAAACGAAAGCAAAAGCTGCTTTACTCTTATTAAAGAAATTCTTTTTTTTTTTTTTTTTTTTTTTTTTTTTTTTTTTTTTTTTTTTTATTATGAAGGTATTTTAATATAATACTATTTATGCTTTATATTAAATTATACATTTTATCATATTATATATTTATTATATTCGAAAAAAAAATATTTAATGAGCGGATATACTATTTATGTAATATATCCATATATATCCAGTTAATAATAGTAAATTGAGTAATTTAATTGTTTCAAGTACTTTTTTTCTTATACTTCTCTGGTTGCTTCAATTCAGTACTTTACCTGCTTACAGGTTACTATGCAAGAATACGCATTACTTACGTACACAATAATGTATGTAATATATGCACTTTTCTTAATTCATAAGTTAAATAGAAAAAAAACTTAACCACTTCTGCCGTTTCTTTTATTCTTTTATTTATTGTCGTTTTTGCGTTTAGCACACTAAATGTATTAGAAACTTCCTACATTCATCTCAAAAGCAGGTTTCTTTTCTTCTTCTTCTTCTCTTTTTTTTTTTTTTTTTTTTTTAAATTTGTTGCTTAGTGTTATTGCATACATTAATTATCTGTCTTTCTAGAAAAAGTATACTGAACTAAATGAGCATAATTAATCGAAACAGTCTATAAATAATAGTTGTTCGATATCCTTCATCCAATATCAGTAATTAAATTATCACTTATCGGTTTAAAAGAGGGTCAACGTGTTTAGGTTGTCATTTTTCCCAAAACTAGTATATACTTAATAAACCTTTCAGAATAAAAATAAGCTAAAATGTTTATTCTTTTCCAAAATACTACTATGCTATAAAATATCACTTATGCTCTTTATGCTATTAATACCACGTTATGTTATAAGATATTGCCAACATAATATTATTAACTCTTTCGTCACGACGGACGAAATAACTCATCTTCCAAAAATATTCGCTGTGCGCTATTGTTCTATTAGGGAGTACTGTTATTGGGTTTTTTTAATAAAATAAATAGGTTTTAAAATAATGTGTGTTTGATTTCAATATTCGCCTGCAGGTGAAAAACGCAAATGGCGCGCCATCATTGCGATGCTATTCATTGTCGAATTTTCAAAAGTACTAAATACTTCAAAAATCCTTTTTTAATAAATTCATATATCTTCATGGGCTTTATAAATAAATAATTCAGAAAAGTATAAAATAAACTAAGAAAATTATTTTGTTATTGAGATGCATCGTGATGTGATTTTCTTTATTATTCATAGAAGTATCACCTCTACTAAATTAACGGCAAATAATATCTACTGTTAATCTTGGCATCTATTGTTCACTTTATCAAATGCATTTTTTAAATTGATCTTGCGTATTTCAGTTCTCTGTGTTTTCTCAAAGAGCTTTTGGCTAAAGTGATTTTTTGATGAAAATACTATAATACGTTATTTCTTTCTTCCTTTTTTTTTTTTTTATTTTTTTATTTTTTATTATTATTATTATTTTTTTTTCTGAATAACATATTAAATACTATAAATGTGACATTTTTGGAAATATAAACAAATAGCAATAATTTAATAACTTTAGTGTTATTTTTTTAATGTATTAACAAAAAAAATTACTACCACCCCATTACCACTGTTTCATGAAATTTTTGCAAACGTGCTTCTCAATGTTAAAACTCAAACTATTAGATGAAACAATATGAGAATATGCACAATTCTAGAGAAAAGTTTAACTAAGGTTTTGGTATCAAAATAGAATTGATGTGGTCATTAGCTTTATAGTTTTTTTTTTTTTTTTTTTTTTATGTAAAAGTTGTTTTTCTTCTTTTTCCTTTTAAAAGCAAAGCGTAGATTAATTTAGCGAAAAGTATTAGCTAGAAATTTACTTTTTTTTCTGTGCTGCTTTACACATTTATGTCTGAAAATGCACAACGGGCCTCACTTTGCTTGAATTTAAAATTAAATATTTCAAATTGACTGTTTCTATAGGTAAAAACAAAACTAATTTCAGTAAAATTATAATTATTTTTTCCAGTCACTTACTCTTTTAAATGAAGATTAAAAAAGTTTTGATTATTTGATTTAAAAATAAAAATTCGATTTAGTATTATATTTATTAACTTATAAAATTTTGAAGTTCTTTTTTCTTTCTTTTTTAAATTATGTAATTTTGAAAGACTAACACAAATGCATACTGTTTTTCGTCTTTTTAACGCAAGGTTGATTCGATTAGTGGATACATTTTATCCAGTATACAGATTTTGTTACGTTAAGAGCTATACCAATTGGCATTCCCAATACTGATGTTCTTCGAATGTAACCTAATCTATTATTAATTATGACTATGACAAAGTGGTTAAAGTAAAATTTATATTTCTTAAAAGAGTTATTTTTAATAAATTTTGTTGTTGACAAACGAGTAACATATTTTCTGCAACAACTATTTTTATGTTTATCAGAATCAACAGATAAACCTAAACCTACAAAATACAAGTTTTTTTATTTTACAAACAGAATTATTATCAGTATTAAGTATCAACAAAAAATGTTTGCTTCAGAATCATTTCATAGGTTTTATTATGGAATGCATTAATTGCGATAAACATGGCAATGAGTTTCACGTTTCCATCTCTTAATTCACAACCACATATTTTTCGCGTTGCAATATAAAAGACACACTAGGAAAAACTCGCATATGCAAAGTTGAAAATGCAAACATGAACCTGATTAGTGAGTTTTTTGCAAGTAAACTCATATTTGAGTCTCATTCATATCTCTAAATTCGCATTACCGAATTTTTGTATCCAAACAAGAAACTGATGCGATCCACGTATAAACAATTCACACCTCCGTGAGCAAGATGTTCCAATCTTCTTCAGGTTCCAATCAATCTCTGATCAAACCTCATCGGTAAATTATTTTTTTCACGAAAGTAAAAATATTGCCATTTTGGTTCTCCTTAATCCTCTATGGTGAGCGGAGATGTGGAAATTGCATCAAAACAGATGAAACAGGACCAGAAGTGAAAACACGTCCATTCTCGTTGCTAGCAGTGAGAACGGAGCCTTAGGCACCATTCTTTTGCCTCCAATTACCCACAACGCGCGTGCACATTTAAAGGTTATTCTCACTACATAAAAATCCCGCAGATGAAAATCAATGTCTTCGAAGGAGAATGACAAAAATATATTCTACCACGAAAAACTCATTATGAAGCATTCCCACTGCATACGATTCGTATATGTGATACCACGTCAAATCAATTTAAGCAGTTTGTCTTACCTTGAATTCTAAACATTCGTACAAGCGGCTAGGACAATTAGTTTGGCAGCAGTTCACTTGCACTGGGGACATTGTTTTGGTTCTTCGTTTCTCTCGATGACAATTGGAGATTCGAAAATCAAGATAGCGTGAACGGCTTTTAAGAACTTTTCGTACATGCGCAAATTTCATGTGATAGGTTAATTAGATGCTATGAGAATGGCCGCATCCAAACTACAAACGCACTTTTTTTTGACAAAAGCAAGTCGCTATGAGCGTATTTATGTTCATATTTACAAATCGAGTGCGTATAAGTTCCAGTTCAATAGTAAAATTTATGTAATAAAATAATTAAAATGCCAAAGGGTCAAGATGGTAAGCAAGGTACTACGCAAGAAGTATATTTTTTATTAAACCTTCTCTTTTATCTCGGTTTTTTATATTTTTTTTTTTCAATACAAAGTGAAATTGTTGAATTTCGTCTGAGAAATGTTTTTCTTTTAAATTATTCTATTAGTGTTCTTACAGATAGTTGAACCCTGAAACAATAGTTTTATTTCAATTGAAATCTTTATATTCTTAATAACATTTTTAATATATTAAAATGAAAATTTATTATTAAATTGTGGCATTAATCAGTTGTGAAGAACTCTCAATTTCCACAATGGTGTGTTTTAATTATTGTTTTGAATAAGCTTTATTACCATTTTTAAGTGACTCTATCAGATACTTTTTAAATGCTTATATACTATGTGATCTGAATGTATATCTTGAAATGTATGTATTATTTAAGATAGATAAAATATCTTAATTATAAAGCAGTTTTAAAATCATTTAAATTGCTGCAACTTTCTAACATATTTTAAGCTAAAGCACTATGAAACAACTTTGGTTTTTCTATAATTTTGGTTATACTTAAAAAAAAGTAGCATTTTCTTTTCTTTTGAAAAACTCCAAAATTTCCTGTACTTTTTGTCTGTTCATGTATACTAGTTTTACTTTTCAAATATGTCATCTGATTCTATAGTGTTATTACTATTTCTTTTTTTTTAAATGCTTCTGATTGATTTTAATTAAAATGTGGTGACTATTTTGCTTCAGGTACCTATATTATTTTCCTTTTTTAAAAAAATCATTTTAAAGTTAAATACATAGCTTTTGCATTACAAGAAATTTAAACGTTAAGTCACATTCTTTCAACCAGGGTCCTGCTTTTGTGCAAATAGGGTCCTGTTATTGCAAAAAACTTTTTACAGAAGTTTTTAAATTGTAAAAACATACAAGATTATGCTCTCTCAACACTGTAAAATTATAATTAAAAGAAATTACATTTTAAAAAATAAACAGCAATTGCTGCTACTAAATTAGAGATGTAACATACAAATATTTGGTATTTAGCCTATACTGCTGAACGCAGAATACTTAGTTCGTTTTCATCTGTCTTTCTTATTTTCCCCCCTGGGAAGGGTTTATTTAATTAACAAAACAATAATGAAGATAAATAAATTTGTGAAGGGTCGGATTAATAGAAAAATCATTTCGTGAAGGGTCAGTTTTTATGAAAAGATATTTTGTAAAGGGTGTGTTAACGGACCCAAATTTCTTCCAAACAGACCCCTGTTCTCTTAACTATTTATAAAAATATAATTATTTTAATAGTGCACTTTATTGTTTTGTCATGAATTTGAAGCTTTATCTTGTAGGTTTAGTCTGATAAAATTTATTTTGCTAAAATTTTAAAAATTGTAAGACATGAGATCTGCCTGCTTTTCATGGAATTGACCAAATATATTGTCACCTTCTTCCTAATTCTCCCTGCGTAACAAAGATGTAAGGGTACTTTATATTCACCCGAGGTCAAGTATATTAGATTAGGAATATATTATTGAATTGCATAAAATCTGTAGCTTTTAAAAAAAAACTGTTTGCAGATTTGAAATCAGAAATGTAGATATCTTGTAGGACCATTTTCAAAAATCTCATTGAACAGAAAGCAAAAAAAGAAATTATTCCCCAGTGTAGTTCATAATAACCTTGTATGTGTTTCAAATTTGTTTTCATGGATATGTAAAGGGAACAATTAATAAGGTTAGAGGTAGAAAATAATGATTTAGACAAGATTGCGTTGGAAGTCAACATTATACATAGTGGTGATGAATCTGACGGATGAGGAATATGTTTGGTTTGTGATTGCGCAGAAAGAAAAAATCACGAGAGGTTGTATAAAGATGATTATATTACATGTATTTGTATTTTCCTGTACTTACTATAAAAATTTATAATGTAGCTGAAAAGTTATAGCACCTGGTTAAAAAAAAGAAAAATCTGCAATTGGAAAGAAAGTCGACATGTTTCAAACGCTCAAAAATAGGCACTTATTCTCAATACTTGTCTGGCATAAATAAGAAGAAAAAAAGTGATTTGAAATGTAAAACGTTAAGTTGACAGCCAAAAATTGTAAGTAAAGATGAGAAATAATAACTAGAAAAACCACCGAGAGGGGCAAATCAGGGTAAACCCATTTTCGTGTACTATGAATTTGTGGTAACAAACTGATGTTGTTAGCAAGGAAATCAGTATTCATACGAATGAAACAAAATTCCAGGGCATCAAAATGAGCTAATGTGATTTGGATAGAAGTAATTTTGGCATTGTTAAAATTGAATTTATGCTCAAGATTCCAGCAATGTACATTATTTTTGATAACAGATATGCCGCATTCGTGATAACATCCATATGTTTCATGTACCTGAAGTCTAAATTTTAAAATGAGTCTGGTTTATATCAGGGTTGGCAAGATTTTGTCGCAGGTGGAAAAAACCATGGTAAAAACCGTCCTGGCAAAAACAGGTTTTTGCCAAGCAAAATGGCAAAAACCTATATTTTCCAAAATGAGAGGACAAAAACATATTTTTGATACAAAAGTATTCCTAAAATTGAAATATATACTATAAATATATATAATTTTAAAAAAAATAACAAAATTATTATTCCATAATTAAATCATAATGTATTAATATATCATTTTAGTAGTTTATTACTGACCGGAAAATTAGTGATTATTCTCTTTTTTCCAGTGAAATGAACTTATTTTAAATTAATATAACTATAATTTAAAACATAAAATATCTATCAACATGTGTAGTTAATTAAAATATACAAGTATCAATGCAATTTTTTAAATTTGCCAAATTCAATACTTTATTAATCATCACAATACAATTTGTGCTGTCTCAACATAGCATAACAGAACACTAGTTTTGAAACATTATTTAGGGTCAACTTATTCCGAATTTTAGAATGTACAAATGAAAAGTTCAAAAACACTTTCAATGGCAGTACTACTAGAAGGACATGAGTGTAAATGAGACATTAATTCCCAAAATTCACTGGAAATTTCACAAGAATTTAAATTGTGTGGTTTTGTTTGCATTTTGAAGTAATATTGAGAAATGAAGTGATTATCAAAATCTATCTAATAAAACATCCATATTAGCTTTCTTATGTCTCTCTTTAAAATATAGTGTAAGAGTGATATGTAAAATAATACATACCAAAAGTTATTATGAAGAAGTAAAAAAAAAAAAAAATTTGTTAAAAAAACATTTATTTAAGGATTCTAAAATGAAAAGAGGTCAAAAACTTTCAATCCTTTAAAAATTATTACCCTTATATTAATTAATAATATTTTAAAAATAATTTTTTTCATGTAATGTATCAAAATTATTATTCCTTATGATTGATTTAAATTTGCTTCAAGTATTTTGTAATAAAATCAGCAATTTAAATAATTTGGTTTTTGCCACTGTCCTGGCAAAAACCCCTTTTTACCGGCAAAATCTCCAACCCTGGTTTGTATGATATTGCCAAAGTTGCACTATCAAGGTATGTGGTAAAACCGTAGCATATGGAAATACATTTTACCCTGATTTTCCCTTCTTGGCCACAATGGATTTTCTTGTTCTGGTTTTTCATCTTAATACAATCAGATCTCGATATAAGGTCACCCTAAGGGGCATCGCAAAAGTGACCTTTTAACCGATTCATTAGCAGTTTGTAACTAAGCACGTAAATAGTACCTACACATTATGATTTTTTAAAAATGCTAATCCCAATGAAAACGATCAGCCATAAATTAAATATTTAAGTCAATAAATTTTAACAGAATTTGTTAAGAATTAAAGAAAGTTAGATTTTTTGTTTTAAATTAATTTAAAATGAAGCTTTTTACGAATTTCCTCAAAATGTGCATACATACATTACATCTTTTTTTTCCCCGCGATCAGCCATAAATTAAATATTTAAGTCAATAAATTTTAACAGAATTTGTTAAGAATTAAAGAAAGTTAGATTTTTTGTTTTAAATTAATTTAAAATAAAGCTTTTTACGAATTTCCTCAAAATGTGCATACATACATTACATCTTACCTTATTTAATATAATTATTTATGCAGGTCTGTCTCGTTTTTGGTTTCATTTTTTGAACAATGTTTTCTACATTTCGTAACTTCTCAAAATGTTCCTCAGCTCCCTCATGGTTTGTAAAAAAATTTCGTTTCACATACATTGAAGGCTTCCGCTTGTGTTACAGCTACAGTCTCAGGATCACTGTCCATAACTTGTGAAACAATTTCAGAAATTGTAGCTTGTTCGTTGGCTACAACATTTCCTTAGAACTTGAGAGGGGTAATTGCCTTGTAAGGAAGTTAAATAGGCTTTTGATAGAAAAGAGCTCCCCTCGTCTCAGATAAAAATGACCTTATAGGCAATAACGATTTTTAAAAATTCACCATATATCTGATAATCTGTAACAAAGAATTCCTATTCAGTGAGCCGGTACTTAGGAAAAGTGACCTTATATCGAGGTTTGACTGTATTTGTTTCACATTCAGCTACTACGTTTTTTCTAGTTTTGTTTCTCACCTTTATTTTCTGTTAGCCTCTTTACATTTTACAGAATTAAGAAGGGTAGGGGTTATATAAGAATTATTCTTATTCACACCTGGCATGTCTTGAGAATGCGCGTCTATTTTTGAGTGTTTGAAACATCTCTAATTTTTAATTTCCATCTGCATATTTTTTAAATTAAAGAAGTTTTATTTTCTTATTAAATGAGCTAATATCTTACTGCTTCAGTTTCTTAGAATTATTTATTTAAAAGAGTACTTATTAAATTGTTATCTTTTTTAAAAATTTTATTTAAATTAGTTTTTATATTTTAGCTATTTGGGGTAAAAAGAAGAATGCTATAATGAGAGCTTATAGGAAAATGCAGAAAAGCAAGAATACAAAAAATCCGTCACACAACAGAGAGAATAAGCAAGATGAGGAACAGTAAGTTAAGTTTTGTTCTCGAATACTTTAGCATTCGTTTTTAGATATTATAAATATCATATAGATAGATTATTTTGTTATCTGATATTTTGATAACTGATTATTTTGATAGTAATGTTAATATTACCATTAATATTTTCATTCATAGTATCAATATTAATATTAGACCATGAAAATGTATGTCCATTTTAGAAATGTTCATGCTGCCAACTACTACGATTTTTGAAAAACATTTTATAGAGTTATAGACATTCATGATCTATACCTTTCAGAATTTTTGTGAAATTTGTAAACATTTTTAAAAGTTCCCCACAAGAGAACTAAAACAAAATTCTTTTTATATGAACTTTTGAGCATTCCCATGCAAACAAAATTAATAAATTTTTTGGATTTTATATCTAATGCTCTTAATAATTTTTAATTTTTTTTTTTTTTCTGCAAAGAATAATAACATATTTTTGTGTTAATTATTTGTATTTTAACATTATTTCGAAGTCTAAATATTGATTTGTTTGTAATATATATTGCTATGTTTTGTTGATAAGTTTATAGATTCTATAGAAAATTTTTATAATGCAATTCTATGAACTGTAATTCTCTATTAGCTATAATTCTTGACAATCTCTAAAACTAACCAAAATTGATACATTTGTTGATTCAAGATTTTATTTTTAAGTTCTTGATATTTTAATTTTTTTTCTTTATTGTCTTTTGTTGGTAAATTTAATGATATGTTAGAAATGGTCTATTAAATATAAAATTCTATATAACACATTTCAAGGTTTTTGTTATAAAAATCTTCAACCCTATGTAAAATTATCTCTATAATACAAACAGAGTGGCCACCCACCAGGAAAGCCTGGAATTATCAGGAAATATTTTTTGTACTAAAGGAAACCTGGAAAAGTTGGAGAAATTTTGATGAAAACCTGAAAAAATCAGAGTTTTAAAGAAAAGCTGAATTTTTTCTTCTTCTTAATTTAAATAATTTTACCATCTGTTACACTAGCTTTTTTTAAACGGAAATTTATCGTTAAAGAATTGAAATATCATCAACTTAGTAATACTTTGCTTCATTACAACTCTGTTAAATTGGAATGCCACATGAGACTTTCCTATGGTTGTTAAATGAATGGAAAAACCTTTGACCTCCTTAGGGACTATGGGACTACGCAGTTTAAGAAAGGCAAAGATTGTGGTGGAGGTGGAAGAAGGAGTTTGAATATTTGTTTCTGTTTATAAGTTTTTTTTTTTTTTTTTTTTTTTTTTTTTTTTTTTTTTTTAATTATAGTCCATGGGCTGAATCCATTTATTATTAAAGTTTGTTCCTATGTTTTATCGGTATTTTTTTTTTTTTCTTTTGACAAAATGTTTTGATATTTTTTACTTTATAAAGTTCTCCAAAAATTAGGTGTTTATAATTCAATAATAGATTTTATATTGCACTCTTTTTCTGAACGCTTTTGTACTCCCATCCAATGAAACTGGTGATTTTTTTTTTTTTTTTTTTTTTTTTTTTTTTTTTTTTAAGCATTGCCTTATGATTGTTGACAAGTGTTACAATTGTTCCATTGATGCAAATTTTCTCAATTTAATTTGAACCTTTTGTAACATATTACTAACTTTAATTGAAATGTGTTGTCTCATATCTTCGTTTACCGTATGTTTCCTAATATTTCTTTATGTGATAATTTAACTTGTGCACATATATTAAGAAAAATAAACACCACAAGATAGCGGTGCTCAACCTACTGCCCACTGACTGAAGAAGTGCGGCCCGCGTAAGTTTCTAAACACAATAAAAATAAGCACAAATTTAAAAATAAAAACAATCCAAAATTTTTATTCGTATTTTTGTTTTGACAAGCTAAATTTTTACAGATTATATAGTAAATGTATATTTAACGTGCTTTCTTTAAGCCAAATTTATTGTAAATCTAAATGATTATTAAGTTATTTCCACTTTTCAAAGAAATTTCAAAAATCTCTTTAGTTTTTATTATGATATTATTACAACACGCGAGTTTCAGATCGCCCATTTAAATAATCACTTTTTGGCAAAATTTATTTATGCCGATTTCATCGTAAATCTAAGCGACTTTTTATCTCTTTTTTTTTTTGCAATTATTTCTTTTGTTTTTCAACCATTTTTTTGGCAGTTATTTCTATGCATTCCCACGTGGTATAAGAAATTCTGATAATTTTATTAAGATATGCGAGTTTTAAATTGCGCATCATAAATTTAAGTGATTTTTTTAAAAAAAAATATATTGCCATACTTTTTCGCGTAATTTTGACGATAACGTTATTTAACTACAATGTTATTACGACTCGAAAATTACTAATCATGCATTTAAATAATCACTTTTTATGCTGTATTTCGGTACAGTTTTATCGTGAATCCTAGTTATTTTTCCTTTGTTTTTTCGGCAACGAGTGTGAATTGGTCGAATTTGGTAATAAATTGTGATTTGGTCGAATACCGAATATTCGGCAACAAAAAAAAGATCGTCCCAATACCGTATATTCGGGGCCAAATAGCAACATTTTTTACTAGCATAGCAATACTGAAACCAAAATTCCAATGCCAAGAATAATACTTTCTAAAACACTTATTCATAAAACAACGCTAAAGAATAAGGCCTATCGGAAACTCTTTTGAAAATGCTGTGCTATCATAAAGATTAATGATTATTATACAAAAGCTAAACAGAGAACAGGTCTTAACTTTCGAAAGTAACAAAAAGAAAGAAAATTTAATTTAATTTTTTAAATGAATATCTTAGGCTGAAAATCTCAATTTAAAATTTTCTCATTGCCATATTTTTGAAAGAAAAAAAATTGCTATAAAATAAAATTTTTTAGCAATGTTCGTTTTAAAAAATACTGTGTCATAATAAAAATGCCTATAAAAGAGTTAGTTAAAATGAAAGACAGAAAAAACAAATTGTTCTTAGTTCCTAAAACAAAACATTAACACTGACAATCACAGTTTTCTAAGTTACCGGTTATCTATCTTACAGTACGGGAAAAAAATGAAAATAAAATAATAATATGAGACGTTTTGTAAAAATGCTGCGTTATAATAAAAACGATAAAAATCCCTCTCAATTTAGAACTAAAAGTGTTTAAAAAAATGAAGAAATTGGCTTGTCTGAATATAATTATTTTTTTAAGTGCAAAAACTTGTCGTTCAGTATTAAGTAATCTAGTTTCAATTCTTCAAATTTCGTTTTTCTATTTGTCTTCTAGAAGATAAATTTGCAAGCCATATTGATTTTAAAATTTAACAAATTAGTGTCAAAACTAATTTTTATAATAAACAATACTATAATATAGTAAAAAATACGAATTTATATTATTCTTTATCATAGCTATAAAAATTTTAAAAAACTTAGAAAAATATTTTTCTAAAAAAATACTCAGCTGAATATTTGGGCGATCATTTAACCAAGTAAATTTTTGTAAAAAGGGCAAAATATTCGTTACATCCCTAATTTAAATGCAATGTTATTGCAACCTGAGAAATTTACAAAGTGAAAACATGAAATTTTGAATTCACAATTAGTAATTTTGATTTAAATTTTTTGTAGCTCAAATGATCTGTTTCGTTAAAAAGAAAAATAAATAAAGCTTTTACTATATAAAAAAATCTAATAATCAATAAAAAGAAATAATAAAGTACACTAAGTATTGAATTTTATATTGAACTAAAACAGTTTGGTTTTTATTTAAGACTTTTGTTTAATCCTTATAAATTTTCTTCGATTTAAATTTATATTACTTAATATATGTGAGTGTGTACTAAATTTTTTTCTACTTTCATTCTGTTAGCATTACAATTTTTTTTATTCTAATTTATTTTTAAAATGAATTTTTGTATTTTGAGTGATATGATTTTAAAAAAAAATTTCTCCAATGTTTATTTATTTTAATAAATCTCTTTTAGTTTTGATAAAAATTTAAATTTTTTTAATGATTTCCAATAATTGAACGCCTTTAATTTCCTACAAATATATTACAAAGTTTATTGATAAAAGAAATTTAAACACTAATGTTTAAATAAATATGACATTTGTTGTTAACATGTCTAAATACATGTGCGGCCCTTCGTTAGTCAACCTGCTGTGCAAGTGGCCCTTCGCTCAAAAAGGTTGTGCACCCCTACCATAGGAATCTAAATGTTTTCTTTAACCTCAAGTCTTTTAGTCAATTACTTTTTATATTTAATTATTTTTTTATTTGAGTATTTTTTTTTTATTTAGTTATTTTTTTATTTAATTATTATTTTAATTAAACATAATATTTTTTTCTTTAAACAGCTCCTTTACGCTCATTTCAGATAATTTTCTTTTAGTATTGTATATGCTTTAAGATTCGGATATATGTTTTCAATATTTAGATGAAATATGGCTTTGAAGATTGTGTTTTATTATCAAAATCAGTCGAGTACCGTCACGTAAACTGCATTAAATTTTTACTTTATTCGTATTTTGCATGTCATTTCAAAAAAGTTATGGTATATTACTCATAGGGCAATATATTTACAATCGCTTTTAAAACTGCAAGAACATAAACTATCTTAAAATGCTTTATAAATTTTCTTCCATTTTATTTATTAAATTCAGAGGACGCCATACCATAGGAGAATAATTTGAAATTTTAAGTATAGAAATACTGGGTTCAAGCAAACCTAGAGTAAGCCATGCAGTTTCAAATGCTGAAAATAGATTTTTAAAGCATCAAAATTGAAATAAATTATGAGATGATAACTTAGGATTACTCAATAAGGAAATTATCTTCCAATAATTTGTTTGCATTCTGATATTTTGAACTTTTTTTTAAAACTTCATGGCTTGCTCTAAGTGTCTCTTTCTTTCTTTTTGATGTTAAATTAGTAATGGAGGTGAAAAAGAATTTGTAATGTAAAGTTTCTTCCGTGATCTGGCAACTTCTTAAGCCCTGAATAAACTCTAAATAAGTATAGATGGTATTAAATTCAGTGTGACAGAAATTTTTACTATTTGTGTCTTAATATTCAGGTATTAAATTTTAGATAGCTTTTTGACAACTGGTATACTTGATGGACTTGCATTTGAATATATAGAGTGCATTATTTTATCTTAAAAGTAGATTTATTTAATGTTTAGCATTAATATCCAATTAAATGCCTGCTTTATAATTCTTTATTATTTTTCAGAACTTTTTTCCAGAGAGCGATGACTGAATATGAGCGTAGAAAAGCTTTTAGAGAAGAAAAGAAAAAAGTAAGATAATTTATATTACTAATTTTATTGTTATTATTATTTAATGGTATGATTGTATTAAGTATCTTATAATTAGCAAATAATACTAATATTTACTGAAACATTTACAAAATTGATTATGCCAGTGTCTTGTACTTGAACTGAATTTATAAATCAACTGTACTTATGAGATATTTAATATATTTTTTTAAAAAAAAAAACATGTATTAGTTCTGAAATATAATGTGAAAATTAATTAGGTAAAAAAGATATTTGATTAAATGTTAAAATAAAATTAGTTTAGTCAATGTCTTGTATGAACCGAGCTTGTAAATTTACCCCTCTTTATATTTCAATGTTAATGCATAAATTTTCTTTTCTGTATTTATCTTTTACTGTAATTATAAAAATGTTAAACTTTTAGAACATGTTTTTAGCACTGAAATATGTTTATTATATCAGTTTTATTCCAGAAGTTTGTTATTATTTATTATATGGCTTTGCGTGTATATTTCATTTTACGCGAAAAGCATATTTGTTTTTCATATGTCAATTTAAAAAGACCTTTTTTTAAATATTTCTTTTTAAAACACGCTCTGTATTTTGACACTAAGGGAGGCTCATGTTAATAGAACTCAAACTGTAATATATCTGTTTTCATGCCATTGTTTGTGCTTTATCACTTTGTTTCACTCTATTCAGATGTATCACAAAGCAAACTTAAAATCATTTGAATATTATTTCCTCGGGTTAAGTTATAATTTTTTGAAACCCCAGGTGGATTATGAATAACCTTGTACTTTATATATATAGCTTTTTAAGTGTGAAAATTATTTCAAAATATTCATTACTTCTAAAGTTTTTCAATGACATGTAAGCAATCTAAAGGAACTTATTTTTAAGAAGGTAGTTTTTTCCCCCCTAGGTCTTATTAAAGGTTTTTATTGCTTAGATATTATTTTCTTTATTTTAACTGATACTCTTAATGTAATATTTTAGTAGTGTAAAATGAAAATAAAAATAATTTAAAGCGTCTGATTAAAATTATATCTTTGGTTGCCAAAAATAATTTTAAATTTCAAGAATTTAGTCTATTTTGAGCTTTAAAAAAAATTTTCAAAAGACTTGTGCATAGTGTTCCCCTACACTCTTCAAGATAATATGCTAAAATGCTAACAAAATGGCAACATATTGGTAAGCTATATTTTTAAATTGCTTGGGAAACCATTTTTTAATAGTGATTTTGGAGAAAATTTCAAAATGCATGCAGGATGTTTCTCTGTATTGTTCTGTCATCTTGCAGAAATTTCAGTAACTTGTAAAGTACTTATCCGGAATCGCAGTGAGGAACAGTTTGTTGCAAGGCTATCAAGTATGGATGACTTGTTGCAAGTCACCATATTCTCCCCAGCTCTTCATGTCAACAAAATCTTTTAAAAGATAACTAATAAGAATCCACTTTGGCTGATGTGTGTGAATGAAAAATCTCAAATGCTTAAGCATTCAACTCTTATTGTATTGGCTAGCCTAACAAATATGACTTAGGATAAAAGAGTATTATAAAAAAAAATATTGTACAATTCAGAAACATTTGAGAGAAGAAGACAAAACTGAAAATTAAAGTTAAGTGCCTGCAGCTTTAAAAAAGAAATATTTAAAAGGATCAAAGAGAGGTAATTTGAATGCCTAACATGACAACATGATGGTTGTGAGGAAGGTTAATACAGATTCTAAAAACAGTATTATAAAACAACTTGATCCATCTATTTGACAGCCTTTATGCTTTGTTTGTTAAATACAAATGAATTAAAATTAACTGAAACTGAAAATTAAAAACCTGCAGCTTGAGAAAAAAATATTTAAAAGGATCAAAATGAGGTAATTTGAAATGCTTAACAGGACAACATGATGGTTGTGAGGAACCTGTTGTTAATACAGATTGTAAAAACAGTATTATAAAACAACTTGAGCCATCTATTTGACAGCCTTTAAGTTTTGTTTGTTAAATATAAATGAATTAAAATTAACTGCTCTACAAAATGTTTACTGAAATTTTTAATGAATATATTGCATGCGCTTTAAAGCTCAAATAAAATTAACATTATAGTTCATAGAAACCATAATCCTATGCAAAATCTCTCTTAAATTTAGTGACTATCTGTTTCAACAATATCCCCACCAAGAACTTAATTGTTTTAAATCCTTATTATAGTATACTGCAGCACATAGTTGGATATTATAACTCAACCATTTGTTAGTACGGCATTCAACACTCTTACAATATAATTAAAGAGTAAAATAAATAAAAATTAGATTTCTACCTGCATTTTTTGAAAGGCCTAAAAATATTCTTTTGACCATCAATTCTTAGTGTGATTCTTATTTTCTGGTATCCATAAAATTCATTAGTACTTTGTAAAATTAGTTACTAAAATATCAGCAACTGTGTATGTGGCAAAGATGCATGGATTTATATGATTAAAGATAATATCTAGAAGAGTGTTAGGCAAATTTGATTTTGTGTGATTAATTTTAAATAGTGTGCCCTTTTTGAAGACAAGGAAGTAGAATGATGGAATATCTATGCTGCCATATCTATGTCTCGAATTATGAGATCTTTTCTCATAGAAAACAAGAGAAAATATACTGGTAAAGATTTACAAATGTTGCCATTTTTAAGAAGTTTTTGTCATATGTTGGCGTTGGAAGATTTCAACTTGAGAAAATCAAATTTTACATACATGATTACACTTATAGTTGGCATTTTATCTAAGTTTAACATAATCTTATCATTAGTGCTGTGTTAAATTAATTACTAAAATATCAGCAACTGTGTATATCGCAAAGATGCATGGATTTAAACGATTAAAGATAACATCTAAAACAACATTTTGATTTTGTGCAGTAAATTTTAAATATCACTTTTTATAGGTGAGGGGGTAGATTAATGAAACTTTATATGCAGCCATCTTTATATATCTAATTATGGGATATTTTTTCAAAGACAACAAAAGAAAGTTAGCAGGAGAAATTTACAAATATTACCATATTTAAGAAAGTTTTGTCTTTAGTTGGCATTGAAAGATTGCATCATGAGAGGTTCAAATTTCATATGCATGATAACATTTATAGTTGGCATTTTATCTTAGTGTATGCTAGTAATTCGGAATTAAACTTTAGTCTGGCTGGGGTTTTCCCCGCCTTTTAACATACACACTTGAAGGTGAAGTCCCTCTTGTGTCAAGGTCCTATTGTTATTAAACTATTCATATTTATGAGTATTGTTTCATTGACAGTTCATTTAACTATTTGTGATTATATTTATCTATATATTTTTGTCAGATTTTGTGAATCACTGGAAATTAACCATTTTAATGGTTAAAAGTATATATTCATGCAGCTAAGATTCTGTGCTCATAAATAAGCTTTGTATAAAACTGCTTTTCTACAAAGACAAAGAGATGTCTCCCCTTTTTTTCTTTCAATTCACATGAATTTTCTTCCAATGAGAATAGTTATTTATTAAAGTATTTTAATAATACCATTGGAGATATTATGAGACATTTAGGAAGTTTTATGAAATTATTATTTTATTTTTCAAAAATTCAATATTCTTTTTCATCAATTTCAACTTTGCTAAAGGCAATAAAATTGCCTACTAACATTATTTTAACTTTATTTTTAAAATAATATTATTTTTTTCTCACAAATGAATGTTATTTAAAATTTTTCTCATAATTCAACTTCATTGTAATCAACAATGATCATCTGGGGGCAAGTTTATAGAATTTCTTTCCCATTTTATTGCTTTATTACAACTCAAAATGTATTTATTTTGTATGTTTATCCTTGGATAATCTAGTTCTAAGAAGGGGGGGGAATCTTTACTAAAAGTGCAAATTAGTTTATGTAGTTCTGAATTTCACCTTGTTTTCTTTTGCTGAGCCATTAAACTATACTCTTCAGATTTTATGTCTGTGAAGTCATGGTGCACTTTTGATTAGAAAGCCATATCATAAGGGTCAGAAATCAAAATTTCATTGAAATAAAATTATGTTAGTTTAAAGAAATTAAGTTTATTATATATGTTATTATCTTCAGTAGTATCTCAATATCTTCAATAATGGGCATCAACATTTAATTTAAATAAAACATCCTGCTATGTGTATATTTTTAACTCTCTCAACAGTTTGTTTGTCACATGCTGTTACCCAGGTTTTCAATTTTTGACAAATAATTGTATTTCATATTCAAAAGTAGAATCTTTCTTATGTCATATACTTCAACAACAAGCATTTTTTTTTTCTTTTCCTAGCACTATTTCTCATAATTTCTATTTTGACTGAATTCAAAATGAAACAGGGGGGAATTATAATAAATATATTATTAATTCTTTTATTAATTTCTATTAATAAAAATCATGCTATTTTTCAAACTTTATCACTTACCTAAGAAGAACCCTGTTAGTATACTTGCAGGGCTGTAGAATCCCATATTCTATGAATACAAATGCAAATTTTAAAATAATTAGTTTAAAGAATTGAAATATTTGGATTTTACATATTTTTTCAGTGTTTAAAACTTTTTGAAAATTTAGTCATTTCATGAAAAATAATCTCAACAATTTTGCATAGTCAAGTTTTTATAGTGAGGAATTCAACGGTTTCGGTAATAAATCTTTTAGAGTAGACTTGTAATTTCCCAATTATTGTTTAATTAAATATCAGTATTGAAAAATATATATTTTTTAATAGTATAACAGTGCTATAACAAATTTTCTATATATTTATGTCGAACTATTGGTTAGTACTCCATTAATAAAATTACGGTGAAAAGTGCTTGGTTTTCTTTTTGCTGTGAATAAAATAAATGAGAAATAGTATATTTTAATATTCATTTGTGATTAAGCTTTCATTATAGCTAAGTTGAGTTAAATTTACTTTAATTAGTTTGTCATTTACTACATAGTCAGGCATGTATATACTGTTTAAAAATAATTGTCTGATTTTTTTACTATTTATTTTTCTGCGGCCTATTATAAGACCTGCTATTGTTTAGATATGTTAAGAGGGTTGCTCGCCTTGGAGATTCTTTGTTGGATGAAATTATGTGTATTAGAAGTATGGCTTAATTGTAAATTTAAAAATAAAATATACAGGCCCAGTCATTTCCGAGAGAAGTGCATTTGAAAAATTAAGCACAGTTTATATTCTGGCTAAGTTTTAACTTGTTTGATGAAGTGGTTAAATACTTTGCTTGATGACTGGATTTAATTTAAATTTTTATAGGTTAATAAAAAATTTTTACTTAAATAAAAAGATATGTTTGCTACTTTTCTGCAAACAATGTAAGAAGGTAAAGTATGTTTCTTATCCAACTAGCTTCAAAAAGACTATTCATATCAATAGTTTTCTTTTATTAATTATGCAAGATGTCAAATAATTTTTTTTCTTATTGTTCGTAAAACAAAAGATATGAGTAACATTTTTAATAAAAATCTAACTTTAATTATTATAATCATTGTTTTATTGCTTTAGCTTGAATATCAAATAAATAAAAAGTACTCTAAGTAAAATAAAATTATATTTTAATCAATGTATTCCAAAAAATATTCACTGAAAAATTTAAATAAAGCTATCCACAGAGTGAATTGAACCCTAAATGTACTAGTCATCAAGCAAATACACTGCTCAAAAAAATTAGGGGAGCACATGTAATTAATTTTTGCCCTAATTTGCTCCTCTAATTTTTTTGAGCAGTGTATGTTACTACCATGTAACTATGCCCTAAAGAAAGTGAAATTTTGATTTAAGTATAAACTAGCTTGAGTTTTTAAATGCCATTATCACCAAATCAGCTTCTCTGTATGTCTTATTATTTTAAGAGATTAACACCTTTAAAGTATACTACTAATGCATACAATTTTATTCCCAAATGAATTCCAAGTTCATTATGAGATTTTTACTGTATGTATTTAACTTAACGTGTAATATACCCATCTTTTTTTTAAAAGTTAAGTGTAATTTCTTTGGTGAATCTTTTTATCGAATTTCTAACTCATAATTATGTTTCTAATAATTTTCTTTTTCATTTGTAAATTATACCTTTTCCTTGTTTTGGTCACTCTAACACTTATGTTGTGTATTTAGAGTGAATTCATTAGCTTGCATTTCTCTAAAACTGTTTAGCAGCAAACTCAAATTATAGATAAATTGTAGAAGAGTGCTAAATATAGTGTTGCTATACCAGCAATCTTTATGTTCAATGTAACAGAAATACAGTTATGGTCCACGAAGTTCTGAGATACAAGTACAGTGCCTGAAGTTACATAATATTTATATTAATTAGAATATAAAAATAGAGTTTTACATTTACTTTTTTAACTATTCTTATACTGACTAAAACTCATTCCGCAAGAGATATTTTGATGTTTGTCCAAAGAAAATGCAAGGTATTCATTTAGATTATCTGTAAGGAGTAAATTTGCTTGAATTCAACCATCAATATTTCTATTTGAGAAAATATTAACTGCCAAACATTTTTTTAAAAACCTTGTGTGCCCTGATTTGCTCTATAAATGATGTATTGTACAGTCTTCATTATTTTAGTACTTGAGACTTGTGTTTTTCTAGTTTAATTTTATTATAAACTAAAATAGATTTACTATTATTTCGAAATCAATGATCTATTGCAGTTATAGGTATCTTTAAGTTATAATTACAGTGTTTGTTTGCTATTTTATTTTTATTTGTGCAGTGCAAATGTATAAAAATACTCTTGTAATGTATATTGAAACATGGTGGTAAAAACATTTGCTTTCACTTTATTTTGTGAATCGTATATTACCAATCCAATATCATTAGATGGCTTTGTTACTTAAGAAGGGACAATCCTTATCATTTTTAAAAGTTTATTTTTATTAACACTGTATGGAAGCTTTTACTGAAACATAAAGACATGATTTTTGCTGGTAATATAGCATCAGCATCCAATGCATTATGTAACTTGTTTTTACTGTACATTTAAATCACATTTTTCTATTTTATTTAATGACACGATAGACAATCCTATTCTATCATAAAATAATAAATTTTTGACCTTATAAAAATTCAAAAGTAGAGATACCAAAAAGTGTTCCCCAGTTCCATAGAAAGAATCTGAATAATAGTTTGCTTGAAAATGCAGTTGAACCTATAAGTAACTGAAACAAAAAAAATCAAATCCTTTGGAATTTTATTGTGACAACTTTTGAGAAAAGTTTGGGCTATTGTTTCCTTTACGTTTTAACTTAAGTAAAAAATTAATGTATAGAACTATGTGCTATAATGTAATCAAAGTTTAGCAAATGTAGGAATTCTAAATTATCTATCTGTTCAAACAGTGATAAAGAAACTTTAAAAGTAAAGATGTTGGCTTTGGGATTTATTTAGATATTTTATAACCTAATCCTGTTACACTGAAATTTATAATTTTTTTCCTAACTTTAATGAAAGTTTTATTGCTAGATGTGATTTGAGATATAAAATGGTAAAACAAGAGTGAGAAGCAAAACTAAAAAACCATAGCAACAGGGAGGGGCAAATCAAAGTAAGATGCGTTTCTTTGGCTATGAAGAGGTGGATGTGTAGTTAATAAAGATATCAGCATTCATATGAAAAAATCAAAATTCCAGAATTTCAAGATGAGCTGATGTGACTGGTGTAGAAATAAGTTTAAATTTGTATTTATTCTTACATATTCTTAACATGATTAAAACAGTTTAACAACCACCTTTATCTGATTTGGTAATGAAAATGTCAGAATGATAATAGAGTTCTTAAATAGCTTGTTTTTGAGGTTAATTGCGATTAGATTTAATAGTGATAAAAATTATATGTCGTAGAATATCAATTTAACAGAAAAAAACTTAAAGTTGATTCTACTGGACCAATAATATTGGAAACTGATAATTTGAGAGTGGCAGTAAAATAAAAATTTATCATCTTGTGTCTTCCTAAGATTAATAGAAGATAAATTAACAAAAGAATATTTTTTTTAATGGTTTGACATTAGGATTCGATTGTTCATTAACCAAAATCAGATTATTCAATTTTTTGCTAAGATTATTCCTATGTTTACAGGACAAAAAGTCAACATAAGCATAGTTTTGCTTTACCCAAGTACTAAACGGAGAAAAAGAATTGGCAAGAAGTAAATGAAAATTAAAATAAAAGTATTTGAATAACAACACAGAATAGTCATTTTCACCTGTTAACAACCCTGCTATAATTAATGCTACTTTTGATTTTAACAAAAGTGAAAATGACTGATACACTTGCATTTCAGCAAAGCACTCAACCTCAAACATTCATACCTTGTGCCATAGACTTGCTTGCGATTTAGCAATTATCATCTCACCGCTAACTCAAATATCCATACTGTTAAAAAGTCTTATGATTTTGTTTCCCAATTAGTACATCTCCACCCCTCTCTTGATGTTGTTTCTCTTTTCACTAATTTCTCCATATCTAGTGCTATTGATTGTTGAAGATATCTTCCTAGACAATACCATTTTTCAGCAAACTGCTTTCCAATGGTAATTTCTACAAACATATTAAAAGTTGTAACTTATTCAATCATTATTTTGAAGAAAAGCTTCTTAAATTGTTTATATTCTCGTGGTGGGAAAGATTAGTGGACAATACTTTTGTCTTAGTAGACAGCGATACTGATTTTCAAAAGTTACTTTACATTGTCTACTCAATTGACCCCATTATTTGTATGTGAATTAATTTAAATGTGGAAATTATTTTACATTACCTTTTTTTTTAATGCTCTTGCTATTGAATACCCTGATCATTTTTCCACCTCTGTGTATCGTAAATATTTTACTGTCATGTTGATTCTAATCACTTTAATTGTAAAAAAATTTCTGCATTTCATACTTTCATTTTCAGTGCACTAAACATTTGCTCTGACTCTTCTTCTTTAAACTAAGAACTTAACTTTCTCTGTTTACTGTTAACCGTTAAAGTCATTTTTAGGCTTGTTAATAAAATTATATAAAAGTCTCTTAAAGATCCTATTAGTTTTGATAATTTCTGGGACATTTACCACATCACTTGTCAGTGCGACCTTGGATTTGACTTAAGGAACATGATAGATATGTCTGTTATCAAGAATACGAGAAATCATCAATTGCTGCACATTGTTGGAATCTTGGCAACTTTGTTTTATATCATCTGGCAAGTCTCGATCGGCACCGGTTTTTGAGTGCTTGACACATGTTATTTCCAGTTTTTAAATCAATTTATATCTTACCCTTTCAGTTTCTTGGAATTTAATGGCTTCTTAAATTATTTGTAGTGAAAGAGAATTGGCTTACTGTTATCCTTGAGCTCATAATACTGCTGCCCCCAAAATGATCTTTTCTCCTCTTATTTTACCCTTGTATGAGGCTTAGATTTCAGCACCTGGTGTTGTAATGTAGTTTCAAAACTTTTTAATATTTAATTTGTGACAATCATAACCATGTTATTAAATAATTTACCTAATCATAAGTTTAGTTATTTTTGAGGCCCCAAGATGCAATTACTAAGTATGATTACTGTAGAGATGTATCAGGTTTGAATTGAAGTACCTATCATTTTTTGGAAATTTTAATTGGTAAAATTTCATAAAAAATTTTTGACTAATACTTTCTAATGACTTTGAATACTTTCAGCTTAATATATAGAAGTAAATTTGACAAATATCTATCATAACTTGAAATAAGAGTACATATAGAGTCAAAACTTCCCAAACACTTTAACTATAGAAGTTTCAAAGAGGTAATATATAATATTTCTTAAATTTACCACTCAAAACACAGCTGTTTGCTTAGAAGTAAAACATAGTTTTAAATATTTTTATGATCCTGCTTCTTTAGATCTACTTTAGAAAGTATGGGTCTTTGGGCCCCAAAAGTGCTTAAATTTTTTTTTTTTTGGAATTTTTCAAAAAAGAAGTCTGCAATATAATTTATACATATTTATTTCTTATAATCATGGTTATTTATTTTAACTTTCATATTGATTTTCACATAAAATGTAAATATTAGAAAAAATGCAATTAATAATTTATCTAAGAATTAGATAGAAAATTTCATATCGGCTTTCTTTTTTATATGTACACAGAATGTTTAAAATAGCACTTTGCTAAGGGTACCAAAAAAGTGTATCACTGAAGAGAATGTAGTTGCACTAAAAGAAAATTCTTAAAAAATAAATGAAGAAAAATGAGAAAATTCTTAAAATTACTTGGTATTTTAATAATCAAAAGACAATTCTTAAAAATTATAAAGTCAATTAGAAACTACAACTACCAAAAACAAATACTTGTAAAATAAAGTTGCTTGAAATATTTTAATTTTTTTTCTATATTAATATTAAATTAATAACTATCATTGCTTTAAATTATTAATAGTTTCTTAACTAAATAATTATAAATAAAATTCAAAGAAAAATTTGAATTGACTGTGAAATGCATTTTGAACTTAATAAAGTTAAAAATCTTTATGAAATAAATTTATCTGTCAAATGATATTCTAAAAACTGGCAAAACATACAGAAGAGGAGAAGTTTACTAATTACTTGTTACTAATGTATAATTTTATAAATATGCTCTGTCAAAACTCTAAATTTCATTTAAAAAATTACCCAATAATATTTTTTATTACAATTCCAAAATGTAAAAACCTTTTATTAACTATTATTATTATTTATTTTAAAAATGTTACATTCTTGTTACTTCTTTAGTAGTGCAACTGTAATACTATTTATTTTTTATACCCTTAGCAAATTGCTATTTTAAATTATCTGTGTACAGATGGTGGAAAAATATCCTTTTGAAAAGATCACCTGATTTTCCATATTTAATGACTACTGACATGGATTTTTAGAATTTTGTTCTATTATTACTAAATCAACTTCTAATTACATTCTAAAAATATTATAGTCTATTTGTACATTTACAAAACAATTTTGATTTTCTAATATATACCTGTTCAGCATTGAAAATCATTACATGTGTTAAATAAAACAAATTACCTGTACTCTTGTTTATCATGGTTTCATTTTTCCATTATGAACATCTGAATCTTGTGTAAATTACTGCATCATGTGGCTATCTTATCTACATGAAACAGTTACAGCTACAGTTTATGTTCACATTACAATAGGCACATGAAATATTTATGTAAAATTACATTCAATAGTTTTCAGTACCTTAACACTACCTGTCATAATTGTCAACCTCATCATTGTGCGCATAGTATTAAACATGTTGAACTAATTATGGCTTCTTTTTTTTTCCATAGGCTATAGAAGCTAAAAGGAAAGAAAGAGAAGAAGCAAGGAAAAAATATGAACAGAAAAAAAGGCTTAATATGAAAAAATTATCTCAAAGAACTAAATGGGGTCAACCTGTTATGAGGGGCAGAATGGAAATATTATTAGAAAAAATTGAAAGGGCTGTAGGATCAGATTCAATAAATAGATGATATTAGTATAAGTTTATGTTATTTTCATTATATATGAAGAAGTCATCAAACTATTTGTTATAACTAATAATGTTTAAAATGAATTGGAACATTAATAGCCTCAATACATTTAAAGATATTTAGTAGTTAAATCACAACTAAAACGTTTGTGCTTTTTATTATAAAATTTGAAATTGAATAGCTTATGAACTTTTAAAAAAGCTCATTTTGAATTTAAAAAGTTGTCACATAAGAACCAATGTAAGAAGTTTAACAAATAATATACTAATTCTGAGATCTTTTTCGTAAATGACATTGACCATGCTATTAAAAGTCAAAAGATAAATACCAAAGAAAAGGTCAATTCTATGACACTTATGATTTTCATTTGATATCAAATCTAATTCATGTCATTTCATGGAACACTAACATTTTTCTATAATTGTGGGATTTTCATACTTATCATCTAAGATGATATGTTAGATGAATTATCTATTAATAAGATTTAAATATATGTTCATTAAAGCAGCGGTTCATAAATGGTGTCCCTAGGGTTTCATGGAAAGGTCATAATGGTTCCGAGAGTGGGGACTTATTTTAACCAGTTCTGATTTTTGAAACCTGTATTTATATCTAATCAATAATCCATTGTTTAATTAATATTTCAGTAATTTTTAAGAAATTATTTAAGTAAAATGACAGTGACAAAAATAGCAAATCTTTATAATACATATAGTTATTCTAAGTACAATACATGAATTGTGAAGAACATATTTATAAAAAATTTAATCAATATTTCTTACTGAACTTCTCAATTCAAAAAAAATAAATGTATCGATAAAGAAACATGTTTACCTGATAATCACTCTCAACGCTTTTATATACGAGTACATATATGTATATATATATGTTTGCTTTCATTTCAAGAAAAAACATAATTCAGCTTACTCGATATATTTTTAGATAATGCAGATTCAAAAAAACTAGTTCAAAACTAGACTAAATGCCGCTCTAGCTCTGCAAATTCAATTGTTTGGCGTGAAATCTAATTTTAAAACTAATATTGATAAAATGATTAAAAAAAAATTTTTTTCAGGTGAAACATTTTTATAATAATTAGTAGTCCATTCAAAATAATTATGCTTTCGGCTATATGCTATACATATATTCACAATTGCTTAAAGTATGAAGTCAGGAAAGCTAAAAGTGAGATCGCTTTGGGTTTTTATAGCCGAAAATATTGGGAACCACTCAATTAAATGATGGGAGAAAAAATCTTTTCACTTTGTAAATATAAATGCAAAATTTATTTATTTTTAATCAAAATGCCCATAAAAATTTTTAGAATAAAAATTAGTTAGAAAAACATTACCTAAAGTCCTAACGAGTGCAGTTAAGTTATATGAAAAATTCCTTTGTAGTTTTTTTTTTTTTATATGATAAATTTTCAAAAATTTTTGGATACCTCATCTAAAACATGTGGGCAATGTGTTAAATTAGTTTAAATTGAATATTATAACTATTTATGTTTTGAATTCAATTCCAAAAATCATAAACTCTACTCATATGAGTGTATATTATGTGGCTTCCCTTCATCATCAGTGGTCACCTTTTAAAAATTCAAATAAAGATGAATTTTTAAAAATTATTTTTAAACGTCTCACAATTTTTTGAAATTATTTTATCATGCATAAATTAATTTCAATTACACATACATTTTAGATTAAATTAAATTGGATATTACCACATATATTTAATTAGTTTTAATAATTAAATATGAGGTACTTATTTCTGACTAAGGAGATTTTGAGCTCACAAGTAGTAATGATAAGAAAACGTGTTTGCATATCCTGCATAAAAATAATTTTTCTCGCGAAACTTTGATCTGGAATAATATTGTCTGTTGCTATTCTTATTGACTTAAAAATTATGTATTGTAATCAAGCAATTATAGATTTATTTATTTTTTTTTTGGGGGGGGGGGATACTGTAAAACTTTCTTAATAAAACGTATCAATATTTTTTTTAATGTATCAATCTAATTATCCATTAAGAAAATCTAATACCAAAAAACGCATGCAAGGATATTTTTTTTTGTAAAAACCTTCTGGGTTTTTTTTTTTAAATTTTGTAAAATCTGCTTTTTTTAATGTAACGATTTTTGTTTTCTTCAATGGAATTAATCATCGGGAGAAAAAGAAGAAATTTCTAATCATAATATGCTAGGATTCAAAAATTCCCCATTGTATATTGCCACGGTACCTCGATATAATAATCGCCATTTTTACCTGGATGTGTGATATATTTTAACCAGTTTTTTCAGATCCGTTCGCTAAAAGGCAATCGTTTATAAAAGAACAAACTATTGAAAGGAAATAATTAATTCAGTAAAAAATGATTTAAATGGGAAGTTGTCTTTACGCTACTCTTCATTTTTTAATGTGATGGCTTCTGGAGAAATAGTCAGCGACATTTAACATTTGGAGAACCGTGCCAAAATTTTAAATATTCAACAATCGTAACAGCATCATTGTCCCTCATTTATTACACAAAAGAAATATGAAAATTCTGAAATAGGGATTTTAAAGTTATTAGTTCGATTTAATTTATGTGTTTTAATCGACATACTTTTTAACAAGCAGTTACTGATTGATAAAAATCGTTACAAAATGAAAAAGTATGGCCGACTCAAAAATTAATAAAGGACATTGCTATTGTACAATACTCTGATATAATGAGAAAAAAATATATTTAAACTGAGACTGAAATATTTCATCTTATTTGTTGTTGGTTTCAACCATCAAATAAATAAAAAAAGTATTAGTTCATAATTTAAGTGAACCGATATTGTGGAGGTTAGTTTATATTTACTTTTTTTATTGCTAGATGGCAGAACCTGCGTTGTTTTCATTGAAGAGTAAGAAAACTGAGAAAAGAATTTTATTAAAATCATTTCTGGAGCGATAAAAAAAAAAAAAAAATTAGACCTTATAAATCTTTTAAAGGTAATCTATTTCCTTGTTCTATCGAGAAAGAGACAGATTAATTTGATATAAATATTTTAAAAAAAGTAAGGAGTTAAATAATTTTTCAAATATTTATCACAAGATATATCAGCTATCACATTTTTCCCCATTATAAATAATAAATCTTTTTGAATTTTAACTATTCTCTCTACTCGAATCGTTACGTTGCGTCTTAAAATAAGAAAGATTTATAAATGCATAATAATAATAACTTTGCGCGCGCGGTAGAGCTCTCAACTCTACAGGGTAGTTTTAACTTTACTTGGCCATTACTAGAGGGCAGAACTTGTACCAGAATTAATTGAACATTAATAAAAGATCCCCCTGTTCAAGAAATAATTTACCAACGATTCCTAATTTTTAAGTACGGTTCCTAATTAATAAGACTACTAATTTATTAAATTTTTTTCAGCTTTTTGTCTATAGAAATCTTAAAATTAGGTTTTCAGTTCAATTCACAGGGTGGGAGTAGAATTTACGTGAAAACTAGAAGTCGAAAATAAATGTTAAGAATTGCTTTCCGAAATACATAATTCTTTACAAATGAACATGGTTATTTCATGTTAAATTGAAAGATGCGAAATTCTAATGAAATTTTTTTATGAATGCATATCTTTTTCATTATACATTTAATGTCGTATAATGGTGATATTTATACATATAGCTTTAAAATTTTGTTTTTCTTTCTTCGCTAACATAATTTCATAATAATTTTACTAGCATAATTTCATAATAACAATTGAAATATATAATAAATACTGGATGAGTGATTAGATCTAACTTTAATTACAGATTTAGTAAATCATAACTGGATAAAAAAGAAGTCCTAATTCGGAACCCCTGTGACTCTTCCGCAGGACCTTAGGGCTCTGATAGGACACCTTTTTTAAACCGCTGCCATTCACAATACTTTTATCTTATCAGAGAAATAGGTAATCATTCAAATAGAGTATGATAGAAATTTTTTGCATTTCATTTCATATTTTGAAAACCACTTTACTTACGTACAGGATTTTTTTTTTTTTTTAATGAATTCCGTTATCGAATTTTATAAACTCCTTGACCTAAATGAAATTCTGCTTTATTCATGCTAAATTGTTGCAGAGTTAAAAATAAATAAATTTTCTGCTCAAAATTTAAAATTTTTGTTTCTTTTCATAAGTTTACAGTGCGCAAAAGGAAAAACTGGAGAACATAATAACTTTTTATCTAATGATCAGATTTTTGCCTACTACTAAGAAATCTTAATGGTTCAAAAGTATAGCTTTAAATATACTTATTCATTTATGTAAACGATATTTTAAGATATCCGAATAGTTTCCGAATATTTTTTTTTTAAATATTAATATAAAGTTTTTAAAAAAAAAATAGTTTTTCTGTTTTATTATGTGTAAAAACTTATAAAACTCGCAAAGAAAATTATTATTTTAAAATGACCATTAATAGATAAAAATAAGGAATTTTTTTGCATATAGGCTAAACACTGTAAAAAAAATTATATCACTTAAAAAAAAAAAAATCTTTGAGGAGTTTATTTAGAAGTATCATATCACATATTATCAACTCTGTTTTGAACTGTTATCTTAAAGGCAAGTATATTTACTACTGAGTTCGAGATCTGTGTATTTAAAAAAGCATATTTTTAAATATTTCCGCACTTGTCTTTGCGAAAAAAACATACATAAAAAATGAAATTCTGCTTTTTTTCTCTTAGTCTGTCGGTTAAAGCATGTGTGCTATTATTACAAGCACTCATGAAAAATATTCAATAATTAATTTAAAAATAGATTAAGATATCGTGTTTCAGGTGGTGTAAAATCTGAAATAATCTGATTTTGAGATAAACGCATTTAAAAGACTTAAAATCATTAGTCTATCCAATCTTATGACGATGCACAAAAATTGCTATAACTTTGTAAATAAATGGAATACATACAAAAGTAAAGTAATTATAGAAAGCTTAGAGTACAGGAATTTTAAATTTATAATAAACTTAATGTTGGAAAATTTTCCCAAAATTGTGCTTTTGCTCTATTCAGATACTTTAAGTTACGAAAAAGACATTTTAAAAAACTTACTTTCTTTCAGCAAACATACCTTTTTTCGATTAATTTGATTTTTGATTCACTAATTCAATCGCAGAGGGGAGGGACCGCAATATAGGAAATATTGTCTCACTATTTTAGCCGGGACAGTTTTCGACAATTTACACTCCAAGTTAATTTTTTTTATACCTACCTATTTAGCCATGAGCGATTTCGCACAAAATTTTGAATCTAATTTTTTTACCAACATTTAACTACATAACATAAACTAGGTATACAAATATTTTTTAAACTATTTTTTATTTAAAAAATGATCGCAAAAGTTTGAAATTTTAATGTAAACAAAATATTACATCATTTTTAGTAGTAGTAGTAGTTCATTAACGTCGCACTAGAGCTGCACAATGGGCTATTGGCGACGGTCTTGGAAACATCCCTGAGGATGATCCGAAGACATGCCATCACAATTTTGATCCTCTGCAGAGGGGATGGCACCCCTGCTTCGGTAGCCCAACGACCTGCACGCGAAGTCGAGCACTTTACGGTAGCACAGTTTAACGAGGACCAATACCGCACACCCTCGGTCCCTACGCAGACTGATCCAAGTGGTGACCCACCCGCACACTGACCGCAGCCAGTGATGCTTGACTTCGGTGATCTGCTGGGAACCGTGTCTTAACGATCAGTCCACTGCGGGACTACATCATTTTTAAACTGCGTAAATGTGCACCACAAAATGCGAAATTTGAGCGGAATCGGCCAAATATTTGAGATGAAAAAACGACTCCTTTGAAAGTTTACTACTCAGAAATTATTCAACCGATTTTGCATAATTTAAGGGTAAAACTTAGCAGTATACACCTTACAATTAAAAAAGTTTTCCATTCATTATTAAATTAAAAAATTATATATGTTTGGATGAATGGCAATTAAATCTCTATTAAATTAAAACGTCAATTAAATTAATCAACAAACGGCAATTAAAACGTCGTGCTCCACAAAAAAATTAAATATATTATCAAAATCTCTGCGTAATTATTAAAAAAAAAATTTACTGTAAAATTAAAATCTTAGAAATTGCTCATTTTACATTTATTTCTATATTTGAAATTTGATACAGAATTATTACTTTCGTTTACTATATGCATTTCCGAATAAACTATTAACACAAACGTTGAATTTTATTGAGAATATCACATACATAATCAATACACTCCTCTATTAGAGAGAAAAAAAAAACCTCTCTATTTGCGTTTGTTTTCGTTTACTGTAACTCTAGCTTTGGTTTCTTTCTGCCCTGTTAAATGTTGACGAAAATTTCGAACATGCGTTGTGAAATTCGTTGCATTATTTGTTCCAAAAACCTCGTAATACAAGATAAAATTCGCATTCCGTTGATATTGATTTTTATTATTATTAATGGAATACGGTTTAACCCAAAATGGTTGAACTTTTTTACATTCTGATGAATCACAATTGAAAGTTACCGTTACAATCTGTGAAACTATTTTCAATGGATGTTTGTAAAAATCAAAATGGCCTCCAAAATTAGTACAAACCTTACTCTTTAAACTTTTTGCGAAAGTATTACTTTCCTCACTTAGTGACTATTTGTAAAATAACTGATTATTGGAAACAGCCACTCATGAATTTCAAAAATACTGACTTTGCGCATCCGCAAACTTAATAAATTAAAATATAAGATTCCTTATTGATTAACTCTAAAAACTTTAATTTAATTCTATTGCACCATTAATCAGCAATAATTGAAATCAAAACCTTAAGGCACCGTAAAATTACATTTAATAGCAGGCAATGTATTCTGTGAACTTGAGAATAAAATCTAAGAAACAAAACCCTCAACCTTGGATTCCATTTTTCGCATTCTTAAAAGTGCTCGAGATTAGAATCATTATATAAGTTTGTTACAAAAACCTTTTTCAATTGATGTTTTAAAAGTTAAAACCGAAATGGAACCCATATTATTCCCGTTATTTTCAAAATTCTACGAAATTATTCGAATATTCTCTGTGTCGAAAGCTAATTGAACTATCTGCATCTTTGTAAACAGCTCTATTGCCATGCGCTTGGCTGATAAGGACTGGAATTTTCTAATCAGCTTGATACTTTTTAGGTTTACGGCAGTGAGCTAACATACCTCTAGGCTAACTAGAAAATGCATCATTCATTGCTGAATTAGTCTGATTTATAAGGCAGTTTTCAATTATCCTTTGTTTGTAATGGTAAGTTATATAAACCTTATTAAAGGTTTATAAGACTTTTTATAATGAACCTTTATTGCAAACTGCTTTATATAATCAATTCACCTGATTCCTATCAGGCATTCTGTAATAACCCCGTAGTAGTGAAGGTTAAATATGAAAAGTCTATTAAGACCTCTTTGCAATTAACTTTATTGCAACCTGCTTGATATTATCAATTAACCTGATTCCTATCAGGCAGTAAGTCCAGAGTAGTGAAAGTTAAATATCAAAAGCCTTATTAAAGGTTTATTGCTATAAGCCTAAGCTTGTTCAGCCTGAGTGCTTATTTATTCTTTCTCCAATGCGCCTTAAAGCATATAGACTGATTGAAATAAGATAAAAACATCAGGCCTATATAATACTGAAATTTTTTCCAGTTAACCTGGCTCCAAAATGCTGGCAAAATTTTCAAATAGCCGGCGTTTTCAATAAGCCTATAACGTATGCACTTCATGATAATATATGAGGTGAAACCTTGTATCCCGCCAAGAACTTGAGCATATTATTTCATACTAAGAAGATGATTTCTCAGGTAAAATTTGCATTACATAATCATTGACTTTTTCACAATCCGAGTCAATAGTTGAAGCATAAACTTAAACCCATTGTGGTGCTTCCGCCGCCAAACGCGTTATATACATGTCTTTCACGCACTATTATACCTTTCAGTGATCGCACAAACCTGAATGCAACAAAAAAATATTCCATCTGAAAAATATCACGCCTTTGGATCATCAATTTCGTTCGATAAGCTGATAATCGTCGATTATACAAGTTGCTGTCCCCCTTAAAAACTGTATTCTCAAAGTAAACCCAAAGACGATTACGAATTGCTGAATAACATGAAAAGCCAGATGGCATAGTTGGCATGGTCCACCCCCTTTATATCTTTTCATGGACACGAAATTTTCCGTGGTTAACTTAATCCTCGGTTGAACGTCTCTTTTATTTTTAAGTTGACAGCCGTGGTTAACCGCCATAACACGAATGCATTTTAGAGACTGAGTTATGAAAAAAAGGGGGGCATTGAAAATGTATATCAATCCCCAAGGGATCCCCCCCCCTTCCATCATCACGCGGTTTCGGAAGTTGGAAAAAGGTCTTAATACATCCCCAAGTCCGAAAATCGAGCGTAGCGAATCTATTCAGAGTCATACTGGGGCTTTTCTTGATTTTTTTAGGGGATGCTGTTTTCTCACGGATCTTTCCAATTTATTCGAAACACCCCTGCCACCATTAAGCAGGATATTGTATGTGATCGCTGTGATTGTTGTTTATAACGCTATAAACTTTCAGCACCAAGATGAAAAAAATAGAATTAATTTGTGTAACTTAACATGCAAATGAACCAATGAATTTAAACCATGCATTACAATAAAATGAACATGGGATTTTCATGTAGCAGCTGTAATTGTTAATAAATTACTAAAAGTTTCATTTTATTGTGTACTTGATATCCGAGATGCAAAATCTGTGAACTCCATCTTTTCTATGAAAAAACTAATTTTAATTCATTGTTGTTTTAAGTTTTAAATCTGTTTCAATATTAGCACTTTTTTTTAGATTTTCAGTAGTATTTTCTTTAGTAGGTTGGTATACTTAGTAAGGAATTCTGATTTTACATTCGCTTCATTTCTCTTATTTTGTTGAGGATTCTGAGATCGAAGTTGCAGTCAAGTTTTTCATTATTTAGAATTTTAAGAAATCTAGGTTTTTAGCAAGTGTTTCATTGTTTAGCATTCTGTTAAACACTAGTTGTTAACAGATATTTCATTGTTTAGGATTATGGGAAACAAAAGCTGTTAGCAGATTCAGCAACTACGCTTTTGTTGCGATGTGTATTTTTGATTTCTTATTATATATAGATGAATACTTAACATCATTTTTTCAGTTAAAAATTTCACTAGCACTGAAAAATAATTTTAAATTATATTTTTTTTATTTAAAAATTGATATTTTAATTATTATTATTTTATTTTTAAAGATAATGCCCTTAATTAATGAAGTTTGGGAAAAAAAGTTTCATTCCCACAAAATTTTGGTTCCAAATTTTATAATTTTTACAAGATATTGTCAGATAACAATTTATAACTCAGAGGTAGCCTGGATACATTATTTTTAAAAATACATTTTAACAAATTGAAATAAATATATATATATATGCTAAAAACAATGAAATTAAATCAATAATGTCCAAAAATCTAGTTCAGTACATTCAACAAAAAATAAACATGTTTTTTTTAATTAATTAATTTATTTATTTTTATTGTTTTATGAAGAGGTCACACATTTCCTTTATAAGAAAAAAGTGTAATATTGGATTCATTGTAAATTAATATTTCATCGTTGAAAATATATTTTTTGTACATATTTTTAAAGAAAAAAATTTTTATATTTGATAAATTTTAAAGTTAAGACATAATCTTAAAAATCTAGTTTATGGTGTTACTTTACTTCGTTTGTCTGCAAATTGTATTGATTCAAAAGTTAGAATTTTTAGAGCGTGTTGAACTATAAATTCGTTCAAGTTTGTTGCTACCTTAATATGGTGTAAAATTGAACCATAATATCGTAACTCTTAAACTTGATTTTACGAAATTATGGCTTAACGTGAAAGTAAATATGGTCCAATTTTACATTTAATTAATTATTCATCAAATTTGGATTGAAATGCGGATTAGAATTGTACCGATTTTTTTGTGAGTGTAAATATTAACACTGACAAATCTTATTTTTTAATGTGAAACACGACATGTTAAACAACTTACACGAATATATGTTGAAGGTATTATATTCGTACTCAATGGTTCAACATACATAATATATCAAAATTTAATATACGTTGAACCATAACATCGCTCAAGTCGCAGCAACCATTATATGGTGTTAAATTGAACCATATTATAGTACTCCTTAAACTTGATTATACGATACTATAGCTTAACTTGAAAGAAAATATTATTCAGTTAAGCATCTAATTAAAATTGCTGCAAATTTACCTTGTGTTTTGGTTCGAAATATTGACAATATGGTTCAACATTAAACTGATTTTTTAAGGTCAATATTTACATTTTCAAATCTTATTTGTTTAAATCAAATGTAGCATATTTAACACCTAACATCACAATGTGGCCAATACTATAGGCGATATCTCTAATTGTATAGGCCATACAGGCCCTATACAATCAGATCAAATAGAGATAAAGGCTAATAACATTGCATATCGGAAATTCAATATTTACATGTTCAGATCTCATTTGTTTAAATCAAATGTAGCATATTAAACCCTTAACATCACAATGTGGCCAATAGTATAGGCGATATCTCTAATTGTATAGGCCATACAGGCCCTATACAATCAGATCAAATAGAGATAAAGGCTAATAACATTGCATATCATACACTTATTCAATAAACGAGATCAAATCGTTTATATGTCCTCACCCTCTTCCCTTTTTGCACCCATTCTTCCCACCCTAAACCATAACCGACCCGTTGCCAGTGCTTCAGTTATGTCCACGAATTGAAGGGGGGGGGGGTAGCAATAAGCGATACAAAATAAATCCCCTTCTGAAAACCAGGTCCTTTTGTGTGCCGGGGCGTCCCCATATTTATTTAACTCCTGCGGCCGCTGACAAATTGGGGCAGCCGCCTGTTCCATAGCCAAAGTACTAGGTATTAACGATGGCTGAGATTTTCTAAAAGGAGATACCGCGACTGGGACTGACGGCTTAGGCCCATTGATTGAGCTGTTAGTGCACTCTCTCATATATCATTGCCCGGCCGACGCCCGATGCTGGTTGGAATATACATCGCTCTTTCTTGGCGATTAATCATTTTGGCTTAGGATGCAGATCGGAGGGTGGGTTGGTAGAATCTTTGGGCCGAAGGAGTGGATTTGATGGGGTTTGTTTATTCGTATGATTATTTTTTCGGATAAAAATACCCGCGTATGCATGTAATTAGTATTCAAAAAAAAATTTTCTTTATTAATATAAAGAAAAACTTATACTTATAGTGATAATGTTATTTACGTAAACTACTAAGCGTAACTTCTGTATTAACTTCTGCATATAGTGTGTATAAAACATTATAATGAACCGAATAAAATTAGAGACAAAATATTTTAACATTCTGTGTTTAATCGTCGTTGCAAGTTTTAGGCCTCATTTAAAGAATCCAAAATTGTAAAAAAAGAAAATATTTAAAAAAAAAATAACTAAAATAATGAAAAAAATTCAAATAATGAAAAGAACTCATAAAATGCCATACATACTGCAGTTCCGTACTCATGAAGATCCTTGAAAAGGCAAACAAAAGGAAGATAGAAAGCAGGTGTGGTGGGGTTTTTCAAATATATGGAAAGAAATGATATACTAGAAAGGTTATTTAGTAGAATTTTTCAAAATCTGAAATTATTTTCCTAAATCTATATTAATGGCTTTGAGTTGTGAAATAATGTTAAATAACTTTAGAAAAAAAAATACTTGAGCCTATAATCATAGGTTCAAGTATTTTTCAAGTTTATCTGTGTGGGGATATTGAGACTGTTTAATATCCTGATTTTGTCATGCTCTTCAAGTCAAAGTTATACATTAATGAACAGACGTTTAGCTTGTCAAATATACCAAGAAATTTGGCAAGTATCCTTGCTATTATAATAATATCAGCAATAGAGTCCTTAAAATTGAAGAAATTAATTTTTTAACTTGAAAGAAAACGACTTTAAGTTCAAACTTATTCCCGACTCTTTGATAATAAAGTAAAACGAAAGTTCGAAATCGACAGTTCTTTGAATTATTTCTTATACAGTTAATTATAGTGATTAATTTCTTGTAGAGTTATGAAGGATAGAGAGAAGGTCAACAACGATTCTTGGAAGTGTTTTTTTGTCACCAAAGGAAAATAAATTTTTAAAAAAATCGCCACAAGTTAAATGCTTTACGATTGAGGGGCAAGGTATAATTTTAAATCATTTATACAATTTTGCCGCTAAGAGTTCTATGGGCTTTAGAACGATCAGATAACTTAGATATTTTACAAGCTATTAAACCTTTTTAAAACAAATCAATTTAGCGACATTTTTTCATCCAGGTAAAAATTATCAAAATCAATGAAACTTCTCAATTTTTATATGCAGTGTTGAGATAAATATTTAAAAAAATTAAAACGCAAACACTTTTCCTTTCCAAAAAACATTAGCTTATTTTTCATATTGAAGTTATGCGCCATTTTCAAATTTAGTATGTAGGATGCTGGCTAAAGACAGGCTTAAATTGACCAACTAGTCATCATTAACTATTGCAAACTCACAGCATATTATTATGTATAAAAAAAAAAGTATATATTTGCAACAAACCGTTATTTCATTTGACGACCGAATCTTCAAAAAGCAGAATTAAATATTTTAAGATCTTCATTGGGGAGATTATAAGAACAAATTTCAACCATTGAAGAGATTAATAGATCAAGTTTTTGCACGCTAGAGGGAATTTAGCGTGCAAAAAGCAGTTTAGTTATGATTAGGGAATGGAGTCTTAAACACTTAGAAATTCATAATAATTATGAGTAATAAGAACGTCTGAGAAGTTACAGCACAAAAGTAATCCTATATTTACTGGGATATTTTAGTCATTCGGTTTATTTCGTTTACAACTCTCCAAGAAATGCAATCCTACATTTATTATTATTATTCAGATGGTAACAATACTTGTCCTTTAAACCAATACTTCAAAGCAGAACAGATTGTAGAATCCTTATTGTGGAATCCTCCGACAATAGATTAACCATTTGGATAAAGTGCTTGTACCTTTGATGTACCTGTAGCACAAACTGAAAGCAAAAATTTAAAAATAGGTACAATTCTACACAAGACTATTATTGGTTCTAAACATTAGAAAAATAAAAAATCATATATTAAAATTTTTCGAAAACTAATTTAAAATATAAAATACCGGAAAATTTTCAGACTTACTTAGACATGCAGTAACATCTAAAACATAAATTATGACTCATTAAGACATGAAATTTTATTCGTTTGTGGTCATTTTATGAGTTGCTACAATTATTTTCTGTTATGTATTTTTACGCTTTTTTATATTCCCATGTGTTGCTTCGTAGTTTCATGTATTTCCGACAGTTTCACCTCGCAAAAATTTAATTTTATGCGGTTTTGTGAAATTTACGATAAACATAAATAAGCTATCTAAATTTACATAATTAGTTCAGTTAATTATAGTTAATCATACATAAGTTTCGTTTATTTAAAATACAGACGTCATAATGTTTGTGTCCTGCAGTGAACTAATCTTAAAGACAAGCATCACTGGCTGCGGTCAGTAAGCGGGTGGGTGACCACTTTGATCAGCCTGCGTAGGGAGAGAGGATGCGTGATATCGGTCCCCGTTAAACTGTTCTACCGCAAAGTGCTCGACTTCGCGCGCGGGTCGTCGGGCTACCAAAGCAGGGAAGTCATCCCCTCTGCAGAGGATCAAAATTGCGATGGCATGTCTTCGGATCATCCTCAAAGATGTTTCCCACACCGTCACCAATTGTACAGCTCTAGTGCGACGTAAATCAAGTACCTATCTACCTATTATAATGTTTGTAAAAAACAATTCCAGAAAAGGTAGTTTTAGAGCACGTACCTTTTGCAAAAGAGGAAATTCTAAAAGCTTATACGTTAGACAAAAATCGAGCCCCAAGCAATGAAAATCTTTGCTTGCAATACACATTTATTTCTATTAACAAAATAGTTTTAAAAAAAAACATAGATGCATACAGTTTATGATCAACATAAAGAGTTATTACAGAAATACATTAGATTTATCTAGCGGGAGCTAAACTAAAGCTAGGTACTAGTCGATCGATGTCAGATTTTGGGTTTGTTTGGTAGTTAATATCGCATTAGCGCTACTCTAACATTCTACTGGCGATAGTATGATATCTATTTTGAATGATGATCCGAAAACAATGCTGACGCTTACTCATATTGTACTGCATTATTTATAGAGGGTAGATAGTAGTAGGAATCACCATGAAGCTCTCCAATCTCCTAACCATGTGTGGACTTTTCCGGCCATAAAGCCAGCAGAGACATTACACTAAGATTTGATCATTAAAAAATACAAACTGATCCAGCACTCAGCGTTTAACACAACGAAACGAACCTCGATCCAAACCGATGCAAGCAAAAACTCTACCTACCGCAATGATTAAACCAAATTTAGGTACAGGCTAAAAACTAGAAGCAGTACATTTCGAACGAAAAATTAAGTACCATCAGTCTTAAATTTATGTAAAAGAAATTAAATTATATAAATCATTAACCATTACATGATTAAATTATGTAGACACAGATTTGAAATATTAGTACAACCAGTACTGACACTTGCTGCAAAAGACGATGATTCCAGAGGTGAACCTTGTAAAAGGGGGGATTTATGTGGATGGAGGAGGGCTAATGAAAGCACAAACCATGTAATGCTGTTGAGAAAGAGGGGAGTAATCACAAATACTTCTGGGGGTTTTCACTTTTCCCATGACGTAGACAATTATTATGAGTATTGTGAGTGTAATTTGCGGTTGTCGCAGAGAATTAAATTCATTTATTTGTTCCAACTGTGGAGATGTGAGATTTTATAAATGGCTTTTGGTTGCAGAAAAGCGGTTAAATAAGCGGGCAAATGCGGGGGAGCAATTACATTACACAAGGGATGTCCCCATTCGCTCGTTTGTTGTGGAACGAAACAGCAGTGCTTGATTTGAGAGCGTTTCGCTGGTGATTTATTGTTTCACGTTCGCTTCAGTAAACGGTTCCGGTAAGAAAAAAAAGAACGTTTCCTCTTAGCGTCGTTTTATTCGAATACGATAAAGGAGTTGTTTTACATGCATAGCTAATTGCTTAGTTACGAAGCTTATGATGAAGCTGCATTTCGCAGAGGGACCTGTGAATAATATTTAACTGCTAATGTATAATAATTAATTTTGATTTATTGTCTGATATATTGATTAGATAATATTCTTGAGGTATTTTTTTGATTGAAGATATAGAGCCTTCGTAACACAAGTGAACATTTTTGTGGGTTTTATCTTTGGACCAACATAATCATAGTGGTAACCATTAGATGAATCCATCATAAACCATCTTATTTTTTTATGGTAATAAACATAAATGACCATTATTTCAATGTAGAAATTCCGGACTACTTTTTAATGGTCCAACATAACTTGTTTAAATGATTGGTTTGAGTTAGACCATCAGAAATATCCCTCACACTTTTTGGAAATCATTTGTTAGAACTTTCATGATTTCTTCCTTCGCCGATTCCAATCAGACATCTGATGGTATAGAGGGCTTTAAGGAAAATCAAGGTCGTCAGATAATCAATGTTATCTTATTGAAAACTTTTTCTAAGAGTGGATATAAACTTATGATCGAAAGTAGTGTACCAAAAAAGAATTTACCTTTTTGTTAGTGATATAATAAAAAAAAATTATCCAACACTGATAGACGATAGCTATCACAAAGGAAATAATGCAATCATCCCAGTTATAACGTGCCTATCAGAGAAAAAAAAACGTGATATAGCATAGTTATAGCATTAATTAACGCTTCAAACACTGTCACTTATGCTATATCAACTATGATATAGCATAGTTAATAATAAGCATAAGTGACAGTGTTTGAAGTGTTAATTAGCACAAAGTCAATAAGTGCAGTAATTTCTTGTTATGCCGAGTCGAAAAAAGAAAGAAAAAAAGCGTTTCAAGGTTCAAAAGAAAATAATGACAACTATAACATTTGATACGCTATAAGTATGAAAAGAAAAATTTGTATTGCATCTGTCAAGGAACTTAATAAAGCGAAATTCACTATGAAATAAAGAAAATAGTGTTTGAAACTTTAGCTAATACTAAGAAAAGCAATATATGTATCAAAAGTTTAGACGCATGCATACTCCGTCGATAAATTTCATAATAAAAATAATAATAAAAATTTCAATTAAATTACTGAAAGTGTAATAAAAGGATCAAAAACGATTTGGATTGAAGGAAAAGCTATAAGCTAAAAAATTAAAACAGGAAAAAAATTGCATCTGAATTGCTATACAAGTTTTAACACCAGAGTAGGTACTGGTACATTTATTTACGTCGTACAATATTGAACAATGAGCTAGTGGCGACGATCGGGAAATCATCCTTGAGGATGATCCAGAGACAACGTACATGCGTCACTTCCCGTTTTACAGGGAGAACACATTTACACACCATCCATCCATCGGCAAATTTTAATTCATGTTTGAATTGTAAATAATATCAGTCTTTACATTTATTTGACGTGTTTAATTGATAATTAAAATGGACTCAAGTTTGCTAAGGAGCTTTTTTTTACCTGTTTGTACACAACCTCTTATCTTCTTATCTAAATATTTATCGGTTATCAGAACACGTGGCTGCTTTTTCGAGTTGTCACCCTCACAAACATTAACATCCGTAACTAATGAGCACAAATTTCAATATTGATGCATTATATTTGGTGTATATATTGCCTTTATATTGCAATATATGGCAATATTTGGTATTTTTCAGTTATTTGGACGCAAGTAAATTCAATCATTTTTCAAAAACTCATTTAATTTTTTGTGAACGACCAGTTTATTCAAGGTTTAAGAAATAAACAAAATAAAATAATAAATAGGTGGAAGTCTACATTTTTTACAACTTTTCTCTCGCATCCGGCTAACCGAAAAGTACCTGATATTTTGCCAATCTATGTAATTTGTACAATGGTGTCAATATTTTTGTTCCGTAAATAAATTTAACAACATACACAATAACATCGTATTCAATAATTATATAGCTGTGTGTAATATTTACGATATTGTCATATTTGATTTGCTATAGAGTCCTAAAAATATCAAGTTAACACAAGCATGAATTTAAAAAAAAAAAAAAAATAAATAAATAAATAAAAAACTATACAGTGAGATCTCAAGAGAGAACAAAAAAGAAAAGAATAAGACAATTTTTGTGATTTTTTTTTTCTCTTTTATTATTTAAGGTTTATACTAACCCGTTACTGCTTATTCGCGATCGCAACACTCGAGTACGCCATCTAGCGGGAAACTGTAAATATCGGGCATTAGTTCCCACATAACCATTGGCAATGACGGACGCCATTTTCTTAGCATCAAATAGGAAGCAAAAATTCCCTAAGGAAAATGTAGAACTTCTTGAAAAAACTAACCAGAATATGCCAAACATTGAAGCAGAACACGCCAAGCATTTGAAGAACAATTTCTCAATAATTTTTACCTTTCTATTACCAACAACATAACTTCCAATTTCATGATTACTTGCTGTTACAGATGTGTGAATTACGGTAAAATAATTTTTTCTGTCTTCAATTCATTACAAATTAAGAGGAAGTCAACATTACTTACGTCATTCCGATGAATTAAGTGAATTCAGAACTGTAATAGTTACTACTAGATATTGGACTTCGTCCAATGAAAATTGAACAGATGAGAAAGAGGCGTGGCCAAGACCTTAAGCTCCTCTCCCTCTTCATAGTTATTCTCAGAGACTCCACAGAACACAGAGAGATCTACATCATCAAAGAACTCCTGGCTGAACCAGTCCGAGTGGAGATATTTCGTGGCGGCCGCCACGAGATACAATGTTACAGATGCCAAAAATTTGGCCACACGCAAAGATCCTGCAATGCCGAGCCAGCTAAATGTATCAACTGTTCTGGTGAGCACCCGGCCTGTTTTTCAGGCTGCGGTGCAAGACCCGTTAGAAAACCGAAAAGAGGACCCGCCAAGCCAAAGCGAACCTCAGATTCAGCTACCAGATTCCTGCATATCATCAAACAATTGCAGCACCTCCTGAAAGATCAGGAACTAGTCAGCCTACTTAGATCACTGAGAGCAGAAAAGCCATAGTTACAGTCATCTCCCCTCAAGCCACCACCCACCAAGGTTCTCACATCTTTCCTGTGGGAATTATCTACGAACTTTTTAAAGCCAAAAATCATCGTTGCCCTAGGGCAAAATACAGATGAAGAAGTGAGATGGTACTTTATTCTACATCCTATCAAGTCAAGTCTATGGTGGGGTACCTTTTCATAGATGAAGTGACTTGATGTGAGCATGTCTACCTTGATAGAAACTCCCACTTCGATCTGAACACGCCTACTTTGATGGATGGTCCACATTGAACGGTTAACTTGCTACTTTTGACTGCGACATTATCCACCTCCTCGTGCTGTTGCTACTCACTCTCGATCACACACGTCGGCTTGCATACACTCGAGTGCTAATGGCAACACAGGAGCGACCAAGACCGTGAACTTAATACAGCTCTCGGGATCAGCAAAGGGTACGATGATCTTAATACAGCTCTCCCGACTGCTCACAAAACAGCAATGAATCAACTAGTGGTATACGTTCATCGAATTCCGTCACAGATATAATTCTGATGGGGGAGTACTGTAGCGTTTCTACCACAGCAAAAATATAATTCCAATTCACTAGTATATAAGACATGTTAACTCGATTCTATGGTGGGGTAACTTTTCATAGATGAAGATTGACGTTGTCCAATTCTACACCCCCACAAAGCCTTGAATTTGAAATGCCATTTGAACCAATAAAAATAAGTATATTTTTGTTTACATTACCGCTGTCGATGAAATTCGCGATCGCAACGCTGGAGTACGCCCTCTAGCGGAGCCTGAAAATACCAGGCATTTATTTATTAAGTTTTCATTTAGTTCTATCATAATCATTGGCTGAATCGGACGCAATTTTCTTAGTAGCAAATAAGAAGCAAAATTTCCCTAAGGAAAAGGCAGAGAAGAAGAAAGGTAGAACTTGAAAAAACTAATCAGAACATTGATCAATCTTTTTGAAACAGAACACGCCAAACATTTGAAGTACAATTTCTCAATAATTTTTACCTTTCCATTATTAATAAGCTTGCAACCGATAACTTCCGATTTCGTGATCGTATACTGTTACAGATGTGTGTATTACGGTAAAATACTTTTTTTTTTTTTTTTCGTCTTTAATTCATTACAAATTAAAGTGAAGTCAACATTGCTTAGTTTATTCCAATAAATAAATATGATTTCAGAACAGCAATAGTTATAGAATGGCATATATTTCTGAATCTGTATAATTCGGAAAACAACAATAAAGAATCATCCGAATTACTTGAAATAATATCGTTTATGTGGATTATTAAGAAATTTTTATCGTTTTCTTGGTAAGTATTTTTTAATTTTGAATGGTAAATTTCAACTAGAATTCATCTATTCTGTTTTTAAGTTACATATTGAAATTCATATCGAGATCATGAAATCATAAAATTTTATTGTGGGGTATGTCATCTTAAAGTAATGAAGGGATAATCTATATATATATATTATTTCAGAATAAAGTTTTCAAATAAAGAACATATCATTTTGGAATTCTCCGGATTTATAAATCAGGTAAGTGATATGATTTTTATAATAAAAAATTTTACTTTTAAATAATTTTTTTTCTTATTTGATGATAATTTTCTATAGAATGCTTTTTTCACGTCCGATTATGAATTAAAAAAGCCATGAAAGTTTTTTATTTAAATGTGAGGAATTTTTAGAATTGTTTTTTTTTTGTTTCGTTAGCATCCTTTATTTTTCGTTTTTAAGTTTCTAAATAATGATTTTTATTAAAACTTTAAATCTTTTCATAAAAATTGTTGTCAAAAAACTTTTTTTGCAAAATTAAATTATATAAAATTATGAGCTTATGTATACTTTTTGCTTATTTTAATGTTTGATGTAATATGATTCTTAAAAATATGGAATGTAAAGTTTAAATAGGCCTTTCATGTTATATCATTAAATTTAGTAAAACTATTTCTCAGGCATTAGGTTTTAACTCTAATAAGGAGATACATATTATTTTCGGTTTAGTTACAAATATTTTTCCGATGTGTTTTGGATGTTCCTTCTCCAAAAAAAAAAAAAAAGATACCATTTTATTTTTGCTTGCATAAAAAAGAATATGAAACATTAGTTTCTTTTTTAAATTTAATTAGCCACAATAAAGAAGGAACGTTACAATGCTACACTCAAGACATTTCCAGAGCAACTGAATGACTGCTCGTAATCGCAGAAATTCGTCTCATACAACAACGCCCCTTTAGTTCGTTGCGATCGCGAATTATCATATTTCTTCAATTTTCAATGCCTTACGATAGCTTGCATATTTTTCTTTAGCACGCTTTAATTCTGCCCTTAAGCAAGAATTTAGCAAGATTTATAGTATTAAAGTTTTTTAATAGTTTCGTCAGTGGTCTATTTCCATATTTTTATTTATTATTATTATTTTTTTAATATTTTATAAAAATTATTTTTTTTATAGTGCGCGTACAATGGTTTTTATCAATAAAACTTTGTATTTTCGACACTGTTGCCAGAACAACAAAATGCCGGAAAGAGGTTATTGTTTACAACCACACCTTGAAAATTAGTAAAGAGCTGGAAAAAACACAATCCAAATCGGTGCTCCTGTTCTTAAAGTTATTGGCGAACATTCATCCAGACAAATTTTCGCTTTTATACGTTTAGAGAGAAGGACAATACAATTAAAAACCACTAAATACAACCTAAAACGACGAGTTTTTGCCTCATTTTATTTAATTTCATTTTCAACTGATCAACTGAAACTTAATTGCAACTCGAAAACAAAACGTTTGCATCGATATCGTTTTATAACTTTTGTAAAGTTAATGAAATCAACAAAAAGCAATAATCCGAGCATCATTATTCAGTTTATTAAACCACTCTGTAAGCACCACAGATTACAAATTAATAAAATAATATGCTATTTAATATTCATTCATTAACAACGCAATATAGGCAGGATATTAGCAATGGTAATGTTTCAATTTGTTAGATTAATTGTTTAGGAAGACTGAATGTTATTAATGGATGTATCCATAGGTAGTTAAGTTAGAATTGCACTATTGATTCGATTACAGTTTAGGACATTAGATTATCATAAATTGCTGAACTATTTTAGTCATGCAGCAATCCAATTTATAGTGATTATCTAGTTGTAGTTTCATGTAATCAATAAGCTTTTAAATGAGAGAGAAATTTCACGACCTTTTCAAAGATATTTAACAGAAATGTCTAGTCAGTTTTTATGTCATTGCTGTTAATCAAAAATATTAAAAACTGTCAGTAAACGCACACATAAGGCTGTTTTTAATAGGCTTCGTCGTCATATGAAATGATGCTTTTTTGTGAATATGCTGTTTTCATGAAATTTTTGAGTTTGCAACAGTTACTCATGACTGTTAGGTCAAGTTTAGCCGATTTATAGCCATCGCTCTCTATGCTTACTCTGAAAATTTGCTCAAAACGTCAATAAGGATAAAAGTCAGAGTTAAAAGAAAAGCTGTTAAAAGATGGGCTAATTTTTTTGGAATTTTAAAATTTGCTTCAGTTCTGTATTATCTGGGCTCATGAAAAAAACTGCAAAAAATTGAGAATAAAGCAGTGATTTGGTAAGTCTAATTCAGGTAGAAAAATTTGGCCAAATTGACCATTTTTAAAAAATTGTAATAATTTTTAAAATATTAAAATATTGTCCCTTTCAAAACCCAGCTAATTCTTCACGGTAAGATAATAGTTTCTGTAATAAATATAGTTTAAAAATATAGCTTCGTTATTGTAGCATACTATAGTTTAAAATTATAGCTTATTATGGGCGTTCTATTGCGTTGTCTTCACTATATCTTCTTCAAAACTGGACGAATACCTGGTGACTTACTCAGTAAGCTGACCAAAGTCAAAATGTTTCGTGGTTTTCCAGTGATGAACCAACATAATCTTGATGGTAACTATCAATAATTCTATCATGGACCATTATATTTTTGGTGGTAATCAACGTAAGTAACCATCACTACAATGTAGGAATTCGGATTGATTTATGATGTTCCAGCATAAGAAGAGCAACTTGTTTTGATGGTTTGTTCATGTTGAACCATCAGAAATTTCTATCATAGTTTCTAAATCAAATGTTGGAACGATCATGAACAACCATCATCCCAATGTCGGAATTCGGACTGATTTATGATGGTCCAACATAATAAATACCTAATTGTTTTGATGGTATATTCCTGTGAACCAACAAGTATTCCCATTAAACCATCATAGAAATGTAGAGTTGGAAATATCATAGATTGTTGATCCATGAGAACCAGACTTCTCTTGATGGTTAACCATCATAGTATTAAAGTAGAATTTTCCATCATGGATTGATAGAAGTTTGTTGGCATATCAAAAACCATGAACGCAGAATGGAAAATGTTGGATGATTGTGACCATCAAATGTTGTTGGATCTTTATAAACCTCACTGAAACCACTATAAACCATCAAAATGGTTTGATTTGACCATCAAGAATTTTGACTCGAGGAGGCATTAATAATTTGGTAAAAGTTTGGATTGTCTTTTAAAATATGAGTTTATTCTTAAATAAGGATGATTAGTAATTATTTGTTGATGGGTAAGTTCTCTTATCAAGATGGAGGATAGGTAAGTAATGAAGTTAAACTTATTAAAAGTTCTGCATAATGGAACAAATTAAATTATACATAATTAAAAAATAGACATAACTAAACAGCGCCATCCAGTGGCTAATATAGGTTGAACTCCTACCCACCCCAGGGGGGTATACGGAGATAAAAGTAAAATTATTACAATAAACATTTCTCAAAAAACTAAAATTACAATAAAATTTTGCCGAATGGACAGTGGTGGTGATCAGTTAAAAATGGATAAACTATAACACTTGACAATTTAAAAACATGTTTTAAAGACAATGAAATCCAATGGTGCCGGTGTAAATGTCGAGAATTAAATGATTATAATAGTAGTAAACAAGAGATAAAAAATCTCAAAACTAAAATCAATGAAAGCTAAAAGTCCTAAGTGTCTAAAGTAAAAGTCTGACTATAAGTCGATGAAATCTAAAATCAAAAGTAGATAAAATTTCAAAATGTAAGGCTAAAAATTTATTAGTAAAAATAAACGATGACATGCACTATTGTTGGTTCATGACTGGGGTCAGTTGATCTGGGGCTAAAATGTCCTCGAGAGTTTGTTTAATAATTTGAGTCACAATTTTCCTGCAGGTCAATATAGCAAAGAATTGATGTTCCTCTTCGCAGTTATTCATGTGGATTCCACGAAGTGCCCGGAATCTTGGACAGTGCTTAATTAAATGTTTAATGTCCTGTCTCACTCCACAGTAATTTCATGAAGCTGATTTTCAGAAATATTTTTGTTGATAGGTCCCAAACACTCCGTGGCCAGTAAGGAGCTGGTTTAAGTAAAAATTGGCCTGCAGGCGCTTTATGCTAGGGTCTTTAAAAAATTATAGGTTTGTCTTCCCTTGTCACTAGACTTCCAGTCATCTCTCCAGCGGTTAAAAGTGATGTTCTTAATGTAAGATTTAATTTCACATTTTTCACCCGGGATCTCAAAATCAATCTGGCCAAGCTTAGTGCCTTCCTTAGCAACCCAGTCGGCCTCTTCATTCCCTTCAATGCCTGAGTGTGCTTTAATCCAATTTATATTATAGTTACTACTCCACATGGCTTTGGTGTCTTCTATAAGTTTGAGGTGTTTGCGTGAGTCCTCCAGGCTCATCAGTGAAGAAAGGGAATCTGTGTAAATGTTTGCTATTGGAGAACCCTGATTTTTAAGCCATTGGAGAGCTGAGTGTATCGCAAGGAGCTCAGTCAGATAAATACTGCAGTTGTTATTTAAACGCGCCGAGATGGTATTGATGGTTTTGCCATTTATCTTCATTACAACACCATATGCAGTTTTATTTATAAGTATACCATTGTTCTCAGTTTGAATTCTCGACCCGTCTGTGAAGATTTCAATGCCATGTTTAGTTGGAAGAAATTTCCCCCAGGGCAACGCGAGAGAGTTCGAGGGATGACCAGTTTGGGAGGTAGTAAGAGGTGATAAGGAAAGTACATATGAGTCCAGTGGCTAATATAATAAACATTAAATTGAAAGATTACTCATAATAAAATGAATGTATTTTATAAAACTACTCATGATAAACTTAAGAAATATCTCTAGTAATTCAAAACATTTACAAGAAGAAAAAAAATTTTCGTACATATATTTAAGCAGATTAGAAAGTTCGATCTCTTACTTAATTTAATCCGAGAACCTTAAAGTTGCTTCGCAGTTCTTTTTGTTTCTTTAAAATAATGGCTACATTAAAGTGACCGTGACAGATAAAAGTGCTCCAAAAATGTTCAGCGTAGCTTTGCAATCTGAATAACTTATTTTGTTTAATTTTTCAGGGCCCTTTGTTTGCTATCGTTTACTAACCCTCCTAATTGTTTTGTAGCCACCGTTGCTTTCTTTTTCTCAAATGTTGAAATCAATGTGTGTTCTAAGAATTTTCTTCGCCTCAATTTAGTTTTGCTCTGGTAGTCTTACCCCTTTTACTTGGCAATTTTAATAGGATCCATTTGTAGATTCAAATCAATTTTCATGATATTTCACATTATTTAAAAACAATGCTGCTCCTGTCTACTCAAGAAATTGGGTGAATTTAAAAGGGAAATATATTTTTTATAATATGATGTTGTCTTTACATTTCTGAATCATATTCCAGTTTCTCTAGTAATACACGAGGACTTTTGTCAGAATTTTAAATACGAAAACCGACCTTTGAAAGGGCCTTTTCCACTAACTACATGAAAAAAAATTTTTTTGGAATATTATGTCTGTTTATAACATTAAATACATAGAATTTTCATTCGAACAGTTGATTAATGCGTCCCTACATTAAAAATCATTTTATTAACTTCATTGCTTTTATTTTTACTAATTTATATAATTCCACGAAATGTATTTCCAATCGAGCTCTTAAACGGTGAATATACAACTAAAAAATCACAAAATTCGCTTCAGGAATAACAATAATCCTTACTCTCTAAAGCTCACACCATTAAATCTTTTTGGATTTATACCACTGCGTTTATGTATATAATGGAACTCAAGCACATAGTTTGAGACAAGATATAAACACTCTTGAGTCGGTTTTTCATTCATCGTTCTCATAATTTATAGTTTTACTTTACTAACATTCAAAAAAATCAAACTACAATACAAGACTAAATATTGTGATTTTGAGGGCGCGAGTAAGTTTCCTCTATTCTTTGCCTTTTTACCCCCTCAATCCCTGCCTCTATAACCTTAAATCAGAATTAACATCCACATGTTATAAATTCACCCTAAACCAAATGATCGCAGTGCAGCAGGGAGGGAGGGGGCATTTTATCCTTTCAGTTTTCTTTATACTACCCAAACACCATTTTAGGGTCGATGTAATGGGCCGTTTCACCCCCTCGTTACACTTCCATACAAAATTTAACAATTCAGTGACATTTAATGTTGGCTCGAATTTCCTTGAAAAAGAAGCCTGTGCCTTTATTTGGCGACTTTACGAAGCCGGTTAAAAAAAATTTTTTTTTTTTTTTTTTTTTTTTTATAAAATCTGTAATTTTGTATTAAATAAAAGACTATTTCTATGCGTTACAGTGCCATGTTTAATATTTTTTTTTTATATATAAGCGTCGTTGAACAGCCGACCCAATTTTATGGGTTTACGACTACTAATATTCAACTCCGTAGCCTTGTAATTTTGAACCCAATCCAGAAAACAAGAGAACTTCTGGATCGAGAATTGGGAGAAATTTGCCTTCGTGGAGGACTTTTTGATGGAGCTAACCCGCATTTACGTTACATGGAGAGGAAGACCACGAGAACCTCCCACGGTTAGCCTGACGGCAAGAAGACTCATGATCCGTCTACCACTGAGGATATTTTACGTCAGTACTGTGGTCGGTGCAAGCCGTATGCGGAATTCGTATCAACTGGGATTCGAGCCCGGTTCGCCTCAATGGAAGGCGAACGCTCTATCCCCTGAGCCATCGCGGCTCATGTTTAATCTTTAAAAAAAAAAAAAAAATAATAGAAACATTGTAATGTTAAAAATGGTAAAAATGAGGAAGTCGCGTAAGAAAATTTTAATTTTACGTTCAATCCCCGGTGTGGACATTTTAAAATAATGTCCAGCTGTCAGATATAGTAAATTTGAAGAAAACTAAAAAGATAGGTCTATTGTCTAGAATTGTATTTCATTTTAAGTTTGAGACTTTTGTCAATATTGCGTTAATTAAACATGCAAAGTGTCGCTTTTTTCAATTAATAAGGATGAAAATCTAAATGAAACTTTAGTAAGATCATTTTGTAAGCTAAGCCGTTTTACTCTTAATTGACGAATTCCAAAAAACTTGCATCAGAATATTTAACATTGACCACCATTATAGATAAACACTTTTAGTGCCTCAATAATTTACAATTAGTAATGATGGCGATTCAATTTATTATAAGAAGATATTTTAGAATCTGAAAGAATCATACCTAAATGTAAAATATATTTTTAATTATGTATTACAATTTCGAAAAACAAAACTTTGAAAATATACATATGTTCTTAAAATGTCTTCGTTGTTCAAGTCTCTCTACATGAAAAACTCTTAAGTGCCACCAGTACTCTTTATTAAAGATTTTTATTTTTTAAAATTTCACTGCAAATGTTAAGATTCATATCTGCCAACATGTAATATCTTTATCTTTTTGTTTATTTACAAATTTGCTACTTTTGTCCGACATCTACTTGAGCGTGAAATAAAGTAAGAAGCATCACGCGAGGAAAATATAAATTTTCCTTTACAATGGATAAAACTTAAATTTACAATTACTTTCTTACGAATTGGAAATTGGAATAGGAGTTCCCAAATAAAAACGGCCCTTTCTGCACGTTAAATTTTAACACAGTAGTTGCCTTTCAATGGGCTACATATTGACTAAAAGTAATTTTTCATTCAAGTTTAAGAGTTAATAATGATCGAACTAACTGTCAAATCTTAATTTTGTCCTATTCTGTGTACTTTTTTCTACATATCTAAGTGATTTCTAGTTTCTAAGCGTTATAGATTTTTTGCAAAGCAAAATATAACGTAAAGCAAAAAAAAAATGAGAAAAAATCCCAAAAAAGCACTTAAAATTGCAATAACTTTAAAACAAATTGAAATTTTGAAGAAAAAAAAAAGCTATGTGTTAAGTTTATAAGCAATTATAGCCGTTTCATCATACCAAATTGCAATGCTGTAGTAGCATCACTGCGGCCTATAGAGCAACCCGTACGGTATTGTTTCTTACAAGATAATAAATATCGAAATAATAATAAAATGTTAATTTTTTTTATTGTACTTACTCCCTGTACATTTTATAACGTACCTTCGCAATTTAAAGTTTTAACTCTTATAACTTTTGCGCAGCTAAAGAAAATGTAACGTTATATTTAACTGTCCCAACTATAATTCAACATTTTTGATTTTAAAAAATTATTTATCCCAATTTGTTTATTAATGCTGACAACATTTATGACGCCAAATTTTGCATAAAGTCGCCAAAACCTTTAAAGCAACCCTTATTAGCCCCACTTTCTGTATTAATAATTGTTTTCTATTCAACAGAAAAGCTGCTTGTAGATTTTATGTGTCTATAAATCCTTAATTTTGATTGTGTTAAATGATTCAGAATGACGGCAGCTGCTGGTATAACTTTATTATACCTTTAGTGCAAATATAAAGATATCAAAATACACCAGGGTTTGAAGCTGAATATGTTTATCCACAGCATCAGCTGGGCAAAATAATTCATAAAGCACCCTCTTTTTTTATTGACATCCCTTTCCCCTCCTTATTATGATGTACTAAACCATCATTATAAAATTCTTTTTATGGAGTTGTAGTAAAATGTAAACTAGTTGATAAAATTATATTCAAAATTTCGTTCAAAGTACATTTTTCGGTTTTAGGATCAAATTAATAATTAATGCGCAACTGAGAAAACAGGCATATTGTAAATTGCCCGGATCGGGAGTGAGATTCATTTAAATAAAAATAATTAATTTAGCGTATTACCTAAAATTAATTTAATTTTTAAGAATGTTTTTCTTTGTGAGAAGGTGCTGGGGGATTTTCCATTTACCTACTGTAAAGAAATGGCCATAAACTTAAACTTCCGTGCTTTTAAATTACTGAATTTATAAATTCTGTGCTTATAAATTCAAATAAACTGGCCGAAAGGTGATCAAAAGAACGTACAAGAGAAAATAGCTCCCCAGCGTAGGTATATCTTGTTGGCAGGTATGTCAAAAATGTGAAAAGCTTAATGCGTGTTAAAGACAATAAGCATCACTCTGTGCAAGCTAGAAAAAAAGGTAAATGTATGTCTTTCTTATAACCGTCGTTGAACAGCTGATCCAATTCTGAAATAACGACTATCAATTTTCAACTCCGAAAGCCTTTTAATTTTGAACCCAACGCGGAAGATAAGGGAACTCCTGAATTAAACATTGGGACAAACTAGCCTTCGTGAAGGGCTTTTAAATGTTACTAACCCGCATTTGCGTTACATGGTGTAAAAAAAACCCACGAAAACCTCCCACGGTTAGCTCGATGGCAAGGGGATTGTTCTAACCCATTTACCCCAGAGAATATTTTACGTCAGCACTGTGGTCTGTGCGCGGTAGGAGTTTACTTCATATCAACCAACCACTACTAAGGATTCGAACCGAACCTGGGTCACCTCATTAGGGGGCGAACACTCTATCCCCTAGTCACCGCGGCCAATTTTTTTGTTTTACGACAACTAAGGTTCAACTCCGTAGCCTTTTAATTTTGCACCTTATCCAGAAGACAAAGGAACTCCTGGATTAAGTATTGCAGTGTTTCCCAAAGTGTGGTACGCATACCCCAGAGGTACGGGAACAATTTAGTGGGGGTACGTGTTCTTATGCGAAATATCTTGCAACAAACTAAAATTTAAAATTTTTTTTATTTAAAAACAAAGCCAGCGATGAAAATTTACGATTACGTATTTTTCTAATGGTTATTTTTTGCAGAGTTAACAGTTAATAATGGTGTCAATAGCCAGTTGTGATTTTTAAATTTTGTGCCATTTTTTGATATTAAAAAAATACACTCATTTTTTTATTAGTGGTACACAGCGTTGCGAAAAATTTAGAAAGGGTACACAAAAGTCATAAGTTTGGGAAACACTGAAGTATTGGGAGAAAGCTGCCTTCGTAGCGGGCTTATTGAATGAACCAACCCGCATTCGCGTTACATAGAGAGGAAAACCACAAAAACCTCCCACAGTTAGCCTTAACGGCAAGGGGACTCTAACCCATGATCCGTCTACCACTGAGTATATTTTACGTCAACACTGTGACGGAATTCGTATCGACCAGCCATCGCTGGGATTCTAACCTGATTCACCTCACTGGAAGGCGAACGCTCTTTCCCCTGAACCATCACGGATCTAACCGCGGCATGTTTGAAAAAAAATTAACTGAGCTCAAAATGCGATTATAAGAAAATGTGGCTTGAAATGTGTGCTTGAAAAAAAATTGTCAAATCTGAAAACGTTCCATTAAAATAACAGACAAAGTTATTTAGGAAAATAGACGTAGAATTTCATTCCATTTCTTACATTACTTTCATGATTGTTATAATTTGGAAAAATTTGTGAATAATGTAATTCATATTAAAAAAAAAAAAATCGAATTTTCATATTGATGAGGTTTAAGTGCCTTCTAAATAGGTGATTGAAGTAGGTATTATAAATTTTGGTTCATTGTGTAATATTGAGAAAGCGCATTTTATGCCGTGTATCGAATTTTTATCTTAATTTTGATTTGCATCAAAATGAAAAGATTTGGTTTTGCTTTTTTTTTTTTAATTCAACTTTGATTTATATCTTTTTTGCGTCAACTATGCTCGATAATAATGTGGGGGAAAAATTTTAAAACAATTTTTAAAAAATTTTCATTTCTTAAAAGCATTTTTTTTTTCTTGCGAAATAATGCGCATTCAAATGATACTCTAAAGTTTGTACAAAAAAACAAAAACAAAAAAAGAAAGAAAGAAAGAAACACCAAGAAAATAAAAACTAGACTTAAAACCAAGGAGAGAGAGTGGGCTCAAGCACAATTTACCGATGGTTAGGAATATTTAATATTATTATACGGAACGAATATTTACTTTTCGGTTATACTTGAATTTGAGGATCTCAACTTGCTGACCCTAGGCATAGGTATTAGGATAAATCTGCCCCGGCGAAGAGGGCCTTAAAAATTCGCTTTTTCCTGAGAAAAAAATCTTTTAAACCAAAATTTTTTTTTAAAAAATCACGTATTTTAATGTTTATTTTCCCATAAAGTACAAGTATTAAAAAACCTAACTGCATTCGAATCCGTTTTATTATATTTTTAAAAATTTAATTGTGGCGAAGATTAACGCTGTTGCCTGTTTCTTTCAGCTGCTTTTTATCAAAATTCAAACCTAATAGAACACTTATTCTAAATATACTGCACGAATCAACTTGAATTTCAGAACGTATGTTCTTCGTGCTATTTAAATCGAAGTAAAAAGAGCTTTTGTCTCAATATTATTTCGAAAATCGTTGCTTATAATAATTATCTAACCTTTTTTTTTTTTTTTTTTTTTTTTTTTTTTTTTTTTTTTTTTAAGGAATCTTTACAGCATACCAAACATTTTATTAAAAAAAATGCTAATCGAAATTTTTTAAAAAATGCTCTCAAAATCAAACTAAGGTATGCGCATAGCGTTAAAAAAATATATGTATGTAATATAAATTACAATCTACATTAACACAAAATATATCATCTGTCATATAAAACCACAAATAGTGCATTTTATTCTAAATTACTTTAAAAATCTATTTAGAATTAACTTCAAGGAAATAGATTTTATCAACGTTAACTTGGAATATTCTCTATTCTATGTATATTTATTTAGGTATACTTTATGGCATGGCAGGCGCGTGCCTATTCGAAAAGCAGCAACATCATAAATACTTAACGCAACACTCGCGCCTAACTATAGGGGAATATCACACCCCCTATATATTATCTTTTATTTTGTCCTGTGCATGATTTAGTGCTGAACTTTTGTTACCAAAGCTCATTTTAATATTTTTTTACTTGCCTTTTCATAACTCCCTCAACCTCATTCACTAGCGTCGCTCGCAGAGGAGAATTGATTATCAACAAGTCGTTAAAGGATATTTATTATATCATATTCGTCAGATGAAAACTTCATTCTTTTTTTCGTTCTCTCTCTTTTCCCGTTCTAAAGTTTAACCGTTGAATACAAAAGGAGGTAATATCGTAGTTTGGACTTCGTTATAGTTGTGATTTATTGCTCTTTTAACATTTAAGAAAAATTAATGTCATTGGAGGTTTAAATAAAGAATGATAATTTAATGGGACAAAGGCATATGGGTTATAATACTCCCAAAAATACTGGATTTTAAAATTAATCATTCATTTGTAAATACAGACATTGAGGTTAAGATTAAAATACATTTTAAAATATATCTCTTTTGAATGTTTTACATTTTTTACTTTTAATATTTTTAGATCAGGATTAAAATGGTATTCCACGTAAGAGTGATCGTCAGTGATGGTTTTTTTTTTCAGTTATATCTAACCTAAAACAAATAATCAATCAATAACCACTGATTATTATTTTTAATAATCTATTTAATGAATGGATGTGAATGTTATTGCCTGGTTTATCCTACACTGATATTTTTTAAGGGCGTTTGTTGTTCGGTATACAGACATTGAGGATTGATCATTGATGATTTTTTTAAGGTTAAATCCCCTGCCAGATATACTATACATTGATGATTTTTTAAGGCTATGTCCACTGCCCGTAATATCCTACATTAATGATTTTTTTAAGGCTTAGTCTACTGCCCTGTATACTTTGAGAGAGGCATAATTGTCGGATATCATAGAAAAGGCAGACCCATAAAGGACATATCTAGTGAGTTAATCATTCCAAACGACAGTTGGTTTTGTGATTAAGAAGTGGATTGCTGGAATCTGCTTTAACCCGGCAGACGCATGAAACTAAAAGATAGAGACCGTCGAGTGTTGTCTAAAGAAATTTGGAAAAATCTCACCAAATCGATGGCAGGAATTCCAAGAAGCAACTGGAACTGTTGTTTTGATAAATACCATCTGCAAATAAGCGCATTTGCTTGGTTTCTATGGTCATGCTGTCACCCATAAGCCTTTGATTATAAAAACAATACGTGATGCTTGGTTGAGGTGGTGCAAGGCATGTCACAATTGGACCATTCATAACTGGAAGCAGGTTTTCTGGAGTGATGAATCAAGGATCAATCTTTACCAATCGGATGGTAGGCTCTAAGTTTGGCGTAAGCCTGGATAATTCCTTTAGCCAGAATGCATTGCGCTACAAAGCGAAATTTGCATAGGTAGAATTATGATCTGGGGATATTTCTCGTGATAAGGACTGGTTAGCTCAACGCAGACTCCTACTTTACAATTCTAGACAACAGCGTGCTTCCTACAATGTGGCAGTTTTACAGATTGGATGATAATTATTTCCAGGATGACAACGCCACCCGACATGCTGTGAGATTCATGTTTACCATGGATTAGTATGACGACAATGGGTGAGCCGAATAAACTGACCTGGCCAGAGTTCAGACTTGCATTGTATAGAAAACCTGGGGGAAGTGTAGGATGGCCGAATTAAAAAGTGCAGATACCGTCCAAAATCGGCGAACGAATTTACATGTCTTCTCCAAGCCAAGTAGAAGAAAATACCACTGTCCACCTTCCAAACACTTGCTGAAAGCTTGCCCCTGAGGGTTAAGGCATAAATTGCTCCAGCTGGAGGCTCTCTCAACTATTGAAATAGGAATAAATTGTGTTTTTCTCTTTTATCACAGGTGCCCAGTTGCTTATTGGTAGATAGTGTAGTAACAGTAGTACTACGAGTACTGTTTAAAATAAATGCTTTCTCGTTTATACAATTTATTTGATCAATAATGTACCTTTTTTATGCATGTAACGCAGTATTTAACCGACTGCAGCTGTCAAAATGCCACTGGTTCGTAATCCTAATGCCACGTAAAATTTACATTTTGGCACTTAAGCATGCAATAAAAAGTGATAAAAGTAACATGTTAATCTATATAATAAAGAGAGTTGCATTCATGAAAATTAAAACTATTACATGGAACAGAAATTTTTCTGAAAAATATTTAAATAAATCTGAATAAATATTTAAATACGAAATTTATATTTCATGAAAGGAACTATTTCCAGGAAAAATATTTTTTTTCTATTTCTTTTGGGTAAAACACTTAATAAATTATTTAATTTGTAACTTTATTTGTCAACATAAGAAAATAAAAATTTGCTATGAAAGAAAATAATTAAATCTAAATGTCACAGCGAATAAAATTAGAAGTACTATTTTTATTTTATGAAAAGTAATTTTATCTAGAAAACTTTATTTCTTATCCAAGAAATTCGATCTTCCCGATAACTTTCTTTTCCCCACTCTATATCGGAATAAAATGCCCATTCACTAGCGTCCTTCCCTTTTATTCAATCCAGATTATCAGCAGAGGGGGGCGGGCTGAAGTATTTGCTCCGAATTAGAGGAGTACTTTTCCGGTGCTTGTTAAACAATTACTAACAGGATCAGGAGGTTAACTGTTTCTGTGGGTTTCCCGTTCGTTTCCCTGTTCTCTTTCCCCCTTTTGGGATGAAAGCTCCATTAGAAAATTGTTTTCCCTTTTTTAACGTTTTATTTTGAACATTTTTTTTATTACAAAAGGTATTATCCGTTGAAAGCTTTATGTTCAAAAATAAAATTAGTGATTGAGGAAAGAGGGATTTTATAGGGAAAAATAGGAAACTGGATGAAGAAAAATTGGAAATTGAGGAATTTCAGGAGTGTGAGGGGTCAACATTAGGGATGTACCGGGTACTAAAGTTTTCTGCTCTGTGACCGGTGAAATTAAATATTTAACTCGGCCGATTGCAGGTAACCAGCAAAAATTTTATTTTTCATCCGGTAAAATTATTTTTTATTACTCGGTTGGATATTATATTTTTTTTATAACCGACGTTGAACAGCCGACCCAATTCTGAGTTAACGACTATCATTGCTCAACATAATAGCCTTGTAGTTTCGAACCCAACCCAAAAGACAAGAGAACTCCTAGATCGAGCACTGGGGATTTTTCGGAAGATTATTTGGGGGAACTAACTCGTATTTGCGTTACATGGATAACAAAACCGCGAGAACTTTTCTCGGTTAGCCCGACGGCAAGGGTATTTTAACCGATGATCTGTCAGTCATTGTGAATATTTTTTGTCAGCACTGTGGTCGGTGGCACTAGAATTCTTATCGACCTTATTGATAGGATTCGAACCTATATCACCTCATTGGAAGTGAATGCACTATCCCCCGAGCCACCAAGGCTCCGGTTGGTGCTTTAACATTTATAAACAACAATATAAATATCGCTTAACAACAAATAGTTTTCAAGATATTGTTCAAGGAAATTTATTGTGCCTCTACAGAAATAAAAAATTATCTTTTAATTTTCAGATTTTGTTTAAAATAAATTTTAAGTAAAATTTCTAAAAAAATAAAAAAAAATTGGGTTGACTGTTCACAGATGTAGTATAACACAAAACTTTCCCATAAAATAAGAGACATCTGCTGATAGTAAACTTTCCCAAATAAGTTTTCAATTTTTTAGTATAGCTTCTATTAAACGTGGGATATTTAAAAAAATATTTTAGTAAAATGACGGTATATATTAAAGGAACTATTCTGACTCCAGTGGCCTATAAGTTTCAATTTTAATTTCATAATACACTAAATAAAACACTTGATACCTATTATTTATCATTTTCTAAAAAAATAAATTATTTAATGATAATTTTTAAAAAAATGGAAAGTAACTATAGTTTAGTCATCTAGAAATTCAGTGACGAGTATCCACAACACAAATACGCAAAAATATGGAAGAAATATAAAAATAATTCCTCTGAAAAGATCTCCAATTCACCAAAACTCTAATCTTAAATACAACGAAATTACAGTTAAAATCAGACGTGAATTTGAACAATCATTTTTTTGAAATTGGAATCAAACTCGCATTAGCTTTCAAAACGTATTGAAACCAGCCAGAAAATTCAGTTTCAGTTTTAAACGTTTTGAGCTTACGTTATATAAGAGTAATTTAAACGTAAATATTAAGCATTCAGAATAAGGCAATCTTTAGTTTTGAACTTCATGAGATTTCGATAAATTTTCGTCATAAACTAAGATAATTAAGCAGCTAAGCTTAAAAAATTGTCCTTTTTCCTCAACTTTTTTATTTATTTTTAAGCGCATTAATAAATTGTTTAATAGCATATTAAAATGATTTTCGTACTTACAACTGCAGATATAACCACAGCTTAAAAAGATGCAGCTAGTTTTCTGCAATTTTACGATATTGTATCATACGACATAGAAAAAGTTCTAAAATAAAAGAAAAATAAATAAATACTATTACAGTCTTTAAGTTTTGTGAAAAATCATAATTGGTTTTAGGTTTTAGCTAATGCGTAATACTTAGAAGAAAGGTCTGAAACTTGTTAACATTTATGATTATACAATTGTTATACTAGGACGTAAATACCTTTATGAATTCAGGAAGACAACACTTGACCGTTTTATGCAACTTATTCTTTTTAGCCGAGTTTTGCTCATTTTTATACTCTTTTACATTTCTTGACTGTTTAAAATTTTAGTGATTGATTTATTTCCTAATAAAGCTACGTAAACATATATACAAGCAATCGGAGTTTGATTTCTTTGACTATAAAATTCACCAGGAAAACTTTTCTAGAAATGATTACTCGCAACCTGAACAGCAAAAGCAATAAACTAATAGGTGACAACGGAATAAACAATCGGAGTTTGATTTCTTTGAATATAAAATTCACCAGGAAAACTTTTCTAGGAACGATTACTCGTAACCTGAACAGCAAAAGCAATAAACTAATAGGTGAAAAAAATTGGTGAGGGCAGTTGAAAACTCAACAGATGGTCTAAAAAATAAAGGGGAGGGGGTGACAACACAAGGGTGTAGGTAATATGACTTCTACTGAAATCCCAATCACGCCTTATACAGCCCCTTCAACAAAATCTTTTCCGACTTTTGAACTTACAAAGAAGGTCCACATAGTCATCTGCCCCATTCACCCCCCCCCCTTTGCCCGAAAGAAACGTGGGGCATTATTATTGTATGAAATGTATTATACACTCATAAGCCTGGGCAAAAATGATAAATAATCTTTTCGTATCCTGTTTGCATAGAGTTAGCAACAGTTATCAATACATGGGGAGATCCTGGCTCGGCGTAAGTGTGGTGTCGATGTGTTAACAGAAAAGATAATGTTTTTTCTATGATCATCACAGGGTCGTATTGCTGCTTTATTAGACAATCTATTTGTCATGTAACGATCGTTTTTTTTGCTTGCTTTTGACAAAGTCCCGTGTAATGCATCTTCTTTTCTAATAAGTGATAGTGTGTTGACCACATTGCTCTACAACGTTATGTATTGAAAGCGATTTCACGCCATATGTTAGTGTGTACCAAAAAGCTTGAGAAATGCGTTTTAATCATTCATGCTTTTTCACGTTGACTTTGAGAAGCTGTGTTAGTCGAAACAACTCGTAAATTTGACTATTGCAATACAAGCAATAAATTTTTAAAGAGAGTGTTGGTAAGACATATTAATATAAATTATTTTTAATAAATATATATACTTTTCTAGTTGTATAGTATGGTCATCTCAATGTCATTTTGCTGGTCTATAGAACAAAATTTTTGCCATATAGCTATCGTTATTTTTTTATTTATATTAATTTTTTTAAATTTCTATGAAAATCATGTTCATTTCAAATAAATGACAGTGTTGACAGCATTACTTAGGTTGGTCCAAATAACTCGCAAATTTGGCTGTTGTAATATCGGATACCAAACTCGATGATACAAAAAATATGAAATCAAGGATACCAAACTCATTAAATCATTGAGTAACTCAAATAAAACAGAAATATAAATAATACGTGTTATTCAAACAAACTCCAACAAAAATATTAATTACTAATGCCTATAAAATCATTGATAAAATAAAAAATACCGAACTCAATCTTTTACCTTCCACCACCTGGAGCTAATATTTTAAGGTCAGTTATCGATGGTTCAATATTATTCTACGAGCAATAAATTTCTGATGCATTTTATATACATTTATAATTCGTATGTATTTTATAAACTGAGTAACAGTATTGTCATCAATATCAAAATGTATTTTCCTCTTTACTCCGATTTATCTCGCTCAGAAATATGCTCGATTTCATCGGTACCGTATACTTTTATCCAGAGAGGGTCATATGATCTAGTAACGACATGCCAGGTCATTCAATCAAGACACCTTGTCCTTCCTAGACGTTGCCTGAGCTTCTTACTTAATGCGAATGATATTTTATGATCAGTTTAGGATGCACTTTTCTGTTGAATTACTAATTCACTGAATATTGTTTTTTAAATAGAATTTTAATGATAAGCCGCAGAATTTTAATTATAATCCACATTTATAATTTGTGCACGAGGGATTTTTTAGCAAAAAAAATACCACTATTTTGATGTAGTTCGTGAGATATTTCCGTATCATGCTGCTATATAATGGACAATTTAGAAAACTTGATAGGTATCTGTCAAGAAACAGTACTGAGTAACAGTTTTATCTGAAAAAGAGTCACCTTTGGAAGAAGTGTGACAGTATAAAACTCCAAATATTCCATTTAAAAAATAAATGCCGGTTGGGATCAGATTGATCTGAATAGTATAAAGATAAAAAACTTAAAATAAATATATTTATAAAAAAAAAGTCTTTTTCAGTATCCCTATTTTAATAACTCTACATAATCATAATTCAAACATGGGGTTAACATATTGTTTCTGAAATGATACTAAAGCACAGTATATTTTGGAAAAGTTATTTTTTTACAAAATTCATATCACAGTACTCACACTTTTCAATATATTAAGAATTAATTTCGACGTACTAGCTCAAATATGCCTTATATCAAAAAGTTTATTTCAAAAATACATAATTCTTTTTTTTTTTCAATGTAACCAGGCTGATTATTCCATATAATCATACTAAAGTCACAGGATTGAGACTCAATATTGGAATACAGTATAACTACAAAAAGCTTATTTCATTACAAAGTACAGTATGAAATATGTCGATACATGTCAAGACATTAGGAATCAAACTTGACACATTTCTGGGGAAAAAATAGAAAGAAACTTTTCTAATATGTCAAAAATTTAAGGGATTTATTTCTAAAACACATCATTCTGTCTTTCAATATATATTTACTTCCAGAACTAAAATTTTTACTTTCTATTGAAGAACAAAGGATCAACAATTCTTTTAAAACTTCTCAAATATGGTCACAGTAGTGTACAGCATCTGACAAAAAATATCTAATATTTTGACAAGAATTCGATACTTAAACTCATAAAAGAAGGCTCTTCTGTCACTCTAGAAAGAAACTAATAAGTAAATAAAGAACAATTTTGAAAAAAAAAATATTTCTAGACACAGTACCCGTAGACTATATATCTTATCTTCACCAATAGAAAATCTCTTTATTTCAAATTGTAACAAATATATATTTTCACTGTCTTAAAAATAAAAAAATAAAAAATAAATAACTTTTACCAACTATCTTGTAAAAAAAAAATGCCTTCTAAAAAAATATATATAAAACTTTCCATTCGACTTTTTATAAGATTGAAAATTCCCGGTTTATACTAACTTGCTTTATTCGATATAGACTTATATATTACGTTTCCCCTGTTGTATACACATTCGAATTCTTCAGAACATCAACCCCCGTCTCACCCACCCCTTATCCCATCAACCGCCACCCCTGCTTTATATCACCAGATCACGTTTGGAAGCTATAACATTTTATTTGTAGGCATTTTAAGAAACTCCAAGCCCCCCGCTTTTTCAGTTCGAATCATATCTCCAGAAAAAAAAATAAAAGGATAATAATAAAGGATGTTTGAAACTTATTTTAAAGAAAAAAATGATGAAAAAAAAACGATTTTTTATTATTATCATTTACGGACAAATGCCCCAGAAACGCGGGGCAGAACGTTCTATAGATTGCACTTTAGAAGTATAAAAACCTCCAAAAGAAAAATCAGAGAGCATCATGGGAGGAAAGAGAAGGGGATGGGGTAAGGATTGAAAATTTTTCAAAAGCAGTATGTTTTTGACATTGAAAAGTTTGAGGTTTTTGGAAAAAGGTTTATTTTTATTTATTTAATTTTTGTTACTCCTTTGTTAGGCTTTTTGGATATGCTTGCTCGTATGGTCGTTGTCTTGGTCATCAGGAAATATATCCGAAACATTCGAAGACGTTTTTTTGGTGAAGAATAAAATTGAAGCTGACCTTTGGTTGTACTATCTATACATTATGAACGGACTCCTGTCGAAAGCATATTTCTTATAATGGAAGTTTCTTCTTTTCCAGCCGCAATTTATAACGATGATAATAATAAATCGAAATTTGCGTTGTTTCTGTTTATGTTGTTTTTAAAATTAATAAGGTTTAATACCATAAACTAATTTGAATGAAAATTAATAGTTAAAATTTATCAAGTGTGCTGTTGAAAATTCAAGTTTTAAGAAAAAGTTTTGTTCACTATAATTTTTGCTTCAAAGCATTTTTTAAGTAAATATATATGACATATTTTAAGCAAAATGATATTTTATGTTATGATTTATATTGAACTTTTAATACAAATAATAATAAAAAAAAAATAGTTTCATCACTTCAACTAAATATTTAATATTGTATGTTGAATTTTTATCACTGTACTTTTGCAGTTAATAATTTTTATTTATTGTTAAATACTTCATCAATGGGTAGTAGTAGTACTACTTTATTTATGGTGCACTTGAGCTGCATAATGGGCTTCTTATTATCATCGTTGAACAGTCGATCTAATTTTGAGTTTACAATTAATATTCAACTCCGAAACCTTGTAGTTTTGAATCCAATCCAGAAGACAATGAAACTCCTGAATCAAGCATTTGGAGAAATTTCTTGTCGTATAGGACTTTTTGATGAAACTAACGCTACATTTCCGCAACATTGAGAGGAAAACCACGAAAACCTCACTCGGTTAGCCTGACGGCAAGGGAATTCTTACCCCTGATCCGCCTACCACTCAGGATATTTTTATGCCAGCTCTGTGGTCGGTGCGAGCGGAATTCGTATTGACCAGGCATCACTGATGGGATTCGAACCCAGTTCTCCTCACTGGAAGACGAACGCTCTATCTCCTGAGCCACAGCGGCTCGCATAATGAGCTATTGGCGACGGTCTGGGAAACATTACTGAGGATGATCCGAAGACAGGACATTACAACTTTGATTCTCAGAGAAGGGGATGCCTCCCCCAGTTCGGTAGCCAGACAATTTGCGCTTGAAGTAGCACTTTACTGTTGAACAGTTTAACAAGGACCATTACGGCTCACCCTTTGCAGGCTCATCAAAGTGATCACCCACCCGCTCACTGACCGCACTCAGTGATGCTTGACTTCGGTGATCAACTGGGAACTCATTGTTAAAAATTTTATCATTTCTAGATATATCTTTTTTTCAGTTTAGATTCAGCAAGATTAAGAAGTAAAAATTACTACGTATATAGTATTACAAAGGTATGAAAATCAAATAATTTTATACAAATAGTTTTTAGAATAAAAATGATTAGCGTTAATGGTAATGAATTTTTTTTATCATTTTTTTCGATTAAGAAATTATGCTTTTGTAGATATTATAATTCTTTGTACTTTAAAGTTGGATTTTTTTTTTCTTGATATTTTTGTTTCTTTATATTTCATAAATTCTATTTTGTGTGAAGTTTAATAAACTTAAATGTTTATTTATTTAAAATGCATGTTCAATTAATTTTTATATCAATTGATAGAGTAAACTTCTGTGTTCGATATGACGTTTTATTTGTAAAGAAAAGTTACTATGTAAATTGTTGAGATAATTACAAAAATAAAATTTTAATTGGAATTTCATGGGTTAAATTTAATTAACATCATTTATCATTTTATTTGGGAATATTCATGGGTTAAATTTAATTAACCTTTTGAAGTAAAATTTCTATTAAGCAAATTTTTCATACTTTCTTCATCATTTTTTAAAAAAACCTGGTCAAAATAAAATATTATATTTAGCATTTTAATGATTTATGAATATGAGAAAAAGACTCCGGTATCTTTTCTGCGTTAAAATCTTCCAGACACGGCTCACTTCCAAACAAAAAATTTTCACATTTGTAATTATTTAGATTTAAGAGAAACATTTATTCATCATTAAAATTTCTTTAATTTACAGAATCAATTATCAATAAGTTTTTGCATATGAATGAAAATATTATTTTTCTAACTACTTTTTTTGGGATTTTATACTTTATTACAAATATAATTCCGATAATCTATTAAATTTTTTAATAACTATTAGACTTTTTATTATTAAAAAAATATTAAAAATTAGAATGTCAGAATATATATATATATTAAAGAGACATCTGTTTCCTGTCTGCTTAAAGGGTTAAATCATGTATAGTGTGAGGCATAAGAAATAAATTAAAAATTAAAATTTAATTATGTTCTATTTGCATGGTTTAGCGCATTACTTTTATTCATACAAAGTTTTTTTGTTATCTGATAGTGCTACTATTCGTCTCATTGATTAAAAAGTTATTTGAATTATTAATATTGTGTAAAATATTTTGAAATAGGTTTATTATTTCCTAGTGTACTTTTTTGAAAAAAATTGTATTATTACAGGCCTATGTATCGCATTTACATTAGATAATCAAACACTAAAATACAATATGCTACTCGTATAGCCCATTAAACATGCTGTATGTGATTTGACATAGAGGGACATATTAGTGACATACTTTTTGTCATCTAACAATAATCTTCATTTGGCATAGAGTGACAAAACGTTACATATTTCTATATTGCATGCTAACTTTTAATTTCATAAAATTTCGCGATCTTTAAAAATAAGATTATTATATTTTATTTATTATTTAATCCACAAACTAGACCTCATTTAATATTTGAATATAACCTCACCAACTTGTCAACCTCAGTGCGATAAATGTATGCAGGAATCGGACGACATTTTTCAAAAAACACTTTTTTTGGAACATTGTTATTTTTTGCCATGGCAGGAAAGAAAAATACCGTCTTGACTGTATAGCTGGAATATTACTGGCAGGATGTTAGGATAAATGGTAGGCGAAAATACTTCCTCTAAAATCTTGACTGCCATTCAAAGGGTGAATTTTCCAAGAAACATATCCAGAATTGTTATACCTCATATACTCAAGACCAACAGACTTTTCTTGAAAGAGTAAAAGTGGTGTATGTTATTTTCTTCATCTTTTGATGCTTCCTTCATAAAATCATCATTTTAACAGAAATTTTTTATTTTGTTTTCATTTTTTTTCCAATATCTTACAACAGAACTCGTGGCATTCGAATCTCAAACCTATGGGGTCAACAATTATTTATTGATTAAATCACTAAATTTCAGACAAAATTAAATTTTTTAAATCTCATGAACAACGGTTGAGTTCTTATTACCCAAATATTTGAATATTTTAAGTCATCCGAATAAAATCACCAAATTCCAAATAGTACTTTAAATATACTGCGGTAAAAATTAAATTACTATTATAATATATTATAATAACTTCAACATCCGAATCTCCAAATGTAAAAATAATTTTTAATGATTTGAGCAAAATAGATACTTTCTGATTCCTGATTTACCAATAATTTTAATGAATCATAGTAAAAGTTCAATTAGAGCAATCTGGTTTACAAATTATCCAAATCAGAAATGAAGATGAAAAGTAACCGTTTGACGCATATGGGACACCGGTTTCCATTTTCTGACGTTCTAATTACAAGCAATTTTTTTCCAATGCACACCTAGAGAATAACCTTTCGTCATACAGGCATCTGAAGAGCAGATAGATTTGCCAACGTTGCTCCCACAATAAGGACAGATATTACCGAGAAGGAAAGAACATCCATGCCTTGACCGGGATTCGAACCCTGAATCTTTCTGATGCAAGGCCAGTTCCTTGACCCCTACACAGGCCTGTCGGCTTACAAGCAAAAAATACTTTCTGGTATTTTTTTTTTAATTATAAAACACAGTTTAATTGTCACTGAAAACAATCTGTTAGGTTATCAGAATTATATTTATACTAAAACATAAACTCCAAAAAAAGTTGAAGTTTATTTTTTACTCACATCCAAAAATTTATCAATAACTGGTCTAGTAATTTCATTGATGAATAACTATTTCTCTTTGATCTAAATAACTTCAAATAAAGGCAAATTTGAAAAATTATTGTTTGGAAGTGAACTATGCTTGGAAGACTTTACATTTAATACAGAAAAAGATCCGGCGTTTAATGCTGTATTTCATAACCATAAATTATTAAAATGCTAAATATTATAATTTTTTACTTATTTTGATCTAAATTAATACACAATATTGAAAAAGGTATGCAATATATGTTTAGTAAAAATTCCATGCCAAAGGGTTTATAGATGACTAGGAATTTTAAGATGAATTCATTTTGTTCTTCGCAACAATCCTAGTAGATTGCAAAAAAAACTTAAAATAATAATTATTCCGAATAAAAAAAGTTTATACGTTCTACGCCACTCAAACTTAACTGTTAATAGTTTGGATTTGAAATTTCTATCGAAGTGTTTAATTCATTTATCAGTTCTCTCTAGCATGCAAGATCATTTAATATGTGAAAAATCAAAAAAATTTTCCTATAGTGTATTATACTTTTCAAAATTATTGTTGCTTCTAATATATCCCGAAATTCCCAATGATAGGAAAGAAATGCTTTTAAATCAAATTTCTTATTATTTTTAATTGATTCACAAAATATACCAAAGTTTATATGGCTCATAAAAAATATAAAAAAATAGTGACAATATTGTAATAAAAAAAGTTTTTTTTTTATTAGCTTTAATCTTCAAATTAAAGAAATTACGAAACCGAGAATTTTGCAACTGGACATATTTGAAAATAATAAGCATGCCAGTGGAGATTAATTTATTGAAATATATCTTGTTTTATTGTTATTTTTACTACCACTTATTTTTTTAAAGGACCATACAATTTCGGCATAAAGTATGGGTGTGTGAATAGCATGTTTAGTAAATTTCCCCCGTGGTATACCGGTAAACCCATTTACTGGTACATGCGCTCTCTTTTGTTGAAAATTTCAAAGAACGTTCAGCATTAATGGGTTAAAATGTTGATGTAGAGCTGAATTTCCACCTTGAAAACGTGAATGTTTGAGGGATTATGGACATTGAACTTTAAAATAAGGTCTTAATATGTTAAATTGTTGATCTGGAGAACTAATTCTGATCACAAAAACGGGAAATTTCCCTACCATGGAATGACAAAAATGCTCAAAATTTTCTCAAAATGCTTTGTTCTTTTCTGTATTGCTTCATTTTTAATAGCCCTGGACTATTTGCTTTAATTTTGAACCCAATCCGGAAGACAAGGAAACTCCTGGATCAAGTATAGGGAGAAATTTGCCTTCATGGAGGACTTTTTTGAGGGAACTAGCCCGCATTTGCGTTACATGGAGGAAAACCACGAAAACCTCCCACGGTTAGCTTGACGGCAAGGGAATTCTTACCCATGGTCCGTCTACCACTAAGGATATTTTTACGTCAGCACTGTGGTCTATGCAAGCCGGATGCGGAATTCTTATCGACCAGCCATAGCTGGGATTCGAACCCGGTTCACCTCATTGGAAGGCGAGGGCTGCGTCCCCTGAGCCATTGCGGCTTTTCTAATAAACTATTTAATTTTATAACCGTCGTTGAACAGCCGATCCAGTTTTTTTGAATTTATGACTTCTAATATTCAACTCCATAGCCTTGTAATTTTTGAACCTAATCCAGAAGACAAGGGAACTCCTGGATCAGGTATTGGGAGAAATTTTTCCTTCGTGGAGTCATATAGTCATTCAAATTTCAACTTTCCAAACCACCAATTATGTAAGGTAGTATGAAATAATATCAATAATGACTATACTGGATTTCATAAGATGTTCTATAACACTTTAAATTGTTTATTCAATTTCGCAATATTTCCTGAAAGAATTAAATTAATCGTTAACATTTATCAAAAAAATGCCATGTTAATCTGGAGTTTAAAATGATAATACATACCTCTTTATAGTTTTTCATACATAAATTAAAGTAAAATGAAAACTTTTTAATACACGTATAAAATACCTTATAAAGTGCTTGCTCGAATCTATGAAATAGGTAAAATATCTACAAATGTTAAACTGTTTCAAACTTCTCTGGTGAACTTATAAAGAATAATAGTAATTAATTTAAATTAATGCGTTCTGTTTAATAATAATTTTGTAAAATATTTAGTTAAGATTGACTTAACAGACATTTTCTTTTGAAAAGTCATTCTGAAGATTTAATAATAGAACTTAAAAACGATCAAATTTAAATGTGTTTACCTTCAAAATATAGAGCAACTCTTCATAAGACAGTCGGTACCCTGCAAACGCGTAGAATTAGATATATTCAACTTAAGTCCAAATTTAAATTATTTATAAAAAGCTATTTTTGGTATAGACAAATACAAGATCACACTAAACAATATGTAACAGATTGAAAACATCCAAAACATCTGAATCGACGCCCCACAAGCACACACAATTTCAGTAACGCAATTTGTTTATTGTTTATTAGTACATCATACATTTTTAGGGGTATGTGCTCAATTAAAGCTTATAAACCCTTGTCAAGTAGAAAAACAGATAGAACAATACAGAGTATCGCAGAACAATACGCAGATATATCCAGCGTAGCAGCGGGATTCGATCCCGCTACCTCCTCTCTATCCACAGTGTTTGGCGGGCTATACCGAGTGTCCAGGGAGGCCCTTACAAATTGTTTTTAATCTGAAAGCAATGCAATTTATTAGTTTATTTTTATTTAATTATTAACCATACATATGCAGCCTTGTGTGCCAGTATAAGCCTTACAAGCCCATGAGAAGTTGAAGAAAAGATAGTACAAATTAGAGAAGGACATCATGAAGATACCTTCAAGGTTATTCGAATCTGCTATCTCTACACTACCGAGTGCTTGGTGCATTGGCGTGCGAGGCCCATGTTATTTATTATCGATTCTACTTCCAACTTATGTGCTTATTTTAAAGAACTTTTGAATATATATGAAGCACAGAATTCCAGGTATAGCACAAATGAGGGAAGGACAAAACACAGATACATCAGGAGTTACATACGAATTTCAAACCAGATACCTCTACGCGTTTGCTGCCGCTCGGCCAGGGCAATTCAATAAACCAAATGGAAAATTTACAGTTGATCACGATGCTAGAAAGTATGCCATATATCAGTGCGTCTATCAAAGTAGCTCGGGAAGATCAGGGTCTCTGTGGCCGAGAGGTTTTGCCCTTCCACCAAAACTTCAGAAGCGTGTAGATAGCAGGTTCGAATCCCACTATTAACCTGGATGTATCTTAGTGCTGCTCTTCTAATTCTTAATTCACCCAATTTACATACAGCTTAATTGTTGATTTCGTAGTTCATTTACGTCGCACTACAGCTGCACAATTGGCGACGCTCTGGGAAACATCCATGAGGTTGATCCGAGAACATGCCGTCAGAATTTTGATCCTCTGCAGAGGGGATGGCACCCCCACTTCGTTAGCCCGACGACCTGCGCGTGAAGTCGATCACTTTACGGTAAAACAGTTTAACGAGGACCAATACCGCACGCCCTCCGTCTCTACGCAGACTAATCCAAGTGGTCACCCACCCACACACTGATCACAGCCAGTGATGCTAGTGAATGACAGCCAGTGAACCGTGTCTTAACGATCAGTCCACCGTGGGACAAACACATATCGCTCCGGGGTGGGCTTATTTATCGGTATGTGAATCAATAATTTACTAAATAGTTCTCCCTCATATTTCCTTTAGCGTGGTGGAAGCTTAAAGTTTGCGTATATTTTCTTCTAATACTATGGAAAATATGTACATTTGTTTCGAGTTTTCGAAGTAATTTATTTTTTAAAAAAAGTCCCCATCTACTAAATGCAATACATTTTTTAATATTTCGAATTTGCCTGATCTAAGTCCCATTCGTTATTTAAAAGATAAATAAATATATAAATAAAATAAAATAAAGCAATTTTTTTTCGCTGCAGTTTTAACAACTACTTTATGGTAAAGAAATATTTCATTGTTACGATATTTTATTAAAAGGAATTCTTTATTTCTAGTATAATATTCAGATGCCTTATGAGAATTTCAACTCAAAATAAGTTTAACATATTAACATTCAAGGATTTAGTTAGAAGCGTTGTGGGCGAACCCTACCCTACCATTCGTTTGCAGTAGGTAATCGTCTGTCTAATTTAGAAATATATCTAGATAAATTAATTTTCTAACCATACTGTTGACTTTAACAGGTAAAAGTCAAATTAATAAACGCAGTAATTTAGACATTTTACTTTCTTAGTATACTCAATTAGCGCAACAAAGGAGCTCAGAATGGATAATAGGCGCTTAAATACAGAAATACTTTTATGGTGCCACAAAGTTAGGCGATTCATCTTCAAGTTAAAATAACCAAATTTATATTCAAACTAAAAAATTTGGTATTTCTAGATAAATTTCAAAGGTTTCTTGACGTTAAAATATTTTATAAATGCAGCGCATAAATCTTTAAATAAAATATACTTTATCATCTTAAGTACATTAAAGAATAAACTGTTAAATTTATCAATTTATCGGAATAAATTAATTTTCTAACCATACTGCTGACTTTAACTTGTAAAACTTAAGTCGAATTAATGAACTCGAAAATTTAGATATTCTCCTGTTTACATTAAGCTGCAATTTTCTTATTGAGCAACTAAGTTATGCGATTCATCTTTAAGTCAAAATAATCAAATTGTTTTATGGCGCAACTAAGTTAGGCCCTACAAACATAAGTTAAAATATCTAAATTTATATTCAAATTAAAAGTTTTGGTATTTATAGATAAATTTCAAAGTTGTCTTAATATTAAAATACTCCATAAATGTAGCGCATAAATCTTCAAATAAAATATACTTTATCGTCTGAAGTACAGAGAAGAAAAAAGTGTAGTCTTTATGCTTTCAACCACCATCGTGGAATTATAAGGTACTCAACTAACGACAATTCTTTTATGGCTCAACTATATCCGTGATATAACCTTCGACTTGCGCCAAAGTGTTTCAAAACTTTCAGCTCAAAATATTACTGGCCAGTAAAAGATGAAGGAGTGTGTGACGATTTTTTTTTTCCTTTTCTCTTTTCAAAAAAGAAGAAAAAAGTAAAGCTTGTCGTTGTTGTTCGAGTTGTGTTAAGGTGTCCACTATGGCCGGTCAACAAGCCGTAAAACTAAAGGTCCGTTGAACGAGTGAAACGGCTGAGAAGGTCGTAAAAATTCGAGAGTGACGCTCGTTCTATGGCCGTAGGTTGCTACAATTCTACAATTCTTGGCATTCGCCATTTCAAGACTTTGGCAACTTTAAGAAAGAAAATTTGTGTTTTGAAACTGATCTCATTATCCTTATCGGTGTGAATATCTATTATTTGATCTATTTAAACATATTTCAAGCACGCATTTTATATATGTTGACCTCTAAATTTATTTTTAAAGTCAGAAAATTTAATAAATATTTATAACAAATTATAATTTGATTTTGTTACCCGAAATAAAACTCTAATGTTGTTGTTGTCGTGTCTATGTTAGTGCAAAGATATTGTGTGCTATGTTAGTGCTATGTTAGTGCAAAGATATATATAAGCCCTCCAAAAGTCTTGATAACAAGATTTGCAAGTTCTGGAGCCCGATGGCCATGGAGAATTTCGATGGGAGGTGCTCCAAGTTGAAAGAGGGAGCCGATAATGGCCTGGCAGTCAAAACTCTAATCATCCAATATTATTATTGCCTTAGATTTTTAAATTAAATATTGGGGGGGGGGGAAATAAATGACCAATTATTTATTGTCAAATAAGAAAATGAAAGGGGTGCACTCAGAATTGTTACTTTGATTATAGAATTTGATAATACAAGAACGAGACGAAATTTGGTTCAATTTGCTAAAGTAAACAACATTATTCCAAGTTAATCAAGCAGTGCTATAAAATGGATCTGACAGACACACAAAAACAAAGAAATATTGCTAGTTTCCTAAGTCTCATTCAATCGAACAATACCACCTGGGGGCCGTAGAATACGTGTTTACCGAATCAAGTCAATCATTTAAGGAAAAAAACATAAATAGATAAACAATATTAATTGAATCATTTATAAAAAAAATACTAAGGTTTATAAATTTAAAATATTTTTTAATTGCTTATTTAAACAACGATATGCATATTATTATTGAAATATGAATGAAATTCAATCATAATAGTTGAATTCAATGCACTAATGATAGTCGTACATTAAGGCCATAAGATAAGCTGATTAAATGGTGTTAGAAACTAAACTTCACAAAAAAGAGGTTGAGAAAAATAATTATTTTAGTATCTCGAAATCGTGGGACCCTGTGTTTATTGTCCCCGAGAAGAAGCAAATTCAGCCTATATATTACATAGATAGAGAGCTGAATTTTCTCTTTTTAAGGCAATGATAATGAACTATTTCCTTTAAAAATCAAAAACTTAAATAACTCATAGAATGAAAGCAGTATGTTACATTTAAACTTAGCAATGTAATAGTAAAATTTGGAATTGAACTTTGTTTTATAGACTTTTTGTTTGTATATTATAAATTGAGCATATTTCTGCAGAGTTACAATAACGAAATATTCTGATAAAAGAAATAGTTAATGGATCTTATAACTTTTGCATATTTTATAAACTAGTTTTATAAATAAAATAATAACTTAAATGGCTTTTCATGTTTGTTTTTTTTATGTAAATTGAATCTTTAAAGCGAGAGAGGAAAGCAATTTTTTTTAGAAAATATCTTTTTTTAATGATAGAATTTTAGAGCTAATGAGACATCAACTGGGTATGAAATTATTCTACCACAATTAATTTAAAGTTGCACAAAATGTGAGAATTAATTAGAACGTATTTCTTTTCTAAAAAAATAATGAATATCAATTTAGACTTTTTAAATTCTTTATCAATATCATTTACGGTCTTATTTTTTTTGAAGCAGGCAATGTCATGTTTGTATTTGATTCTTCTTGATAAAATTACAATTCATGTCAAAAAAATCTTAAATTATTAATTTAGAAATATATTTAATGAATTGCATATTTATAGAAACTAATTCATAACCAAAAACTGAATGGTTTTTAATTTTCATTATATTTCTCTCGCTAAGGTATAAAAAATGAGCCAAATCTGGCAAACCTGACCGTAACGAGCTCTATAGTCCGTGATGTGTTGTAAGGCCACATATCATCAACTGTGTTTGTTCGCTGTTATGGCCTGCAGACAGCCCACGTTTCCTTCAAAATAAATAAATAAAATAAATATGGGAGCCAGAAGAGATATAGATAAATATATAGGAAATGGTGTATATATACAGTCCAGATGGATAAGAGCGCTATTTCAACTTAATGCAGTGGACAAGTGACTCTTAAGATACAGAGACATGTCTAGAAAACAGAGAACGACCATATATCTTCATCTTTTTTTCTTTAGACTTGTAAAAAGAATAGAATATATTTTACTTGATAGAAAAAGCAGAATATTTTAAAATAAAGCAAACTAAATGTAGGTAAATTATTAAAATGGTAGGATCAACGTTGGATCTATATTGATTAAATTTACTTTTATTTGAGTATATTTAAAAAAAATTTTTTTTTGATATACGTGACTTTCGTTTAAACTAAATGATCAAATAAATACAGAATATTCAATAAACTGGGAGTCGCGAATTGCTACTAATTTAGCTAAACTAAACGTTTTGACTTAATATAAAATAAAGAGGAAGCTTTCCATAAATTTGGAGTCGAAAAATTACTACTAAATTAATTAAACTAAACGTTTTCACTAAATGACTAAATAAATACAGAGTATTCGATAAATTAGGAGTCTAAAATTACTAATAATGTTACAAATACGTAAATTACTACAAAATATAAGTCATAAATTGCTACTTAAGCAAAGCAAGTGTAAAAATGTTACCGAAATTTGATGAAACTTATCTCTGTAAAGAAAGACAGACTAGTATGGAAGCCTGTTTGATTGCTAGAAAAAAAGGAGAATTGTGATAGTTAAAATATCAGTTTCATCAGGTAATCTCTCTAGTTTTAATGTGTAATCTGGTTTCGACAATCAAGCTGATTTCAACAAATTTAGATGAATTTTATTTATTTATTTTAAATATAAATTCATGACACATAATGTGTTAACTTTATTTTTAATAAAAATTTTAAAAACATATATTAATGATGCAATTTAAATAACATCTGTTTATGTTATTTAAATTGCAATTAAGGAGCAAAAAGAAGTGACTTGTTTAGTTACTTTTAAAAAACACTCAAATTATCGATTGGTTGTTTAATTAAAATTGATGCCATGAACACTTATTTAATGTTACAAAAACACATATTTAATGTTAAAAAAAGCAGAAAATGGCTATACTGCACCAAACACAAATGTTATTGCATTTTTAATGAAGTAAAATCAAATGGTGCTATAAACTAATTTTGACTAAAAAAATAAAATTAAAGACAATAAACGAGAAATAATTACTACGATACTCTTAGGACGTGATACCTGTACTAAAATAAGTAAACTAATAAAAGTTACAAATTTTTGAGCTTAAGAACAAGCTTAGAAATAGTTGTTCATGCGACAGTAATATGATTTTCTACGAAATTGTTATTTAAGACAATAGTTGAAAAAAGAAAATTATGTCTATGAACGGCTTTCTAATATTTCTATACATTGTAAAATCAAAATTTTTCTTTCAACTTTTTAAAAAAAAAAAATTTGCAAAGTTCAAAATTTAAGTTTGAAAACTATTGAAGTGAAAAGCTAAAAACTTAGGTCAAATGTAAAATTAGACCTAATTAACGATTAAAATTCAAACTTTACAGTAAGAAAATCCTACTCTAAGTTGAGAAAAATATCATTTAAAATAACACAAGCTCTGAATTCTAACACAATTTTATAACTTTAGAACATTTTGCGTATTATGACATGAAATACTAAAAAACGATGATTATTACCAATATAACTTAGAATCTATTCTTATTTTTGCTGAAAGAGTAGCCGAAATTAGTTGTTCCAGCTCTGAGTTTAAATTTCAGAATTAAAAATAAAGAATTTAAAACTGCCGATTTACATGCCAAAACAATATATTATTTATATCAAATACATTTCTATAAATAGAAATATTCTTTAGCTTAAATAAGTTGATCTTAGAATGTAATTTGTAATCTCGAAATTATTTCTTTTTAAAAGCAAAAGTTATTTATAATAAGTTCTTCTGTGAAAAAATAACGAAACAATTATTCCAAAAATTTACTTTCTAATAAAAATTTTGTTGATAATTCTTAGCGTTTATTTCCTAACTAAAAAAAAGTATTTTTACGATTATTTAAAAAAAATTATTTCTTCCGAAAAACACTTTGATAATTATTTTTAAAAAAATTACTCTTTTATAAAACTGAAGATTATTTGTTGAATTGAACACTTATTTAAAAAAATAGGAAAAGACAATTTTAGTACAAAAATAATTATAACATATAATGGTAATAAAGTTACAACTATAATGATAATAATGATCTATTTATAATGATGATAATAATAATGATCATTTTATTGGATTCGTTTAAATGTAGACTTTGTTACAGTAAATTTACAATATTTTTTGAATTTTTGTTTGAATTTCTTTTTTAAATTTTCTTTACAAAATAGGCGAATTCGACTATACTATGCTAAACTAACAATTAAAAAAACTGACGACGTCATTTACCCTAGAGAAAAAATCAAACAATGCTAGATGGTCTAATGTAACAATGTTCTAATTTTAGAAATCGAACAATGTTAGATGGTCTAATCTAACAATGGTTTAATTCTGAAAATCAAGCAGTGCTAGATGGTGCGTCTAATGCACAAACAAAAGTAAGATAAAACAGGTAAAATAAAAATAAAAAATGGCTGAATTTTTTTATTCGAAATTTTTGAATAAGTATTTATCCGGAAAAAAATGTGAGGTAAATAAAATGAAGAGGTGATTTGATTGAAAGTAAAATAGTTCGAAATAGCTACTTACAAACAGTTTTTATATCGAAGTTAAACGATGATGCAGTTTTTATATCAAACAATGACAAAGCCTCATTAAAGCATTACACTGAAATTTTCCACAACATCATGAAATATTGTGGGTCTTTGTAATAAACTTGAAAGAAACCATAGTTGAAATCGATCTCTATTTTTAATTAGTATAAATATTTGAAACTTAATACATTTCTGATAATAATAATGACTTACATCTTTGATAATTTGTTGAATTGGTTTGAATATAGAATATAATGATTATGAAATTGAAGAATAATTTTTAGACAATTAGATTATTTTTTAATTTTCTTTGATCACACGGCTATACTGTGCCATATTGCAATGCTGATTTTATTTTTTTCTCTAAAAATCAAATTAGAAACTATGTCTGATGTCTGGTGGTAAAACAAAACTGAGAAGTGAGCTAAGAAATAAAAATAGAACGAACTGTTTTTAAATAGTTATAATTAGTATAAGAAAATAAATATTTATCTGAAAAAGGCAACAAATAAATTAAGAAAGAGAAAAGGGAATTTAATTGGAAGTAAAATTAAACAATATTACGAAATAAATTTTAAAAGCAACTATTTTTTAAGTCTAACAATGTTAAAAACAAAAAGAAAATACCTTAATAAAAAGTTACACTGTAATTTATCCTTCTATATCATGAAATATAATAGATCCTGTCATAAATTTACAACAAATGGGCAGATATTTTTTAATTATAAACTTTTGAATCTTAATACACCTCTGAAGTTTTAAGCATTTCATATAAATCTATTTCGTATTTTTCTATAAACCAATCTGCATAGATCAAGGCAACTATCCAATCGTAAGAAAAATCACCGTTATTAAAATAACATTTTCTGAGAAAGAGCCAATAGCGTCGCTCTTTAAAAAAACATTACGTTATAGATTGGGCGGAGTCATAAAAAACGCGCATGTCTTTTTTATAAAAACACTTCTAAAAATAAATAAAAAAAAAGCAGAATAAATCCCTCTTATTCGCAATTGGCGAGCAACTATCGCGACAATCCATTTTCTAAAAGCAGAAAAGAGCCGCTTTAAAAGAAAATCTGCTTAAGAATCTGGAATGTTGTAAAAAATCCATAAATACATACCAGAGGGATAGAATGTCGTCAGTAAAAATTTAAGAAAAAAAAATTGGCAACAGTTTAAAATTTTCAAAGGCGGAAAGACACAAGCTCCGAAAGTAGTGTTCCTTCATAACTGCTAATGGTCATTTGATGGTGATATTGACAGGGATCAAGCTATGCAGATGGGAATAGATGTTGAAGAGCAAGGGGGGCAAAGATACAGATTTTGGCAGGGGTAGAGGGGATCGACTACAGCTGCGACCTCCATCTTTGACTCATCAGTGGGTCGACCTCCGATAGCGTCTAATGGAAATTTAATAGCGCTTCCATAGAGAAAACACGTGGTGATGCTTGGGATCAGCATGACTTGCTCTTGAGCTTCTCATTCTGTGACGTCACGGATGCGCGACAGCCGGCATGGGATGCGGAGGACGTATTCGGAGGTGCAGCGGACGATCTGGTAGTAGAACTCGGGGTCATTCATGCGGTTGTGTGATTGGATTGAATGCTCAATCAGTCGAGATCACTTCACGTCATAATGGCGCGGGATTGAGTTTCATTGAGAAGATGAAAATTACTTTTTCATCTCCTCATTGACTGTGAATTCTTCTTCACTTAATAACCAACAAATCAATTATATCGATATTTATTTATGTATTTATTAATTTTGTAGAGATATTTAAAAAATAGTTATATTCATTTAACACGTCTTATTCAAATCTTGAGATGTTTATCGCTAATTTTTCTTCATTAATATTGATATTTTTTTTTTTTTTTTTTTTTTGTCTAATATGGCATATGAACATTAAAAATATTTTATGTTTATTTATTATATTAATATTACAATAAACAACAATGGTGAAAAAGTAATCAAATTACTTTTTCATCGCCTCATTGGGAAAATTGACTTCGAATTCTTACTTATTTAATAACTAATAAATCATTTGTTTCTATACTTATTTTCTTGGCTAATACGTAATGTATAAACATAAGAGATATTTAAAAACTAGTTATTATTTATTTAACAGGTATTATTCAAATCTTGAGATACATAACGTTAATATGGCTGGTATTGAATTTCAATAAGAGGATAAAAATTTCTTTTTTTTCCTTGAATCGAAAATAGGAAATCGACTTTTTATATATATATATATTATTGGTGTTTATTTTCTTCGCTATTAAAATATATAAACATTAATTTTTTTTTCCATAAATAAAAATTGAGAATTGACTTTGAATTTTTTTATTTTATTTAACATCGTACAAAAATAATTTTAAATGATATTTAAATCAGTATAAAATATATGTACATTAGAGATATTTAAAAAAAAGAAATTCCCTTATTATAATCCTGAAATATTTAATTGTCATATGCATTAAAATGATGTTTAAATCAGTATAAAATACATGTACGTTAGAGATATTTAAAAAAAAGAAATTCCCTTATTATAATCCTGAAATATTTAATGGTCATATGCATTAAAATGGTGTTTAAATCAGTATAAAATATATGTACGTTAGAGATATTTAAAAAAAAGAAATTCCCTTATTATAATCCTGAAATATTTAATGGTCATATGCATTAAAATGATATTTAAATCAGCATAAAATATATGTACATTAGAGATATTTAAAAAAAAAGAAATTCCCTTATTATAATCCTGAAATATTTAATGGTCATATGCATTAAAATGGTGTTTAAATCAGTATAAAATATATGTACGTTAGAGATATTTAAAAAAAAGAAATTCCCTTATTATAATCCTGAAATATTTAATGGTCATATGCATTAAAATGGTGTTTAAATCAGTATAAAATATATGTACATTAGAGATATTTAAAAAAAAGAAATTCCCTTATTATAATCCTGAAATATTTAATGGTCATATGCATTAAAATGATATTTAAATCAGCATAAAATATATGTACATTAGAGATATTTAAAAAAAAGAAATTCCCTTATTATAATCCTGAAATATTTAATGGTCATATGCATTAAAATGATATTTAAATCAGTATAAAATATATGTACATTAGAGATATTAAAAAAAAAAGAAATTCCCTTATTTTAATCCTGAAATATTTAATGGTCATATGCATTAAAATGATATTTAAATCAGCATAAAATATATGTACATTAGAGATATTTAAAAAAAAAGAAATTCCCTTATTATAATCCTGAAATATTTAATGGTCATATGCATTAAAATGATATTTAAATCAGTATAAAATATATGTACATTAGAGATATTAAAAAAAAAAGAAATTCCCTTATTATAATCCTGAAATATTTAATGGTCATATGCATTAAAATGATATTTAAATCAGCATAAAATATATGTACATTAGAGATATTTAAAAAAAAGAAATTCCCTTATTATAATCCTGAAATATTTAATGGTCATATGCATTAAAATGATATTTAAATCAGTATAAAATATATGTACATTAGAGATATTTAAAAAAAAAGAAATTCCCTTATTATAATCCTGAAATATTTAATGGTCATATGCATTAAAATGATATTTAAATCAGTATAAAATATATGTACATTAGAGATATTAAAAAAAAAAGAAATTCCCTTATTATAATCCTGAAATATTTAATGGTCATATGCATTAAAATGATATTTAAATCAGTATAAAATATATGTACATTAGAGATATTTAAAAAAAAAGAAATTCCCTTATTATAATCTTGAAATATTTAATGTTAATATGCATTGAGTTTCCTTGAGGTAAAGAAAAATTTCTTTACTGAAAGTGAAAATGGGGAATTGATTTTAATTTTTTTATATATAATAACCAACAAACCATTCACACTAATATTTATATTCTTACAAAATATGTATATGAGCATTACCGAGTTTCTTAATTCTACTCCCAGCTCGCACTGACCCCACTGTTGACGCAAAATATTCTCAGAGATAGGGGGATCATGTGTTAAAATTTCCTTGCCTTCTGGCTAACCGTTGGAGGTTTTCAGGGTTTTATTCTCGATGTAACGCAAATGCGAGTTAGTTCAAACAAAATGTCTTCCATGAAGGCTAGTTTGTCCAAGTGCTTGATCCAGAAGTGTCCTTTTTCTTCTGGGTTGGGTTCAAAATTGCAAGGCCTACGGAGTTGAACAGAGATAAACGTACTCAGAATCGGATTAGCTGTTCATCATCATTTATAAAATTGTAAAATATCCAATATATTTGGTTGTTGTAAAACGTATGGACAGCCCAGAGATTCAAGGAAAAAATTCCAGAATTCTTTTACAATTATTATTTGAATCTTGAAGTTTCTTCTGGCAATCTGGCGTGAAATTGTGTTATAATTGTACCTATTTTTCTTGGTTGTACTTATGTTGTTTTGTATCTAGTAATGTTGTTTTGAATTTTTCTTGGAACTGGAAATGGAGAATTGATTTTAGTTTTTTAATAACTAAAAACTCTCTTGTAATCACATATATCTGTTACCGGCAAAGTATGAAATCCGGTATTGTATAGAATGCCTAAAATTAGCCGGCAAAGTATGAAATGGTCTACATTTCACACATTGCCTAGGTGTTCTACAGAATGCCAAATATTATTTAGGCAAATTATGAAAAAAACGTCCTGATGAGGTTATTATGTAAATGATGTGCATGTTACTGTGAATGATCGAAATCGGTGGTTGTTGACTTTCACCGGTGAATGTTGACAATCACATAGTCGCTTTGGTGAATGTCCGAAATATTTATTACATCCGATTTGAAATTAATTTATTCGTGGATTCAATTACATTTGTTCGATATTTTAATACTTACTGACGATAGATTAGAAGAAACATCAGTGTTTTTAGTATCGGGCAAATATATACCGGGCAATGGCACTTGACCTTAAAAAAACATCAGTGTAGGGTAAACCGGGCAAATATATACCGGGCAGTGGCACTGAACCTTAAAAAAACATCAGTGTAGGATATACCGGGCAAATGTATACCGGGCAGTGGCACTTGACCATAAAAAACATCAGTGTAGGGTAAACCGGGCAAATATATACCGGGCAGTGGCACTGAACCTTAAAAAAACATCAGTGTAGGATATACCGGGCAAATGTATACCGGGCAGTGGCACTTGACCATAAAAAACATCAGTGTTGGGTATACCGGGCATTTGCACTGAATCTTAAAAAACATCAGTGTAGGGTATACCGGGCAAATGTATACCCGGCAATGGCACTTAACTAGACCTAGTATGACTAGACCTTTGGTAAATGTCCGGTCTAGTTAAGTGCCACTGCCTGGTATACATTTGCCCGGTATATCCTACACTGATGTTTTTTTAAGGTTCAGTGCCACTTCCCGGTATACATTTGCCCGGTATACCCTACACTGATGTTTTTTTAAGATCAAGTGCCATTTCCCGGTACATATTTGCTCGATACTCCAAACACTGATGTTTCTTCTAATCTATCGTCAGTAAGTATTAAAATATCGAATAAATGTAATTATATCCACGAATAAATTAATATCAAATTGGATGTCATAAGTATTTCGGACATTCACCAAAGCAACTATGTGATTGACAACATTCACCGGTGAAAGTCAACAACCACCGATTTCGGTCATTCACAGTAACATGCACATCATTTACATAATAACCTCATCAGGACGTTTATTTCATACTTTGCCTAAATAGCATTTGGCATTCTATAGAATGCCTAGGCATTCTATACAATGCCTAGGCAAAGTATGTAATATTTCTCACATTTCATACTTTGCCTAAAAACGTCAGGCATTCTACACAATGCCGGCGTTTCATACTTTGCCGGTAACATATCCAAACCAGCTTTTCCCAAATATATGAACAGCGTAGAAATTTGAAAGAGAATAAACATTTCACATTTGTTTAACAATCATTATCCAAATCTTAAAGTTTTAATAGCTCAGGAATTGTTTACGAATGAGCAATTGGAAATAAAATTAAATAGAATTGCGCCGTAAATCGAGATCACTACACATGATTGTTAAATAGTTGAAATTCACAGTAATATAAGTTAAAAAATTTTTCTTTTCTTTTTGATACTCTAAAAAACTAAAGAAAACTAAACTAAAAAACTAAAAAAAACTTTCTTTAACAAGAAAAGATTTTTTTTCTAATTATCCAACAACAAACCATTGTTTTAACCATAATTATGATGTAATAAGCCCAGTACTCCACAAAGTTTATCTCGAAACAAATTATTCATACAACTTATTTTTGTTTTGGAATTACGTTAACTTTTTTGTACTAATCTTGCATTCGGATTTAGTGAGTGACCGGATTTAACAAGTATTCACTCATTTTTAGATACTTGTTGTATTGTATTTATCCCTGAAATTCCTATTTTCTCCCATAGAGTTACCATTTAAATAAAAAAGCAATGAACTGGAAAAATGATCAAACAATATAATAAAATATAAATCATTATTTATAGTGTCATACAATTTATAGTGTTACAACATAAAGTAAACCGAAGATTCAGTGTTAAAATATATCAAATTATGTGACATGGGTGTCAACATATACATGTTTATACTATAATAACTGTTAATACATTTAATATAATAAGCTGATAATAAGCGTTAATACATCTTTGACAGAATTTTTTTTTAAAAAAAATTATGAACTGAGAACTTTTAACTTCTTTTAAAAAGTTCCAGCATTTTTGAGCAAAAATCTTTCATAACTCAAAAAGTATTTCTGTTAACGCTAAAACGCAGCATACAACTAAAATAATCTCAAATATTCCCCAAAAATTTCAAAGAGATATCACGAGAAGTTTCTTAGATAAGAAACATCAAAAATGGTCAGTTTTAGCATCATTTATATAAGCCCTACCGACTCTCCTTAATTTGCTTAAACTTTTTTCCAATGCATAGATAAAATATGAATGGAATTTCTTCCAATGCGCAAGCACAATACTTTCAGAACAAAACAAAGCTTCAAGGACCATCGTAACTTTCTAACATCATTACCGAAATATTTTTTCGAAATGTATATTTAAAAGTCCTATAAAGCCTTAATGAACATCGTGAAGAAAAAAACGTATTGTATGAATACACCGTGCAATAATAATTTTGATTTGTATTTTAATTAAGAATCAATGGCTATTGCTACAAACAACGAACGTGATATAATCATGAAAAATGATACCAGCTAATTTTAATGATAATGGTATATGAATAAATCAACTAATTTCGTTGCAAATGTCGTAAGTAAGCATAAATTACGCCGAACATCTACATAATTGAACATAGAAGAGTTTCTATAAAAGCAAGCTTTCCAGTAACTATAAAACCTTTACCAATTAACTAAATGTATTATGAAAGAGTCTATTTGATAAAGATATTTTATTAGTAATAGTTGCTCATAGTTGCGAGAGCTTAACTTTTCTGTGATTATACGTGCTAAATTTTATGATATGTATATAAATATTTTCTATCAATTGTAGAAAATGTCCTAATTCATCCAAACACTTAAATTTTCATTTTTTAACCAAAGATTCCAACATTTTAGTACCCTATTTAATTTGTTATATAGCAAGCTATCTAATAAATATTTAGCGGTAGAGGCATTCATTGTTTGGTAAAATCTTTCCCAACCGCAAGACAGGCAACTGAATTTTAATTACTCTAATAATACCCACTATCAGCTTATAAATTCAATAAACTTGCTAAGGCTTACACATATCGACCAATACTCTCCAACATATTTATACTATCAACTGTAGAAAATGTCCTAATTTGTCACCATACGTAAATTTTCAGTTTGAACCAAAGACTTCCAACAGTCCGATTCCCTGTTCAATATGTTATATAGCAAGCATTCTAATAAATATTTACCAGCAGAGGCATTCATCCTTTGGTAAAATCTTTCCCGAGTGCAAGACAGGCAACTGAATTTTAGCTACTCTAATAAAACCCACTATCAGAAGATAAAATCCAATATACTCGCAAAGGAAGGGTGGAAACTCTGTGACACAAAAGGCTTACACATATTGCCCAATATCTCCCAATACTTGTTCAATATACCGCATCAAACTAACATTACCATTCTGAAGTGTGTATGATGATCCTCAAATTCGATTTCCCTTCTCCTTTAGAAAGAGAGACAAGCCATTGTGGAGCATCCGGCGGTTGCGTAAGCCATATCCCATCTGCTCATGCTACATTAGCAAGTGAATGGGAAGATGCTATGGCCATGCCTCTATCCTCCCCATTCATAGCGATGCGGTGACACTCCAAAGGACTTGGGATGAGGGGTTTTTGACGGGAGGAGGAGGATCTTCCTTTTGGAGGTACACGCTGTTATCTGCTTTCATTTGGGCGTGGGCAATGGATGGAATTCAATGATCCAACGACCGTCCTTCTTTTCCACTCATAGATAGAAGCTGGACAGAATATGAGCGTTTTTTTTTTATTTTTTATTATGAGAGTCAGCTTTTAAAATGTGATAGATGGAATACATATTCAGTGATGCTGTTAAGTTATTCGGGTCTCCTTTAGAAATTGGTCTTTAATATACTGCATTGAAAAAAATCATCCATTCCAATTCGCTTTAAATTGATTATATTGCTTAAAATGCCAGTTCTTATAAAAAGAAGTTTTATAATACCATATAAAAATACTATTTAATTTTATAAAACTATTTAAAATGTGATAGATGGGATACATATTCAGTGATGCTATAAAGTAATTCGGGCCTCTTTTAGAAATTGGTCTTAAATATTCAGCACTGAAGAAAATCATCTATTCCAATTCGCTTTAAATTACTTTAAATGCCAGTTCTTACAAAAATAAGTTTTATAATACTATCATGCATGAAAAATGCGACCTTATTTTATACTATTTAAAATGTGATATACGGAATTTGCTAAGTTATCATATCATTGTCAGTGATGCTGTAAAGTTATTCGGATCTCTTTTAGAAATTGGTCTTTAATATGCTCCACAGAAGAAAATCGCCCATTCCAATTTACTTTAAATTGCTTACATTGATTTAAATGCCAGTTCTAATAAAAATAAGTTTTGCAATACTATATTAAAAATACTACTTATTTTTATAATACTATTTAAAATGTGATTGATATATTAAGTAACGCTTTGCAAACTGGAGTTCAATATACTCCATATTTGAAAATTTATACTATTGAAAATGTGATAGATAGAAATTGGTGTTTAATATGCTCCATGTTTTTAAAAAAATGGATTCCAGATCACTTTAAATTGATTTTAAAACTTTAAGACTCAATTTTACAAAAAAATATAATAGTATATATTTTTTATTTATTTATTTATTAGCTAGAAAATGTATCTTTAAACACAAGTTTATCAGCAATAAAGTGGTTATATTCTGAGTTAATTTATTTTAAATTATAAACCATACCTAATTGAAATTATAAATTGTAATATTTTATTTATTTATTTATTTATTTATTATTATTATTTTTTCTTTTTCTGAAAAATGACCTTCTACTGGTCCTATTGACTCCAAGAGATAATGCTTAATCTTCTCTTCTTATTTTTTCCTCTAGCCTATTTTATAAAGCTATTTGTTTTCATTGCGTAAAAGGCGAAATATCATTAAAGTTGGGCGTAGTTCTGCCAAAACTAACTTTTGCGTTATTAAATGCACAGTCTATTCATTCATAAAACATTTAAGAAAAGTGGATGGATCAAAGGAAAAAACTAGAAATAGAAACAGTTATACAGTGCCAAATTTATTAGACATTGCAGATTCCATTTAAAAAATTCAAATGGCATTCTACGAAAATATTTAATAGACATTGTAAAAAAGAGGAAAGATCATTAGGGTGATAAGCATTTATTTTCGTTTCATGTTAAATTTTAAAATTTTAAAAAGATTATATGATAGAAGCCATCACACACCATCCTTTTTTCAGCGCTCTTTTGGTTGGATTGCTTTCAGTTATTTAATAAGAAACTATTTTTAAGAGGTTAAACAGAAGCTCCTGCTTAGGCGTTTGTTTAGATAGATGTTGAGTTATATGGTACAGCAACTTAACAGCTCTAAATACAAAAGCTTTTGCGTACCCAAGATAATGAAATCAAACGGTGTTATAGAAATGTTTGACTAAAAAAAAAAAGGGGGGGGGGGTAAAGCACAAAATAATATTAGAACTATGAGCGTAAAAGTCTTGAGACTCGCACATTTGCATGTTATGAGAAAGCAAATTACTCTTGAGAAGACAGGTTACTAACAAGATTACTAACAAGATGCTTCAGATAAAACGTTTGCGTTTGTTTTGTATACTATCAATTATCTAGTTTTAACAACCTCATTGTTGTTTTTTATTTGTATATCCGTATTCGTTTATCCGTATTCGTATTCGATTCATATATTCATATTTGTATGTTCGTATTCGATTTATATATTCGTATTCGTATATTCGTATTTGTATATTCGCATTTATGTATTCGTATTGGCATATTCGTATGTTCGTATTCGTATTCGTATATTCGTATTCGCATATTCGTATTCGCATATTCGTATTCGTATATTCGTATTCCTATTCGTATATTCCTATTCGTATATTCCTATTCGTATATTCCTATTCGTATATTCCTATTCGTATATTCCAATTCGTATATTCCTATTCGTATATTCCTATTCGTATATTCCTATTCGTATATTCCTATTCGTATATTCCTATTCGTATATTCCTATTCGTATATTCCTATTCGTATATTCCTATTCGTATATTCCTATTCGTATATTCCTATTCGTATATTCCTATTCGTATATCCCTATTCGTATATTCCTATTCGTATATTCCTATTCGTATATTCCTATTCGTATATTATGCAAATATTTTTTGAATACAGTTTTAGAAACGGTTTCATTTTTAATCAATATGCTTATTTTAAATCGATTTCTGAAGAATAAAAACAAAATATGGAATAATTTTATTTTTTGTTAATTGCTTTTACAAGAAAAGGTTTTTCAATGGAATCGCTTTAAGAAGCTTTTTAAAAAAACACAATTTTTGAACATTTTCTTAATATGATCACTAGGCATAAACTTTCTGTACTTTTTTTAATTTTTAAAAGAGTATATCTTTTCCTTTCAAATAAAAAATAAATAGAAAATCTCATTGATCATCGAACAATTATTTTTAAGTCCCTTTCATAGAAATTTTTTTAAAAAATATTTACAAAATTTCATTAGTCTGATAAGATGTTATTTTAATATATATTTTGATATTCCTTCAAAAGGATAAGAAACATTTTTAAATATAAAATTATCCCTGTTTAGAACTATGGTTTTTACAGCTCAAACAGCCCTGTTGTAGAATATTTTTTCCAAAGTAGGAAAGATAAAAATTCTAAAATTCTATTATTAATATTATTAGTTTGATCATAGTACAGAGAAGAAGACCACCACTGTGTAGCTACCTCCTCTATTTACCAGCACTTTTGAGAGGCACGGAACTTTTTTCATTAACTTTGTGTTGAAGAAAACCTTTGGGAGAGACCATCAAAACCTCTTCTAGCGATTGGGTAAACCTCCACACCAAATGCGGAAAAGGTTAACAAAGGAAACACGGATTAAATATCAAAACAAAAAAAAGTTAACAAAACAAGTAAGAAGATTCATATCTATTCAAAATATTTGTGAATATTATTATTTTCTCTTTTTAACGATCTCTGAAAGAAATTAAAATTCGCATTTTGCAATCAGAGTGCACTAAAGACGATGATTTATTTTTAGAGTTAAAAATTAAATTAAAAAAAAAAAATTTTTTTTCAAACAAACATACCTCTTCTCATTTTTATTAAAGTAAGCTAATTTTTTATAATACAAAATTAAATGAAAACTCAGACAAATATAATTGTTTATTTATTTAAAATAATTCTCTCATTCATATAATGGTTGCATTTGTTTTTACACATGATCATATCAGATGCGGTCATTTTCATTGGCACTAAATTTTGTTCATCGATTCTGTTTTTCTAACGCCAACACAATGGCATTTCTGCACCAAGAAAATGACAATAATTAAATTTAAAATCGCTTACGAAAAATCATGTACCTTTGATAACATTTTGAAGTCAATGGAGGTAACACCTTAGAACGGCCATTTTACTATGGAAATGGTAGCTCTCAAAAGGTTTCACTGTATACAGAATATAATTAAAATTTTTTAACTAAATAACTAACTAACTTAAAATATAACAACTACACTACACTAATGCAATATGAATGGAACTATATAATCGGAAGAAATAAAGTATTTAAATACGTTTATTTTGGTTTTATTAACCTGAAATTATGTTTTTCTTTTTCTCTTACTAAAAACGTCATTGATAGAGTATGGTAGTTATACCAAAATGTTTTTCTCCAAGTATGTAGCAAGAAATTCTCAACATTTTTCTTCAAAGTAAAAATATTATAATTAAAAGTTGAACAAATTTAGTAACCACGTAGCTTATTTATTTTATTATTATTTTTTTTTTTTTTTAACTAACGTTTAAATAAATTAGTTGAATAGTCCATAAAAAATAACGATTCCAAAGTACAACCAATCCTTATTATAGTCATAATAAAAAAAACTACCTCATATATTTAAAGAAAATTTCATTTTATTGCTTTTTAGCGTAATTTCCGTTTTCCTGAATCATATATTCCACGCATCACTTTTCGAAAATCAAAGTAAGTTATTCACACAAGTGTAAAAGACATCAGATTTTTGTCACTTGCTCGGTTGGTAAATGCCTGGGGGTAAAAAACCAGCTTTCTGAGGGGTTGAGAACAACAGCTATCATTTCCATTCTTTGATTTAATATATTTTTCTATTGTGCATGGCATATTCCTATAGGGCAATTCAAAATAAAAGAATGCTGTAGTTCCTTTCAATTTTCGTTTATATTGACTAAAACTAAATGGCAGATCAAATATTTTTATGCTCCAATAGATATATCCGTAGAATTTCAGTTGTTTCAGTGATATTTTGTTGAAAATTTCCTTTTTTTTTGTAAGGGAGAAAGTTAAATCACATTTTAATAGTATCGTCATTAATGTCAGGAAACACCTATTTACTGTCCTTTGCCTCTTTCTTCAGGATTTGATTCAAAAGAGAGTGTAACTTTATCACCGGTTAACATCGAAAGAAATCGACTATTACTATTATTAAAAACATTTTAAAAATCTATTTGACTATTTATTAAAAATCGAACGCAATGAAAACGGATGATTAAATTTTAAATGATTTGAGGAAATTCCAGGAATAATGTCCCCATTACAAGTGGGTTTTTTTTCTGAGAAAAATGTTTAATAAATACATATTTATTGATAAAAGAGTTAAAAGATTGGATATAAATTTACCAGTTAAATAATATATATATATATATATATATATATATATATATATATATATATATATATTGTGTGTGAAATATGCGATCCTATTGATATCATGACAGTTGATTTTAGCAGTAGAAAAAATTCCGTTAGAAGACTTCTTTTCTTTTCAAAACAAAAACCATTTAATGAATATAATTCTTGATAAAAGAGTTAAAATTTTGTATACAAAATTACGAGTTAAATTATATAAATAAAGTCAGAAACATGTAATGCCTATGAATGGCGTAACACTTGTTTTTAATTGCAGAAAAAATTTCGTAGCAAAAATTTTTTTATTTCTGAAAAACTATTTAATGAATTCATTTATTATTAATAAAAGGGTTAAAAGATTGGATATAAATTTACGCGTTATATGATTAAAATCAAGCCAGAAATATGTAATGGCTATTGAGGGCCTAACAGTCGTTTTTAATTATAAAAAAATTATTAAATCTGAAAAATCACATTGATGAACAAAGAGGGTTAAAATTAATCATATTTTGATAGCAATCAATTTTTCCAATTTCAAAAAACATTACTTAGATTGCCAAGTTTTCAAAAAAAAAAAGTGATTTTCAGTGCAAAATAAGTTGATGATTTTGAAATAACCATTAGGTGTTTGTGAACTTTTTTTTTTAACTTATTACTATTTTTTCTTTTCATTTCTTTTTAAAAATATTCAAATATCTCTTAAAGTATTGCTTACTTAAGCTCTTATGTTATCAATTGAGTTAAATTAATGATATTAAAATAAAAATTGCGACATTGTCAATTTGATAAGTATGTAAAAAAAAAAATTTCCAATATTAATATAACAAATTATTAGATGTAATGTAAACACATGATTTATAAATTCTATTCAAAAGAGTCTCTTTTTTTTTTTTTTTTTTTTTTTACTCTGTTGAGTTAAAAACTTTTAAGTGACAGTAAAAATGAAATTTAACAGTAAACTTTTGAACAATCGAATTAATGAATTCTTTTTTTTATTTAAATTTTGTTAGCGTTAAATAAACGTTGTTTTATCATCATAGAGTATTCACCACGTATCATAGTATCGTCACGTATCATAGTATTGCCACGTATCATAGTATTGCCACATATCGTAGACTCTACGATATGTGGCAATACTATGATACGTGGCAATACTATGATACGTGGCAATACTATGATACGTGACGATACTATGATACGTGTGAATACTCTATGATGATAAAACAACGTTTATTTAACGCTGACAAAATTTAAATAAAAAAAAGAATTCATTAATTCGATTGTTCAAAAGTTTACTGTTAAATTTCATTTTTACTGTCACTTAAAAGTTTTTAACTCAACAGAGTAAAAAAAAAAAAAAAAAAAAAAAAGAGAGACTCTTTTGAATAGAATTTATAAATCATGTGTTTACATTACATCTAATAATTTGTTATATTAATATTGGAACGTAGAGTATCGCCACGTATCGTCGAGACAATCGCCACATATTGTTAAAGCACATAAGCATTATAATTGCCCAAACTGATTTATTAACTGACTAAGATTCATTTTCAACAAAAACTAATTGTTAAGATTCATTTAAGTACCAGTAAAAAGGAATTTTTGCTTGTAAAATTTTGGAAAAATGAAGATTATAAATTTGTGTTTTTACTTAAATGCTTTCAGTATGAAATAACCTTTATTTTTTTAGTATAATGCCACTCCTGATTACCGTATCAAACAGCATTTTCCAAAACAAAATTAACATTTGAGATTTTTAAAAATTCATCTTTTATTAAAACATGAATTGATTTTTCTTTTTTCCGAAATACGCAATTTGAGCTGCGTTCAAAATAAAAATCCCAACTTCATTTCCTTATTATTAAATATAAACAGAATATATCTATTTTCATTACATTTCTGCTCGATTGGAATCATTCTATTGAATGTAAGAAGCTTATTGGACAGAAGTGTCACGTGATGCGAAATAAATTGCAATAAACTTCAAATAAAACACTTCAATGCTTCCGTCTGTTATTTGACCAGTTTGAAAGCAATGTCTGAAACAATGATAGAAATAAATGTATAGAACTTCTCATACCATCAAATAAAAGAAGTGAATTGGACAAACAAGTCAACAAAACTAATAAACAGAAAACCAATGAAAGAAACATTTGGCTGTTGTACTTGTTGTTTTTTTTCCCCTTCAGAAGAAAAAGTATGAAATGTGCTAAAAAAAATATTGAGTTTTTATGACATTGTTCTCTTTAATGGAACGATTCCTAATGCTTATACATTCCTGACAGAATAGAAAAACAATAACAAAAACTGTGTATATCCAGTCATTGTTGGAAAAAAAGACACCCCAAAGATGTTGCCGAAAAAGCTCTAAAAGATTTCCAATAATGGATTGCGTCAGTTTAATGGATTGTGACATCGAAAACTAAGAACAAAAATTCGGAGAATTAAGCTGCCTTTATTAGCAAAGAGTCTTGAATTAAGGAAGTAAAAGCATTTTTCTTCATTTTGATTATATCAGTACAATTATCTTTGAACTAAAAGCGTTATTCCTTAGATCTTTTAACTCAAGTATGCACAGTTGAAATTTATATTTATTGCTTAAATATTTTGTTGTTTATTTGAGCATTTTCTTTCTAATTGTATGTAAGAAATGTTAAGTGAATTATTTTTCTTCTTGATATAATTTATTTTTCTAATTTTGCTTCTTTTCATTTTTTTATTGCTTTGCTTTCATGCATCGAAAAGTGTTGCAGTGTACAAAAATATAAAAGTGTAAAAAAGTTAGAAGTGTAAAAAAATAAAACGTAAAAGAAGTTATAATTGTAAAAATAGTTAAATTTGTAAAATGGCAAAAATGCGTAAAAAAATTAATTGTATAAAAAAAATTTGCACTTATTACAGAAATTTTATTTCCCATGACCAGGGTTACAGAAAGACCTCTGCACCATAAAATGTAAAAAAATATAAAAATATAAAAAAGATTAAAAGTATGTATAAATTTTTATTTTGTTAAAAAAGCCTTAAGCGGAACTTAAAATGTTTCACTCCACTAGTCCTAAAATAAGAAAATATAGCTGGTGTTATTCTAGCATTTTAATTAATTTTTTCTAACAAATTTATTCCAATACAATTCTGCAATCAACAGTTTTAAAAATTGCTTAAATATTATTGTCTGCTTTCAAATTTTTAATATCTTTGTTGTAAATATCTTTGTTTAATATCTTCGTGTAAATATCGAATGTTTTTAGTGGTTTACATTTTTGAGAAAAACCTTTAAAAAAATATCAAACGTTGTTTTTTTTAATTTACTAAAAGGATGAGTATGCTTTCACCTTTTTTGATAACTGTACTGTTGAATTATGCTCTCATAAAATCCTAACAAAAAAGACCCAGAAAACAAAAATTCAAAAATTTAATCTAAATATCTAAGATGGCGATGGAAGTCGAATCTGGTAATTTTACTTAACTGGGTCAGTACAATTAAGTACAGTTTCAATATTTGGGTATGTTTTTTGGTGTATATATGCACCAATAGCTGGATTCTGTGAAATATTATATCCACCAAATTATTGAAAATAAATTGGATGCCATTTGGATTCTTGAAGTGCTCTTGAATGCCATTTAATTTATTGAAATAACATTGAATTGTTTTTTAATGTCGTTTTGTCATTTGGATTATTGAAATGTGGTATAGATAATTTAAAATATCGAGATTTAGCATATCTAAAAACCAAAATTAATTTTTTAATAATTAAGTATTTTCTTCCTATGTCTCATTTTGGAGCTTAATGAATTTAGTTGAAAATAATTAATCTTGTTGCTCAAAGAAATGTATTTGGCTCATTTTTAATTATTATGGGGAAATATTAAGTTTTGGATCTTGGGAAAACGACAATTGTGAGTAGTTTGCCACCACCGAAACACCCATTTATAAAAATTGAGTCCATATAAAGACTAAAAATAGTGGTGTTTGAAAGTGAATATGTATTATATCAACATCTCTCTCTCTTTTTTTTTTTTTTTTTTTTTTTTTTTTTTTTTAATACTAAATCAGTGATTTGATTCAGTAATTTCTTAGTAACAACACAAGTTATTTTTTTGGATGCTAAATTATTTGATTCAGTAATTTCTTAGTAACACCACAAGTCATTTTTTGGATACTAAATTATTTGATTCAGTAATTTGATTCAGTAATTTCTTAGTAACACCATATGTTATTTTTTGGATACTAAATTATTTGATTCAGTAATTTCTTAGTAACACCACAAGTCATTTTTTGGATACTAAATTATTTGATTCAGTAATTTGATTCAGTAATTTCTTAGTAACACCATATGTTATTTTTTGGATACTAAATTATTTGATTCAGTAATTTGATTCAGTAATTTCTTAGTAACACAAGTTATTTTTTTGGATACTAAATTATTTGATTCAGTAATTTGATTCAGTAATTTCTTAGTAACACCATATGTTATTTTTCGGTCACAAAATTAATTGTTTGATTCAGTAATTTCTTAGAAACACCACATGCTATTTTTTAGATACTAAATTAGTTATTTGATTCAGTAATTTCTAAGTAACACCACATGTTATTTTTTGGATACTAAATTAGCCTAATTAATTTCTAATTTCTTCGAATTAACTTATTGAATACTGAATTAGTCTAACTAATGCTAATTAATTTCGCCTTATACAGTAATTTCTCCTAGAACCTCTTGTTATCTTCTGAATCAGCCTGCATATATATTTTAGTAAAATTATGATATTATCTTATTATTATGTAATGCATTCAACGAATTGAAAGTAACAATAAATCTAATTAAATAAACACGTATCATAAAAAATCTAGTATTATGTATTCAAGCTAATAAAAAATGAAATATTTAACAAAATGGAATTCAAAAACTTCGCCCTGAAACAAACTGATCACAAACTTCAGAATAAAAGCCATGAAAGCTTTACAATAGTCCTTAAATTGAATCTACAAAATTCCTATTCACCCACGACCCTGAAGGTGAAAAATATGCCTCTCCAACAAAATTCTTCTATTCTGAAATGTTGTCTTTAATCTTAGAAATGTTACCACCACAAATGGCTCTTTCTCTTCCTCCTTTCAAAATTCCGATACCGAAGTTACAGTAGTTCTGTCAAAAACAGAGACTGCACCCTCTAGGGCTTTTACTCTACAAACACTTTATGTTGCTAAAGAAGATGGAAAACCTGTTGAAACACGTTCGGGCTTTTGATATGTTGCTTTTTGATGAGTGCCTGAAGTTTAGAAAATGTTCTATTCTCTACTGGGATCCATTTTACGCTGACATGACCATTGACTTGACTTCTGGAATCATACGACTTGGTGGATGAACATTTCTAAGTGGCAGTTTGGGAACCTTGAGTCAATTAGTTTTAAAGTTAATACACTGAATATAGAAAATAAAGATTTTGGATTGCTTATCTTTCTTGAACGCTATTGGCGAAATTATTCATACCTTAACACTCATTTTAAACGATTCCTGCTATAAGTTCGAACTTTTAAAGTTTTAATATGCTGTCAAAAGAGAGATTGTCGAAATTTTTAAAAACTTGGCGATATAAATTGGTGCTATATCAATAATAATAAATTTAAGAGTTGTCTGTGTATCACTCTTATAATTCCAGAACCTTTTGAGCTAGCGTCCTGAAATTTGAGTGGGAGTGAAAGGGGCTAATTTAGCACCCGATCGTAAAAATCATTTAAAAATCTCAATTAGATCATTCGGAAGACAAGTTTGAAAAATGGAATTTTTTCAATAATTGCCATGCCTACAAGCCATCATTTTGAGTTCCCACACTAATGCTAGTGCATACAAAAAGGAAACGTTTTTTTTTTTATCAATACGCGCAACAAAAAAATTTTTTTAACACCCTGGTTATAGTTTTTAGCACCATGCTACGGCTAATATCTTAGCCACTATCTACATTGATAAAATGATGAGTTTTATTTTATTTTATAACCGTTGTTGAACAGCTGACCCAATTTCATGGGTTTACGACTACTAATGTTCAACTCCGTAGCCTTGTAATTTTGAACCAATTCAGAAGACAAAGAAACTCCTGGATCAGTACCCCCAGAGTTTTTGATTTGTTTTGGGAACATGGAGGACTTTGAGACTCGACAGATTTAACGTGCATCAGTCACCATTTACTACACGGGGAGTATTCGGCCGGCGAGGATCGAACCCACGACCTCTTGGACATGGGCCCAGCGCCCTACCAACCAGGGCACTGGGCCCATGTCCAAGAGGATGAGTTTATCGTTTTCTTTTATTATTTGTAATTAAATTTATGGAGTTCTTTATAATCATTTGGTTATTTGTTTTATTTTAGTTCTATGAAACGCTTAGATGTAAGTACTTTAAGGATGCATTTTAATGAACCCAAAAGTGCATTTTGTTGTGTAAAATAAGATTTATTTTAAAGATTTTAATTATCTAAATTTTTATTCTTTTAAAATCTATTTCAATGTCGAATAAGATACTTATTTACATGAATAGTATGCACCCATAGCTAAATATAAAAATTGTTCTCACTCTAATGCTAAAGCATATAAACAGACGACTCGCTTTTGTATACGCACCGAAAAGACAAATGTCTGACCACAACGTTTTTAGCGCTACGATGGGGCAAAATGCTTAGCTACTAATTAAATTGATGAGAATATCGCTCTCTTTATTAATCTGAATTTTACTGAATATCTTTCTGTAACTAAATTTATGGAGTTCTTTATAATCGTTTGGTTATTTGCTTTATTTTATATCTGTGAGATGCTTAGATGTTAATTCTTTAAGGATGTCGTGTGTTAATGAATAGAAAAGTGCATTTCGCAAAATAAAATACAATTCATTTTAAATATTTAATTTCTCACCATTTTCCTTGTACTTATATTCATTCCTATGTTCAACAAAACACATATTTATATAATTGACATGCACTATTACTGCTTTAAAACTAGAGAACAAATTCTGAAAATCGTTATAATTGTAGTTTTTTTTTTTTTCTTTTCTTTTCTTTCTGCTTATAGAAGAATTAATTGCATGACATAATAAAGGGTATATAAAAATGTGCAACGAATATTGATATTAAAAAGCTTGACTCTTGGTAAATTTCATTAAAAACAACGTTTTAAAACAACAAACGGTAAAATTTTATTTTAAAAAATTATAAATCATTAAAACAACGTTTAAAAATCCCAAATAGTAGAAATTTATAAAAAATAGAAAAACTTCTATTGTAGGTTTTAAATAATTCTTTACTATTTGTGATTTTAAAACTTTGCTTTTAATGAAATTCAATTGAATCACAAAAAATCACTCTTTTAGTTTTATTATCAACTCTTAATACTCATATTTTTTTCTAAATAAATAAGTAAATAGAATTAGTTAAGCTCGGGTTAAAAGAAATTGTAAAGTTAAATGCATTTTCTCTTTCATAAAGTTTGAAAAATACAATAAACTTCTTCACGTTTTCTTTTATGCTGTAGAAGTTCTTTAAATTTGCTAAATAAAAAAAATCACGCATTACACCTTTTTCCATACAACTTTTTGTTTTCTGGATAAAAAGCTTTTTGTAACCACTGATTGAACTAAGTATTTTACTGCCATATAAAAAAAAATAACAGAACATGGTAAAAAAATTAATTAAAAATATGTTTACTACAAAGAAGAAAAAAAAATTAGCTTAGTTTTTTTTAGAACATCCGTTCTTATCCAAACAATAAAAACACGCGAACTGAAAGAATTTTTTAAGCTATACCCGCCCTTTGTTGGCTTCAGAACGGCTAGTATATGATTTTTCCTTTAATGTCATTATACTCGAATGCAAAACCTGCAAAAATTATCTTTTTATCTACTATATTACATTTGATGTGGCAACATCGACGATGGCCTTATTCCTCTGTCTGAATAGATAATATTAGGCACATGAAAAGAAAGTGAATATATTAACTTAAAGTAAGTAAGCTTGAAAAAAGGAAATTTTTGAAAGCCTCGCTAGGGGGCGGGAAGGCATGAAAAGACAGCGAAGAAGCGACGCGTCAAAATTTGAGACGTGGTTACAAAGAGACGTGATACAGTGGACTACCGACATTTTTTTTTTTTTTAAAGTTTTTTTATTGTTGTTATTAATATTTTTTTGGAGGTGCTATCATCGCATTGTGCCACTTTTCATCGATTTGAATAAAAGTTAGTTTGGGAAGTGCTTGGAGAAAGACTGATTTTCCTTCCTCTTTTTGTGAGGGACGGACAAGTCAGCAGATAGTTTTCAATTCACTTTGCTCATCAGTTACTGCGGCATTATTGTTACGGGACTTGATTGACATGGAAGAAACGCCTTTAAATGCTAAAATATAAATAATCAATGACATTAGGTTTTGAAACTGGTTATCTACTGTAAAAATAGTTTTTGCCTTTCCAAAAAAAAAAAAAAAAAAAATTTATAAGCACTGTGTACGCCAAAAATCTTTCATTTGACTGTAATTAAGCTCTAGAAAAACTAGCAATTTTTGGAAGAACCATGGCAATCAGTGAAAGAAAATTTTTAAGAGGTATTTTTAAAGGTGTTGAAAAAACGAAATTTTGACGAAGAACAAATTTACAATTATATGAAATTTACAAAATCCCATGTATAATTAATTTTATTAGTATCCAAAGATTAAGATAAGCTGGACATATAATTATAGCTAATGACACTATGACCTCCAAAAAAAGTATTCATCGCCAAAGCAACAGCTAATATATGAGACATGTATCACTAATAAGACATGTTAACTCGATTCTATCACACTTAAAATTAGACTTTGCTTTGTACTGTTTAACAAGCGTTACATTATATATAGTAGTAACATGTAGCGTTATACTGACGGACTTCATACAGGAAATATTATTTTATTTTATTTTATTTATGTATGCACGTGCAATCTGCATCATCTTTGATGATACCTACTCCCTAATGTGCCCACTTACTATTCACCTAGTTCGACGGTGGGTTAGCAGTGAACAGTTGACTTTCTATTCGTGACTGCCACATTGTCCTCCTCACGCTGTTGCTACTCAGTCTCGATCACACACAACGGGGGTCTGTACACACTCGACTGCTAATTGCAACAAAAGAGAGGCCACGCCTAAAACCATGATACTAATACATCTCTCACGACCAGCACTCAAAGCCCGGTGACTTTAATACAATCTCCTAGATTCTTACAAGACAGTGGTGGTATCCATTCATCGAATTCTATCACAGATTAAATTCTGGTGGGGCAGTAATTTAGCGTAGTTACCACTTCAACTATTAAATTCCAATTCCCTAATATATATAGTGTAGTATAGTGTTAACTCGATACTATCTTGAGATACCTTTAAATATATTAAGAAACATTTTTGAAAACTACATGCACTGTAGCTGCCCCATATATTCAGAAACGTTTTATGATGTTTTTATTTATTTATTTATTTATTTATTTATTTATTTATTTATTTTTTTTTTATTTTTTTTTTACAGTGGAGCTTGTATTGGGCAGGTGTGCATATAAAGAAGAGGAATTCAGCATCTTAAACGGATATATCCAGACTTATGTAATCCCGCATCATATCAAGAAATTATAAACCAATAAAGATGCTTGTCTCATTCAACATATCGGGTTTCTTTATTACGGCAACTCTGGAAAACTAATTTACTTCTTTGCTAGGATAAGAAATTAATAAAAAGTTACCGAATACAAAAGTAAAAATTTTAAACATCGTACAATACTGATAAATATTACTCAAAGTCATTCCCATCAAAACGTATGCAAGAATATAAACAGTCACATCAATTTATCTCTGTCATTTAAAGCTACTAAAACAATAAAATATAACTCAACATCACACCGATTCTGGCAACATTTTAGGATTTTATTTCACGAATCCTTCCATCGTAATAAACGAGCAATCCTTCTACGTTAACATTGTATTTAAAAAGTTATTTAAATACCCCCTTCACACTTGACTGGCCCTAACGAAAAATATCTCTACACAAAGCTTCTAGTCGCTTAGCCAATCAAAAGGCGATTGTTCCACAACGCCCACGCCATCACCCCTCACCAAAGCAGAAAGCAAAGTGGAAAAGGAAGCGAGGGTAAGAGTGGGGGTAGTCTCATTAGCGCACTAAAGGGTTGTTCGCTGGCTCATTAGCCGCCAGTTAATTAGAATGTTGTCTGGAAGGGTGGCCGCATTAATTGGCTTGCCGCTTAAGCATTGTTTAAACAAGTTCAGGATGTCGCCATGTGTTTCGCTTTTAGAAAGACGACACTTTAATTAGGAAATGGAGATACACCCCTCGTCGCATAACTCATCCTTGCTACATCCCCCTTAGCATCTTGCCTTGGCGCGTTTAGAAATCCGCTGCAATTTGGATGTATCACCTAGTGATGACCTGTCATTTGTTCGATCATCGTTAACTGAAGGACAAAAGCGATGATATTCGATTTAGAAGCTTCTTTCGTTTGTTAGAATGAAAAGTCGTTTGCTGGTTCAATGTGTAGATAGTATTTTCTGATTGTTGTCAATGGAAATATTGATTAATTTCTTAAAAAAGTCAAAATATTAATGATTCAAAAAGTTTAGGTTGGTAATTAATTATTTCATCCGATTCCGATTGTCTATTTACTTTAAAGTTATGGCTCAAGAACTGAAGTGAAATTATTTAAAGACTATTCTTACAGCAATTTAAGAATTGCGCTGACATTGCTATTTTGATGTGTCACCTTATGATAACCTGTCATTTGTTGTATCATCGTTAACTGTAGGGCAAACGGGGTGATATCCGATTTAGAAGCTTCTTTCGTTTGTTAGAATGAAAAGTCGTTTGCTGGTTCAAAGTGTAGATAATATTTTCTGATTGTTGTCTATGGAATCTTGATAATTTTTTTAAAAATGTCAAAATATTAATGATTTAAAAAGTTTGAAGTCTAAAATTATCTAGTAAATAATTATTTCAACCGATTCCGGCTGCCTATTTACTTTAAAGTAATGGCTCACGAACTGAAGTGAAATAATTTAAAGACTATTCTGACAGCAGTATTAACGATTGCGCTGACAATACTATTTAGGTGTCATTAAATATATTCAAAAATAATTAATAAAATTAAGATTACTACATATTTATAATAAGTCTTTAATTAATTAGTATGTTCACAATTCTTGGTGAAATTTATTCATTAGGTCTCGGAATTCTGTTAAAAGAAGGTTGATCATTTAGAGTTCCATAGCCGAGAAAAATTGGGAACCACTGGTTTATCCCACCTACAAGGATTTCCTCGAAACTATTACGTAATACAAAACTAGAAACAAATTACTAATGAAAAATATCTAAATGAATGAAAATATTTTTCAAATAAAAAGAAACATTAAAGCAACTAAGAATTAAATTCCCAAGTAAAACCAAATATTCACCTTTCAATATACAAAGGTTTCTCAACTGTTAGTTCATAGGGAAGCAAATGCAGCATTATTTCTTCGGCATTTTAACGATATAAAAAACACTGTTAGGCACATCTGCAAGCATTGCCTCTAAAGCCATTACTTAATACAAAACTAAAAACAAATTACTGATTAAAAAATATCTAAATGAAGGAAAATATTTTTGAAATAAAAAGAAATATTAAAGCAACTAAGAATTAAATTCACAAATAAAACCAAATTATTCACCTTTCAATATACAAAGGTTTCTCAACTGTTAGTTTCATAGGGAAGAAAATGCAGCATTATTTTCTCGACATTTTCGCTATATAAAAAACACTGTTAGGCACATCTGCAAGGATTGCCTCTAAAACCATTACTTTATATATGAAAAACCACTATAATCCCCAAAAAAAAAAAAAAAAAAGAAGAAAAAAAGAAAGAAGAAAAGTATATTCTACCAAATAAAATAAACTATGAAAAAATGAAAGATTCTCAACCACCGGGTTTCATGCTTCAAATTTTTTTATCGCTTCTATAACTTTAAACTAAAATTCCTCTGTGCATTCAAAACGTAACTTTATAAATATATATATTTTTAAATATAGATATATGATATTTTTCCAACCCCTCTCTCCATATGTATATCTATACTCTTTTATACCGCGATATTTTTTTTTTCCCCCTTCCATTTTTTAAATGCTTCGGTTGTGAAATGAAAGGGATACGAAAAATGTATATAAATAAAAATAAATCAATAACAAATAAAAATAAATAAAAAAATTTCCTTTTGGACTAAAAGCTATCCAGCCAAAAGAAATAAAAACGGCTTCAATGCCAGCCAATAAAAATGGATTACGTATGGAATATTTTTGAAAAGCAGAAGCGAGCTAAATATAAATATAAACGCCGATATATATTTTATTATTCGGCTTATTTTATAACGTTCCTTTTTTTATTTATATTCCCCGCGAAGTTAATCGTTGGAATACCAAACCTTCAGTGTTCTTAGAAAGGAATTTTATCTGTTATTATTTTTTATACTTTTCCTTCACCTGCTTCTGTTCCCGTTCTTTACGAATGCGGCAATAACGTGAGATCTAAGTACCAAACCGAATAAAAACTGAGAATTTGATTGGAGATTTAAAATATCATTTTATTAAATTATATTTATTAGCTTCATGGATTAGAATATTGAATTCTCTATGTTTCTTATTTAATATTTGAGCACCGATATTTAACGGAACGCATAAAAAAATAAAATGGTTATAAAAGATTCTTGTTAACAAACTATTTATGAAGGGGAATTAAATATTAAATGTTATTTTAATATAAGTATAATTTATGTAAGTATATTTTATGTAACTTTAATTTGCATTTTTAACATTTCAAAAATAAAGTAAAATAAAAGAAAGTCAAATAAATACACATTTGAGGCCGGAATATTTAAATGAAGACAAAACTAAAACACTTTTGTGAAATGTTATTCTGGAAGACGAAATTAAAAACAAGAAAACCTGTTCGATTGTCAGAGGAAACAGATAAAATTTAACAATTACTCAAAACCTGTTTAAGCCTTTTAGCCCTTGGACGCAGAAGGGACTCCGTTGTCCATTTTATATATTTTTTCTGACGTTATAATTACAAGCAGAAATATATTTTGCTATTTTTTAATCATAAAAAAACAGTCTGAAGGTTACTAAAAATATCTGCTCGATTATCGGAATTATATTTTTGTATTAAAATATAAAATCCAAAAAAAAAGGAGTTTGAAAAAACCCATTCCTTTTCATTCCTATTCAAAAAAATTTTCAATAATTGATTTTGTAAATTAAAAAAAGATTTCAATGATGAATAACTGTTTTACTTAGACCTAAATAAATGAAAATTAGGAAAATTATTGCTCGGAATTGAGCCATGTTTGGAAGATTTTACCTTTAACGTAGAAAAAAAACTCAGATGTTTCATGCTCTATTTCATAACAATAAGTTATTAAAATGCTAAATATAATATTTCCCTTATTTTTACCTAAATTAATATAAAATAATGAAAATAAGTAGGAAAAATATGTTTAATAAAGATTCTGCTTCAAAGCAATCAATTTCCCATCCCTACTTCGTAGCTAAGGATTCGACTTTATAGCGTTTTTATTTCTTACTTGCTCAAATTTCCCGTTACTTAATCTTTATAGATTGTTTTTTTATTCATTTGTGGCAAGAACTTGAAACATAAATTAAGGGTGATAGTTATGGAACACCTTGTTCATTAAAAAAAAAAAAAAAAAAAAAAAAAAAAAAAAAACACTTGTTTAATAATAACACAGAAGACACATTAAATTCAATTTCCTTTCATTAGTTAACATAATGTTTTTTTCTTAACATTTTAATATTTTATGTGTCAAGTTAAATATCAATATTCAAATATTAAATAAGAAACATAGCGAAAACAATATTGTTGTCCATGAAACCAATATAATCCTTAACGTGTATACTTTTTTACTTTATTTTTTTCCAATAATAATATAGATTGAAATAATTGATTACGGCGCATATTTTAAAAATTATATAACAGATTAGATAAAATTAATCTCCAATTTCTTTCATATTTGCCATAAAAACGCATTACGTAAATTATCTAACAATAGGATAGGATTTAAAAGGAATTTAGAAAAATCTAGTGTCAATCTATTTGTTAAAATACTATTTCTGTTCTAATTTTCATTTTAGTAATGAAATTTAATTCTATGTTTATGCAGTGAAAAAGATTTGTATTAAAATTATTAAGTTGCACTGTATAAAGAATTTATGCAGTGTGTTTATACAGTTTATACATATTTACACAGTTATTTATACAATGTACAGTATATGCAGTATTTTAAGCTGCACTGTAAAAGCTTACAGCGAATTTGATGTATTTTTTTCACATCACTGGTATCGTAACGATAAAGGAAATCACTATTTGCTGCAAAATTGGTTACATTTAGTCACGTGGGCCAAACAACCAATCGAAACGACATCCGACTGAAATCATTTTCTGACATTTTCAGTTGCTTTCAAAACATTCGACGTGGTTAATTTGTGTTTTTTACATAATAAATAAAATTTAGTAATAATTAAAAAACTTGAAGCATAAATTAAGGGTAATATTTATGAAACACCTTGTATATTAAAAAAACAATAACTATATTTCATGAAACACATACAGAAAGGATATTAACTCCCTTTTATCAGTGATTAGTAAACAGTATGTGTACTGATAATATTTATATTTTATCTGGACAGTTATATATTGGTATTTAAATATTAAATAAGAAACGAAGGGAAATTAATATTCTTATCCATGATACTAATATAATTCTTAATTTGTACACTTTTATACATCAAATTCCCCAAGTATTCTAACTATATACAGATATATATTTTAAAAAAAATTGATAACTGTACACGCAGTGCATATTTCTAAAATTATAATAAATTAGGTAAAAATCAAGCTACAATTGCTTTTCATATTTGCCATAAAAACACATTACGTATGCCATTTTACAATACGGAAGGATTCAAAAGGAAATTAAACAAGCTTAGAAAAATCTAGTGTCGAACAATTTGCTGAAACACTGCGTCATTTATAATTTTAATTATATTAAACTGTGTAAATTCATATTAAACTACATTCAGCGGCGCGACTGAAGGCCTACTATCCCCAACCCAGTTTTCTTTACCTAGGGCTCTGACTTGCATGTTTCAGTTAGGTAGTCAGCCAAACTTAGAACCCTCAGTGTTTAGTCCTCAAGCATGCTTGATACTCATTTTATCAACCCACTGAAGGGATGAAAGGCTGAGTTAACCCGATCTGCGGATAGAACCCCAAACCAGTATATATATATATATATATATATATATATATATATATATATATATATATATATATATATATATATATATATATATATATATATACAGTAAAACTTGTGTAAGTTGACCACTTGTGGTGCATTGTTTTAGTGGTCAACTTATAGAGGGGGCGGGTCATTATTTACTTTTTCATTTCCTATATCATGTTGCTATATATTGAAAAAATTTTTTACTTGACTTAAAAATTTTATTTAGCAAATAACTAAATGAATATCTTAAGAAATGTGTTTAAACCTGAATGAACTTCAATTTGTTACGTATACATAATTCTAATATTTAACTGACTTTTTTTAAAAAATTATTTCGTTAGTTATGCATGTGAAGTGTTTAATAAAAATAATTTCTTAAAATATCAGAACACAAAGTCGTGTAATTTGAAAACTTTAACAAAACAAAATTATCTGAACACTTTAAAATTTATTCTGTTATTACTACACTTACTATCTGCTCACTATTGCAACTTTTCAACTAACAAACCTGTTTTCAATGAATGAATGAAAGAAAGAAATGGTCAAAAGCTGCCCCTCTACAGTTTCCCCAGATGGTCAACTCACAAAAGGGTTTACATTAGCTTTTTACACTATTTCACCAAACAAGTGAAATTTTAACATACATTGCAAAATGACAGAACATTTTCTGAATTTTTTTTTTCTGGTCAATTTATGAGGGTTTTAGAATAGAATTTCATAATACTCCTAGACAAAATTGACTTATTTCAGTGGTCAACATACAAGATAGACAAGTGGTCAAGTTACAAATGTTTTGCTTTTTTATATTATATAGGAAAAATTCCGTTCTTGATAATTGAGGTCAACTTATGCAGGTGCCCAACTTGGCAGGTTTCACTGTATGTATGTATGTATGTATATGTATATATATATATATATATATATATATATATATATATATATATATATATATATATATATATATATATATATATATTGAAAATACATTTTTTTAATTAAAATGGGATAACTTATACTTACCTAGGGTTACTCTTCCACCTCCAATCATCCTAGGTATAAGGTTCTATACATACGTTTCCATAAGGCTTACACATGAATGATTAAATAAGCTTAAATTGGATCGAATAATGATAAGTCAGAAATCCTTAACACATTCAGTTAGTTATTTTTTGAATTACAGGGCAACAAAAAAAGAGAGGCGAAAAATGGGGACAAATCCATCGTGTTCCAGTGTTAAATAATTTTACAATTTTTATCCCCACAAAATTATGCATTATAATTTCTAGCTGCTTAATTTTTAATTTTTATCCGTTTAAAAAAAAGGTTTATTCAGAAAAAGTACATCTTTGTGTCTGATTTAGCAACTTATATCATTGCCTGCTCTAAATAATTGGCGCATTTAAGGTTAGATCCTCGAACTATCCAGATGGAGTTTTATTGCATGAAAATTTACTTATTAGTTCAAAAGTTACTCCGGGTATTTACGTTTTTTTTTTTTTTTTTTTTTCACACTCTACACATTTTTATCATTTCGTTTTTGACAAGGATCTAAATCCTTACATTAATGATGATAAATGGGTGATTCTTTTTAAACATGACAATTCGGACCTAAAAATTTCTTCAAATTTAAAGTCTTCAAAATAATCTAAATTTTTTTTTTTTTTTGCATACTTCTTCAGTTACATTTATTAATGTCTTACAGCAGTGTAGTTTATTAACATTTGCTCGAGAAAAAAAATATATAAATATACCAAATCTTGAATGCCAGGAAAATGACATATTAGCTTAGAAGTTTAAAAAAACAGTCATTTTAAGTTAACAGTAAGTAACTCAACTTAAGCCTTAATGTTAGGTGAACCATAAATTGCTCAAATTAATTCTTTTATTCACTGCGGAAAGAAACAGAAAAAATTTTGTTGCTGATATGTACAGAATAAAATTGTGTATAATAATCAATCATTAAATAAATAAATAACTTTGATTACATCCAAGCATATTATAATCATGCATAAACTTGGTATTAGGTTAATATTTGCTTTCCCTCTTTACAGTATTAGCAGTTAAAAAGAATTTCTGATAGCACTTCAATGTCCTGGCATTCATAAGCCAGGAAAATGACAGCCAGGATAATGAAAAATTCGCCATTTTATAGCATATAACTTTAATTTAATTTAATTTTTTGGCCTAAGACGTTTATATTCTGCAGAAAACAACAGAATTTCTTAAAATAACTCAGATAAATTTATGTAGTTTATGTTGTTAATGATTTCAAGAATCCAGGAAAATGACAACATAAAAACCTACTCACCTTGAAAAAAATTTTTGAAATAGATTTTGAACCAGAAAGTTGGTTCTGTATTCATGCAACAAGACATGTTCAGATAGGATGGTATCTAATCAATCTATTAACATAAGATATTGATTGCTGGCTCTATCTATTTTGGTAATAAATCACTAAATAGAAGTAGCCAGGAAAATGACAGATTTTCATGGGACAAACAAATTATTGACAGAAATTTTTTTTTAAAACAAAGTTTTAGTAAATAATACCCTCTGCGTATATTCTAGAAATGCTTACAATAGGTTGCATTTTTGTATAGGTTGAGACAAAAAAAGTTAGATTTTGAAAAATGTATGGGAAGTTTTGAAGTCTATTATTTTAAATATTGTTTGTGACGTGCCAGGAAAATGACATTTTGATATTCAATTAAATTTCTTAAGTATACTAAACAGTCAATGCTAGTGCAAAGTCATTTTAAAATGCTAACAGCAATGCTATTTGTTAATTTATTTACAAAAAAAGTTCTTTTAGTATTATAGTATTAGATCTTGGAGCAAGGGACAGTGAATTGTCATATTTCGTGAGAATCACCCAACACCGTCTCATACTGAGGTCAAAGTATAAATTTTGTTACACCACTATACAATTAAATATAAAATATTTAATCTTACAGGAAAACAGTACTTTTAAAATTATTCTACAAATCAGCAATAAAATGTAGAATGTTAATAAAAAAGGATCGTGGTTTATAAAATGAATAGTTCCTTATAAAAAGTTAGCAACTTTTTTTCTAAATTTTATGAAAATATTTATCGTTCGCCTTAATTAGATCAACCTCAATCCTTAAAAGATTTTGGCACTTTGTTGTTAGAAAAATTCCAACAAATTGGGGCTTTTTATCATCATTAAAACGTAAAAAAAAACAAATTCGCGGAAAGCTTATCCTTCATTTCAAAAGTGATTAAATATTAATTAAGTAAAACACTTGCAAATTTTTCCGCAAAAACTGTAAAGCTGTAACGATGTTATAGAACAATTTTTTGAAACTCAAACACTACGAACAGTTTCCTTAGAAATCTTTTCAAAGTTACTATTACCGAGTTTTTTTTTTTTTTTTTTATCCTTTTAAAATGTCCATAACTATGTTGCTAATTATTTTGCAATTTAATCAATTCCCTTTATTAGTTAAATTTATTTTCATAATTTAGCCCTTTTCTTTATTATATTTATTTTTCTAGTAAAGATGTTTTTTATTAATTTTATGAACGTGCAAAATAGAGAAGAAAATTTCCTGAATCTGATAAGGAGATAAAAGATAATGCCTAACAGCATAAAAAAAATAAAAGTTAATGATTTTAGCTTTTAACAGTTTTACATAAGGAGTCACACTAGGAAATAAATTTGTTGTTGCATTTATACAATTACTTAATCTTAACTTATTCGGGTGTGGGAATTTCAAATCTAAAACTAGTTTTACTCCTAATGCTTCAGATTTTTTTTTTTAAAAAATGACATTTTTTGTCTCTTTTCGTCGAAATATGTAATACTAAAAATGTTATATATAAGTTTAAATGTCTCAGCAAACTTCTAGGAGAGCTAAGGCCCATGATCAGGATTGAAACTGCATAGGAACTAATGCTCGAAAATGCCGCCATACGCCGCTAAGAGCGGTTCCTTATCATGTACTGTTTCTTATCATGTACTGTTACGCCGGGATGTGGCGAGCTGGACTGGTAGCCAGACGTGGACTATACGGGTAAGAGTTTCGTAAACCTAGGTACGTGTCCACGTCTGGAGGGAAAGAAGAAAAAAAAGTCCCCTTGCCGTCAAGCTAACCGTCGGAATCTCTCGTGGTCTTCCTCTCCATGTAAGGCAAATGCGGGTTACTTCCACCAAAAAGTCCTCCACGAAGGCAAATTTCTCCCAATACTTGATCCAGAATTTTCCTTGTCTGGATTGGGTTCAAAATTACAAGGCTACGAAGCTGAACGTTAGTAGTCGTAAACATAAAAATTGAGACGTCTGTTCAACGACGGATGTAAAGAAAATAAATAAATAAATAATTTAAAAAAAAACTCCTCCAGAAGTTTGTGGTAACATTTAAGCACCCCCCCCCCTGTTATAGATAACGTTTTTATAAACTTGTACAAATTGACCCAAAAAAATAAATTAGAAATGTAATTTGAAAAAAAAAACCATAGCTTAGAGAGAGATACCAATTGAAGATTTGAAATCAGCGACACGAAAGTATTTGCTAAATAATCTCGCGCAACAAACAGGAGGCGGGGGGGGGATGCTTCCCAGTGTTATCTAAAACTTATTTATTACTCAGATCTACCTAAAATCAAGAGATATAATTTTAAAAAATGAATTTGAATAGTTTAACAAAGCATAAAATAAATGAAATACAATAAATAAACGAAAAGCTTCAAACATATAAGAATAAGTTTAATTTAATAATTCAACATTTTAATTGGTTTATTACTGTGACAAAAAAGTTCTCAATATGTTGACGTAAAAAATAATCAATTTATAAGTCGAAATTTATTTAAAAATACTCAATTTCCTTAAAAAAAATACTCTCTTTCAAATTCATTGCCCTTCTGCCAGCATTTACTTCAGTCACCGAAACATGCATTAAGATTGTTTTTCTGAGTACCTCGTTTACTTAGCTCATTACATGGGAAGGGCAACTTCATAATATAACATCCTGTTTTTTACAGGACAAGTTCGGATTTTCCAGAAGAGAAAAAAAAAGTATCCCTTTTCGATCTACAAGTCTCTGTATCTTGGTTTAAAATAGCTCAAAGTTTGAGAGTGTGAGTCAAATTTAAAGAATCAAATATATATTTTTTAATCTGACATGACTTTTTGATATAATGCAATTTTAAACAACTTTTTCACCATTTTAAATTTGTGATTATAGCACCATTTTTAAAGTGTTATGCAAAGATTTGTAAGACAAATTGCGGTGCTAATTTTTTTTTTTTTATAGAAAATCTATACGTAAAATAAAAAAAATGGGATTTCCTATTCAAAAGTGTAAAGGTTATCCCTACATCTTGCAGTGATCGAATTTAGTATATTAATATTTCCCACGTGCATTTTTAAAGTTTTGATCCCATGTATATATTTGGATATATTTAGCCGCTACCATACTTTTTGTGCACCCTGTAAAAAGAAAAGTAACTACTTATATTAAGAAGTAAAAAAGAAGGGAAGAAACATACATCCCCTCAAGTCTAGTTTTATAACACTTGACACTATGCACTAGACAGTTAAAACTTGCAAAGAAGAAATTCCGTATGAGCAAGTAAAACAAAAACAAAACGTAACAGATTGTGAAATGTTAATTTTCATGTTACAAGAAACAGTGACCTTTATCGTAATGCATTAGATTCTACAAATTTTTCTCTTCTGCGCGGAAGATGATGCTTGTTTATATCATCGAAATATGTCTATTATATATTAAGTTGTAAAGCGAGCACGCACAGGCAAATAAACCACACAAAAAAAAAAACATACCAGAAAAACATAGCCAAAAAAAAACATTGATTGTCTGAATTATTATTCAATTATAATTCTTTATTTATTTACTTTTTTTTTTAAATATGATGCAACAAAACTCTTTCAGCAGAATAAAAGTATTGATAACAATAATTTAAAAAGTTATATGAATAATTTTTTTCAATATTGGTTATGAACGTGAAATTTAGATTAAACGTTTGCTTGTTTATTTTAGAACAAATAATATTTCCTTAATGAAATATTTTTTTAATCATTCGTTATAAATGATTGCCTTATAAAATTATGATTTTGGGTAATATATGAATAATAAAAAATAAAAAAATAAAAATTTAATAATACCTATTTTAATTATAATAACATCGTATAGAAATTTCAAAATTTAATGCTATGTAGTTTATTTAACAGAAGTTGTGATATTAAAGCTTTTTATTAAAATTAATACTATTAATTTCAGAATGAATGATAATTCTTTAAAACAAAATGTTTTCTAAATCTAAAAATCTGTCTTTTAAAAATTGAAAAAAAAAAATTTCTTGATGTAAAATTTATGGCAATAAAAAGTTGTAGACTAATTTTATAGGCTTTATTGTTAAAAAAAAAAAAAAGAAAAAAAAAAAAAAAAAAAAAAAAAAAAAAAAAAAAAAAAGTTTTGGTGCTAAGTATATTTTTTCTATTTCTTTAAAAGTTATATTCAGTAAGGCCTATATAAATGTATTCGTTCACAGAGATTGTTGATAATTATGTAATTTTGCTGCCACTTCTTTTTAATTTAAAGAGTATGAAAATGGTATCATTTAAAGTATCGTAGGTGAATAAAATATTGAATGGAGAAAAAATTTTCCTTACCTTTTGAAATCTTTTGACTAAAAGCTTTTTATAATTTTTAAAGCAATTTACCCAACCTTATATAAACTAAGTATAAGTGTAACTGCAAACTAACTGTAAGTGTTTAAAATTAGTACAAAATAATGATATTTAATAATAAAAATTGTTTAGATAAGCACTTTAACTACTGATTCAAAATATAATAATTTATTTTAAATATTTATAAAAACCATCTTTAATTAGAATTCACTTTGAAAATTATTCCCGCTACCATATCATATCTCATTTAAAATGTATTGACGGTTATTAAAATTTTATACCTATCATTTCAAACAGATACCCTATCAGTTAGAAATTGTCACTTTATGATTGCATGTGACACTAATTGAAATGACTACAATCTGAAAAGGGACTGACGCGGAATCCAAGTGTCCATTTCGAAACCCTCGAACGAAGCGAAGAATGTCTAGATGAAGACCAAAGCATCCGGTCTTACGGGTCTCTTTCCCCATCCTCCCAACCTCCTTGTAACCTCTTCTCTCTGGGGTAGAGCGATGAAATGAAACTATAACATTCATCATTAACGGGCAATGGGCAATAATAAACAAGCATCGAGGGGAATATGACAGCCCTCTCCTTTATCCACCAATCAGAGAGAAGAGATGGACTCGATGAAAGAGGATGGAGAGAAGGAAGCTCAAGATGAGGAGAACGGTCCTTCTCTCTGACAGTGACAGGGGACGAAAATTCATGTTATAACACGCGAAAGGAATATAGGAAACCGTAATGTCCGTATGCTTTTGGGGAAGGGGGGGCAAACTAGAAAGAGAAGGTTGTTCTATCAACGTTTTGCTACAGTCTACCCGGCAGCAATAGAGAATCATACGCACCAGCTATTTCCTTCCCCCCTTCTATTACCACCCAAGCACAATCTGGATTCTAGCACACCCGTCAATAGCACGTGGTGTCAGGTCCCTTTACCCCATCCCCGTCTTCATATAAGGAGCGGTGATTTCAGGCGTTTAGCTTTGCCCGCCTTTATTTGCCCCACTTTTCCCCTTTAGTCTTGTTCCTCATAATTAGTGGAGGCTTCGGACTTTGCTGACCCCTCTTCTCTTTGGACCCCTTGGAAAAGTTCCTCCACCCCATGCGAGATTCTCTTCTGCCATCACCTACAAACCAATAAAAGATCATCAATTGCCAGGGGGGTCCGAGGGTCCAGCGATGAAGCTTCCAAGGGCCCGGGATAGAAGAGGGAGTTAGGGGACAGAGGGTGGGGCAGCTGCAAGTGACAAGGCGGGGCACTGATGAATGGAAACGTTCCTTCGTACCATTCTTGGGCAAGAGGGGGTGAATTGTGCTCTTTTGTTCTGTTCATTCCGTTCTATTTGATGTGTTGTAGTAGAGGTTTAATCCGGCCGGCCAATGAGTGCTGTTGACAGAATTAGAGGGGTTGAAGAGGATAAGGATCTCAAATTCTTATAAGCATTAATTTCGGCTGGGGGTATATTGATGAACAATGGGCTTAAAAAATGAGTTTCAATCCGCAATAGGGAAATAAATGAGTAAGGATGAAAGCATGGTGTATATGTTAATCGTGCGTATATTCTCTGAAAGTGAAAGACTTTTTATTCTAATTCCGAATGTATAAATTAAATAGAATGAAATTTATCAAAAAATTAAGCCTACAGGGTGTTCTATACCAACCAACCTTCATATAAATTTTAAAAACATTGATCAAAAGGAATTTAAGAAAAAAAAAAAAAGAAAGATGAACATTAGGAGTTGCAACCTTATATTTAAGTGAGGAAAGAACAAAAATCGGGATTTACGAATTATTGATGTGGAATGCGAGACTAAAAATTAACAAAAAATATTTTAGAGCCGAATAAGTAAAGGAGGAATAAGAGACTAAAAATAGAAGCATATCCAAGTTTCACCGGGCAATCAAACTGGTTTTAATGTTAATTTAATAGTAATTCGCTAGATTTCGATGGCACTTATGCTTTTTTTTTTCCAGCTTATTCAGGGTGATTCTAAACTTATGGAGCATTATTTCAAGAAGCGATAGAATGCATCTAAAAAAGCAATTTTCACCATACAAGCAAACAAAAAATCACGAGGAGTTTATCCGTTACTGTGGCATAAGAGAACGAAACGGATAAATTAATTTGACGTAAATTAAATGACGTGCACAGCTCGCTACGTCACAGTTGTAATGTATGTTCTACCATTTGCAGTTTATGAAATACATATTGCTAATAAAATTAATTGAGTACCTACTCTATCCGTTTGGTGTTTCTATCGTTGATGTGACAGCAACAGATATCTTCTGTTGGTTCACCACTTCCTCCCCACTCATGCATTGTATGGAGAAAATTGCTTGTTTAGATGATTTCTTTGACCCCTTAAAATTTTGCGAAAGAGTTTCGAAACACCCTATATATTTTATTCGTGATTCTTAATTTGTATATTTTTCACTTCAACGCTAAAAGTATAAACTTAAAAATACAGATCTCCTTATACAGCAAAATAAAAGAGAAATATCGGATTCCAGACAAATTTATTAATTTTAAAATTCCGATGAATTCTGTATTAAGACCACGATGTTATAACATATGAAATAAAACTGATACGATAATGAATAAAACTTACATAAAACAATTCTTGAAAATTTAAGGTTAAATGTACAGGTAATCAATGCCTTGACATGACCAATCAGTTGCCACTAAAAAACTGTCCGACAAAACAGCGTGCTTACCCTTGTATAAACCGTCGTGCAACATGTTGGAAAAAATGATCAAGACATCATACACTGTTAAAAATTTAGAGTATCACTGTGCCAAAAGCCAGCGTGCTTGACAACACGCGTTCACCTTCTCGTGCTCGATTGTTAACAATCTACCATTAACTTCTGACGGTTTCCAAATGCACCCCAAAACTGGTGAAAATAATTTATTTTTTTGTAGTAAAGGGGGATGAGCTTGGTGTAATAAGCCTTCTTTAGTTATTAATGCTTAGATTTAACTACACCCTTTAAAGTGTGTGCGAATGCTTGTTTCGGTGTTAATAATCGTAATCGTAATCGTTCATACAACTTTTGGAGTTTTTCAACACCGAATTCGGATAGTTAATGCAGCACAATATTTACAGTGTATGGAATGAAAATTAAGTTGCAATGGCATCTTGCTTATGCTAATAGACTACTTTGTAAGCTGCATATTACAGAAGAGACATTTCTTAAGTATATTTAGCTCATTTTTTGCAGAAATTTCAAATCTAATATTGAATGTGATAAAGCAAAGAACTAAAACTCTTTCTTCAATGTATCATGTAGGCATTTTTAAACTCATCTTCATTCTTAAGAGCATTGTAGATTATTAAATAATCTTTGAAAACAGAATAAAAATTTCGGAACTCTCGATTTTCGAAGAGAAATAGAATTTTGATGAAAATCTTATTACAGATGGAGAATTTTCATCTACTGTTTAGGAACAAATCTGTACTGGTTATTATGCCCGAAAATTTGAATTTGGGAAAATTATTTTAACTCCTTAACTTTAAAAAAAATAAATTGAAACAAAAATTTAGGATATTTGTTTAGATAATATGAGACTGTTTATTTTTAAAAAATTACCGTCCCATTAAAACAAAATACTATTGTCAATTGTCAAAGGACAATTGCACCTCAGTAGTTACAGGATCAGTCTCTGGTCCGGAGGGGCAGGGTCCGATCCTCGACTCCGCTAATATCCACCGAGTACATGCGCGATATACGTGCTCGTAAAATCTGTGGAATCGAAAGTTTTGTGGTCGATCGCTGATCAGTTCCATGAGTACAGGTATCTGGAGAAAATTTCCAAAATTTAATAAGTGGCTTTAAGAGTGAGTGGTGCTGCCATCTTTCTGTGGGGTTCTGAGCTAAGATGTACTTTCACCAGTGCGGTGCTCTCTTGCCAAACGAAAGAGGCACATTCCAGACCTAACTAGCAAAACACAATGGCTGGCGAATTTGGTTTGTTTAAGCGTCATTAGAAACAGTAACATATTTTTGTCATTTTGGGCATTTTTGTTTTCAAGCATTTTGATAAAGATGTTGAAAACTTTAGAACCTTAATTTTAGATTTGATAGAGATGTTGAAAAATTGGTTGAAAAGTTGGACAATTATATTGGTCACTTGAACCATAATATAAATTAAATTTAATTTAAACTATAATTTTCAAAACAACGCTCTATTTTAACAAAAATTTAAAATATCAGTAAACTTCTAAAAACAATCTTCTAAAAAAAAAGCGTTCAAAGACGCACCAGCTTTCCCTATTACCACATCACTTGCATGCATTTTCCTTTGATTATTCCCTATATACCTTTCCTGCCATCATTTAAAAAGCAGGAATACGAAATGAAAACTCAAACGACACCAAGGGTAGGGAGGAAAAAAGGTAAAAATAATAAATAAATACGGACTGATTGGAAGAAGATGCATAGGGAAAAATGAAGGGAAGAGAGGCTTCACACATCAACAACAAGGAAGTGTGAGAGGGAAAAATTGTTTTCCATTGCAAATCGATAAATATGATGATTGGATCAAAATGGGTATGGAGGAAAAATTTATCTAGCAATATAAATAAAGGGTTAGAGCCAGAGGAGGGGAGTGTGGAATATAGAACAAAATGAGAATTCGAAATGTGAAAAAGGGTTCTATTTTCTTTCTTATTTTCTTGTGCTTCGGCTTCCGAGCACAGGTGGAAGGTATGAGAAAGAACGAAGGGGGTTTTAAATAAAAGGGTTGGCTGTCAGTATTCTGATTTTAGAATGAAGGGTAGAATTTTAATTTATTTACTTTTTTTCTCTTTTCCTCTTCGGAATTGAAGTGGCCTGTGAGGAAAAAGAATGTGATTAGATGAAACTCTTGAAATTTTTATCAAAATGATAAGAAAATAATGTCTTAGCGATTGTCTGTGATCAGTTGCTGGGATTCCAACGATTCGTATAATTGAATAAAATGAAAACATATCATATAATTGCATCACATAATTCAAAATAGTATAATTGAATAAACTAAAATATTCTGAAGGTTTTCCATTTATGATTTGACCTTTCAAACTTCACAACTGAAAATTTTGAATTTTTTTTTTAATTTTGTATTTTAAAATGAAAAACTCTTAACTATAATTCAATAATAAAATTCTTAGCTTGACTGAATCAAATTTAACGAAGAAATGCACATTTGACACTGTAGAGCGCTTTATCAAAAACTGGTAAAAAAAAAATAAAAAATAAAAAAAAATTATTAACACTTGGTATAGTGCCACCCAATTTAATTTTATTTTACCATTGATTTTGAGAAGCCTATTATATTGTCCGTCTATGGAAAGAACTCCCTTCACCATTCATCTGGATCAGAGGCGGTGACTATGGGTACGAGCGTTAACGAGATTCAATTAACTATTTCAAGTACAGGCATTGGGTCAATATTTAAGATAGGTTTTGACTCGGATGAGCAAGAGAAAGAGCGGGAATCATGGAGATAGAAAGGGAATCAGAGGGAGAGAGAGAGAGAGAGAATCAAGGAAAAGGAAAGCGCCCTCTTTTAAATGTGTATTTCTTGTTTCCATAGCAGTAGACCACCTTAAACTTTCTAGTGAGGGAGTTCTTTCCATAGACACACTATAAAAGCGGCAAAATTTTATGTAAAGCAATAATGCAATTTCGAAAAAAATACTGAAGATCAACGGATTTATAATTCAAGTATTAGAACAAAATTGTTTTCAAGAATGAATTTTTGAGTGAAAGTTTTAAACAATTGCTTTACGGGGGGAGGAAAACCACGAAAACCTTTTACAGATAGCATTAAAGAACAAAGGAGACAGCAATCTACCTACTGTAGGAGACATGTTTTGTTATCTCTGTGGTTAATACGAGTTGGAAGCAATATCCAAATGAATAAGTCATGTTGGTATTCGAATATGGTTTGCTCTACAACTCAAAAAATCTAACCCCCGATTTCGAGTCATGACAAGTAATTTGCATTCAATTACCACCACTTTTACTGGTAATTTTTTCTCTCATTAAGTCCATATATAAGAAGGTCGTTTTGAAAAGAAATCAAATATTGCATAGTTTTGGAATAAGTAACTGAATAAGAATTGCAAAAGAAAAAAAAAAACAAAAAAGAAAAAAAAAAACATGGAATTATAGAAACCTCAAATGGTAGATAGATGGAGCCTTAACCTCCATGACCCTCCTTAATCAAAGCACGTTGTTGCGAGAATACTTTATTTTTGGTAAAACCGAATTAGTTAGGAAGAGTATTCCTGCGGTATAGCGTCGCCATAAATTATGGGCAGAACTCTTAAAAGTAATGCATTCGCTATAAAAGTTGAATGTTTATCAAACTTTTAAAATTAAAGTTAAAAAAAAGGGGATTGAAAAGAATATATGATACTTTTGATCGACAAAGGACAAAAATTACACTAAGCTATAAATTTTATAGCATATTTAACCATAAAATCGTTCAAATTTTCTGCAACCTTAACATAATTAATAATTTTTTTTAAAGATCAAGAGTCAAAATATTTTTTTTATCGAAAAATTTTCATTATTCTAAAACATCATTTTTTATCATATAAACTTAATGCAAGTTTCACTATTGATCGGGCTTAAACGTTTACAATTACCTTTTTTCACAGTTTATAGCAAAGCATCTCCCAACAGAATTGCAAATCTCAAACACATTATGCTATCAAAATTGAATCCAAGCTGTAATTTTATTTTAAATAGGTTTCTTTTTCCTTCAACCATTTAATCCAGCTTACAACATTTCCAGAAATTGCCATCTTGGCGTAGAAAACACTTTTCATTCTTCTCCACCAAGAAACCTCGATCTCTATTTTTTTAATACACCTGGATCGAAACATCTTCAGATAGCAATCTCCACAAAAAAAAATATACAATCCTATTCATTCCCCTCTATCCAAAGCTACACATCCACACATAAATTCTAAACAAAATCTGCAGGTAAACAAATTCCAGAAGTGCCAAAATAGGAAGACTACAAGCCTTATAGGCGATCACCCGCACGTGCAGAGATTGTCTTCCAAAAATCCCATTCTCCCGCCCCCTACAGGGTGGCATTACACCCTCAGCTCTGCCATTTTGTTTCCCGCCCCCTCAGAAAACGTTTTGCCGCATCACTAAGTAACGATGGAGTTAAGGATATATATAATCCATACGATATGGTCGAGGCAAAATAGTCCCATTTTATTTCACATATCTTCCTTTTTTTTTCCTGCAGCCACGGGTACAAAAGACCGTTGGTGCAAATAAAGCCTGCTGGGGGCAGCTTTCTTCTATTATTGGGCCCCTTGTACGGTTTGTACGGTTGACGAAATCTCATATTGGTTTTCGATACGGAAAGAGGGCACTTTTTATGTGCTCTGTTTTCTATAATTCAAAGACGCCTCGACGGATTAAGATATAAAAGGCAAATAATTACGTCGATTTTTTTTTTTTTTTTTTTTTTTCTTTTTCAATAGTGCGTCTCTTTTCGTATTGCCTTATTATTTAAATTGAGAAATCAATATTCATTGACAAAGTATTATTACTTTTGTTTATTTTATTTAAGTAAATTTTACTAAATCTTTATTTACAATATTGTGATATAGTTTGATATTCATTGACAAAGTATTATTTTATAATTATTTCATTTTAGTAAATTTTACTAGATATTTCTTTACAGTATTACGATATAATTTGATATTAATCGACAAAGTTTTACTTCTATAATTATTTAATTTCAGTAAATTTTACTTAATATTTATTTACTTTATAATGATATAGTTTGATATTCATCGACAAAGCATTACTTCTACAATTATTTCATTTTAGTAAATCTTATTAGTAAAACTTGTGTAAGTTGACCACTTGTGGTGCATTGTTTTAGTGGTCAACTTAGACAAGTGGTCAACTTATAGAGGGGGCGGGTCATTGTTTACTTTTTCATTTCCTATATCATGTTGCAATATTTAATTTTTTTTTTTTTTTTTACTTGACTTAAAAATTTTATTTAGCAAATAACCAAATGACTATCTTAAGAAATGTGTTTAAACCTGAATAAACTTCAATTTGTTACATATACATAATTCTAATATTTAACTAACTTTTTTAAAAAAATTATTTGGTTAGTTATGCATGTGAAGTGTTTAATAAAAATAAGTTCTTAAAATATAAAAACACGAAGTCATGTAATTTGAAAACTTTAACAAAACAAAATTATTTGAACACTTTAAAATTTATTCTGTTATTACTACACTTACTATCTGCTCACTATTGCAACTGGAAGAGCAACTTTTCAACTAACACACTCGTTTTCAATGAATGAATGAAAGAAATGGTCAAAAGCTGCCCCCCCCCCTACAGTTTCCACAGATGGTCAACTCACAAAAGGGTTTAGATTAGCTTTTTACATTATTTCACCAAACAAGTGAAATTTTAACATGCATTGCAAAATGACAAAATATTTTCTGATTTTTTTTTTTTTTTTTTTTTTTTTCTGTTCAACTTATGAGGGTTTTAGAATAGAATTTCATAATACTCCTTGACAAAATTGACTTATTTCAGTGGTCAACATACAAGACAGACAGATGGTCAAGTTACAAAGGTTTTGCTTCTTCATATTATATAGGAAAAATTTCGTTTTTGATAATTGAGGTCAACTTATGCAGGTGCCCACCTTACAAGGGTGGTCAACTTGGCAGGTTTCACTGTAAATATATCTGAGCAGTATTATGATATAGTTTGATATTCATTAACAATATTAATTTCATTGCTATTTCAATTTAGTAAATATTAAATTTTAATTTAGTAAATTTAGTTATTTCATTTTAACAAGTATATTACATAATATACTATTATGATATAGTTTGTTCTCTAGTATAAAAAGGAAGAAAAAAACGCTTCCATTAATTGGAGCTAAAATAATGTAATTTGGTTGCTTATTTTTAAATCTTTCTTTGCGTTTACATATGCAGTCATATTGAAAATTTTTTTACAGATTGACAATTAAATATCTTTTTTCTTCTTTTTAAGTATTTCTAGCTAAATATTTCCTTACAATATTATGAAGAAAATTCTGCTTTCTAGAAAACAAATCTGCTTCCTCTGTTTAGGACACAATATATCTATTATTAAGACAATATTTTTCCTGAATATTGCACTCTTTCTTGTTTTTTACTAATCGCACTAAGCCATTGTATAATAATTTAGAAAGTACATTTTTGGAGAATGTATTTTTCATTCGTAAAATTTTTCGCAAAATTTTCTTTTCTTTTATTCCTCCGTGAAATTGTGAAATTTGTGGTTACGGCAACAAGATGTTCGTCAAAAGAATTATAGCCAATACTAATATGAAGTTGATAAATCCTAATAAAATTTTTATGTTTCACAATAACAAGCTAAAAAGAGTAATTGATTTTAAAAAAAAGCACACCATTAAAGCACAAAAAAAATTATTGACATTAAAAATATGCAGATGGAAATAAAAGTAGATTCGTTTCAAGCTCTCTTAAAATAGTCACCCCTTCTCTAAACTTGACAGTCATGAAAGTTCTTACTTACCAGATTAACGTCTGGCAAGTCTTGGTCACCTATTTTTGAGTTCTTGAAACTTGTCGACTTTTATTTCCATTTGCATATGTTTGAAGACAATGACGTTTTTTAACGAAGTTATATGAATAACCGCTTCAGTTTCTTGAGATTATTTATATAAATAAACAAAGTATTTTAAGCGACAAAATAAATTAAAAGTTAATTAAAAATAATTCAAATGGAAACAACAAATAAATTATTAGAAAACCATACTGTTGATCAATACGCAGTAAAATCTATCGTGTTGTTTTCGTCTCTCATACTACAAGGCAATCACAGAAACAGAAATTCTTATTAACAAAAGGTATGTGTTTTTTATTTATTTTTTTTTTAATTATTTATTTACTTATTTTTATGCTTTATTTATTTATTTATTTATTTATTTATTTATTTATTTTTATGCTTTATTTATTTATTTAGTTCTATGATAAAGATAGTTATGTTCTCAAATTGTAAAAACTTTTAGTGTGATCTTTACACAAAAACGGTAACAAATACTTTACACATTTAAGTCAATCATAGTTATTGGAATAAACACCACAGACGTTCCATTACACTTTTTCTGGTGTGAAGTAGTTGGCACTAGTTTTAGCGTTTAGTAACAGAAACTTCTGACCAAAAACAAAACTTGAAAATAAGATATAACTTACCCAAAAAATGGTTAAAAGAAGTAATAAAAATAATAAAGTAATACAATTAATAAAGTAATGAAATTAATAAAGTAATAAAATTAATAAAGTAATAAAATTAATCAAAAGTTTAAAAGTTAATTGGTTACTTCCACTATACAATTTACAGCAAAAACTATTGATTTAGCATGCATACATTCAACGAATAAAATTAATTAGTTTATCAATCCTAAACACATCACAGAGAGAACATTTATGAAAATTTGAAACAATCTTAAGAGAACGGAAGGGGATAGAAAATAAATAATATAAAATTATTTAGTGTCGTTGACATATTTATGTAAATCTTCTTTTGCAAACATAATTATCTTGTTACAAAAGTAAAAACAAACATGTCTTCTCAATGAAGTAGTGTGGAATGTTTAGCAACGTGCGGAGCGACATAGAACTTACATCTTCTCGTGCTCGATAGTAAACAATCAATCGTAGTCCTCTGATAATTTACATAGTAACCGAAATTAGCGTTTTAGGAGGCAAAAAAATAACATAAAATAAAATAAAAATAAATAATAATAATTCATGAAGAATATCAAGTTTATTGCATGCGTTTCGATTTAAATACGCGTTTAAAGTGCGTATGAACACTTGATTCGAAATAAAGAATTCATTCAGACAATTTTTTAAATTTCTCTACACTGATATTGCACCATAGTTTTAACAGTGCATAAGATGATTTATGTATGTAAGTATGTCAGTTTTATTTAATTTTGTAATATTTAGTTTATATATCTTCTTGTGTACCATTAGGCCTAATTCGAATTCAATTTCTAATTCGGTGATCGATTGATTTACAAACTAATTTCATTTCAAAAGTGTAAGCATACAAAATTATAATTGTAACGATTGTAAAAGGCATCGTAAAAATAACTTTAGTAGTACGAATGTATATTATATCTTTTTGACATTGGAAATTTTGGTGTTGCTGAACATCAAAGATGTTGGTAACTGTTTTACGCCAAAAGCAGTGTAATGTAAAATTCTCACTGTTACGTTACACCAAAAAATTTGCTTGGTGTTTGAGTAAATCAAAAATCGTCCTTGGTGTTGTGAAGGTAGTTGGTATAAAGAAGTTGCCACCATTTTTGGTGTTGAGATACACTATAATTTTTACTGTGTACCAGTTTGCCGTAAAGTTTCATATAGAGAACCCATGCAGAGTCGAGAAATAAAGAACATTCTGCTGATCATAATCGAAAAGAATAAAAACTGCAAAACAAGTTTCCCAGCAATATGTCACAGTTTGTCACCAAGAACTGCAAGCAGTACAAGTTAAGATAAGTGTATTTTAGTATTTTATATATATATATATATATATATATACAACCGTCGTTGAACAGGTTGAACAGCAGACCCAATTTTTATGGGTTTACGACTACTAACTCCGTAGCCTTGTAATTTTGAGCTCAATCCAGAAGACAAGGGAACTCCTAGATCGAGTATTGGGAGAAATTTACCTTCGTGGAGGATTTTTTGATGGGGCTCACCCGCATTTGAGTTACATGGAGAGGAAGACCACGAGAACCTCCCCACGGTTAGCCCTACGGCAAGTGGACTGTAACCCATGATCCGTCTACCACAGAGGATATTTCACGTCAGCTTTGTGGTCGATGCAAGCTGGATGCGGAATTCGTATCGACTGGGATTCGAACCCGGTTCGCCCCGTTGGAAGGCGAACGCTCTATCCCCTGAGCCATCACCGGTTTAAAAAAGAGAAGTGTATTGTAAGGAAATCAGAACCTTATATTGATCATCAACAAAACGAAAAAATCTGTAACACAAGCTTTCCTGCGATATTTCTTATTGCACCGCAAAGAGCTCATCGTTAGTGAGCTTTTAAATCTGAACCCAGCTCAAAATGCGTGTTTACGAAAATGAACAGAGAATAAAATCCGTTTTTACTACAATATACACAGCTTAAAATGCGTGATCACGAAAATGGATCCAGCACTAAGTGCGTGTTTATTAAAATGGACGCAGCTCAAAATGCGTGTTTACGAAAATAGTAAAAATTCGAAAGACGTTTAAGAAAACGGACATGAATATTTTAAAAAAAATTGGACGAAGCATTTTATTTTTTTTTTTTCAGCAACTTTCATATTTTTTCTAAAAATTATATTTCTTTCTTCATTTATTTGAAAAACTTAAAAATGACATGTTCAATAACACCTGCAATTATTAACAAATTATTCAGAAATTTAACAGCTTGTGCATCAATTATTTAGTTTAACTTCGTTTCACGATTTATTTCTATTAATTTTTTACCAAAATGGCGGAATGAATAATAATAATAATAATTTCAAAATTAGTTCGGATTATTTCACCGTAAATAATTCCTCAGCTTCTACATCATTACTTTCGATTAATTTTGTAGTATGAGCATTCATTTTATTTTTTTTTAAACAGAATTTCGACATAAACGACTGAAAATTACTTTCAAGTTCTTTCCGAGTATTTCTATTAACGTTCAAAAGTGTAGTTTAACAGATTGTTCACTTTTGCTTGAGTTTGATTTCGTTGCTGTAAGTAATTTTAGTAACTTTTTTCAATATAAAAGTGAAATAATAAAATAAAGCATCTCCAATGATAGAGTCAGCTCTGATTATTTAACGTCCTGGTTAAACAACCGAAGCACAAAATTCAATTTTTAAAAAATAAATAAAATACTACGAGAAACGAAGACTATAAGTATTGTTAGTTATACTTAGACGAGTGTTAGTCGGCATATTATCTTTTTGATTAATTATTTTAAATTCATATAAAAGATATTTCAATTTCTTTTAAAAGGCTTTAGACTTATGCAATCAGATCTGTATAAAAAGTTACAATTTTACATGAACTGATTTGGAATTGTTTTTCGAAACAATTGTTTTGGCAAGATTTCTCCTCAATTTTAACAAATTTTTAAGAACCCAGATAATGCTTTTAGTATTAGAAAGTTCGAATAACTTTTTAAATATTTCAAAATTAGATCGCGAATGCTTTTCTGTGACTTTTTTGTCTTTGACTGTGACTTATCACTTTTTCGCAATTTTCAAAATTTACATAGAGGACAATGTCTAAAGATAAGCTAAACTTGACCTAACTGTTGCAAAATTACATAAATAACTGTTGCAAACTTACAGCAGTTACAAATTTACAGCACATAATTAGCAAAAGCGTTGTTTAATGGGACAACAGTGCCTTCGAAAAACCAGTTATTACTGCGATCAATTTCTTTATTAACAGCTGATTAATCACTGAAACTGTCGGTGATAAAAAAAAATGATAAAAAAATAGTATGTTTCGGAGATCAAAAAACAGTTTATTGCAAGACGTATTTTTCTTGTACACTGTAAAAAATTCCGGATCAAATTACGGCATAAAGAATCAGCACTTTGGGTCCATCATCCGTAAAATCCATTTTTACCGTAAAATCAATTTTTACCGTAAATTATTATACCGCGATTTTTACAGTAATATTTCTGAAATTAAAGTAATTCGGTAATTTTATTACTGTAAAAATTACGGTATATCAGTTCTGAAGCATGTTCTGGTAAAAATGGATTTGGCTGTCAAAAGTACTAGCACTCTGTTTGCTCTTATTTTTAACTATAATTCAATCTAGAGTTTTTTACAGTGTAGTTGGTGTACGTTGTCTGAATAAATAAAACATAAGTCATTAAAAAAAATTTAAAACGTCTCATTACAAAAATATATTAACTTCATAAAAACAAGAATTTTTTTTTTTATTTCTTTTTAAATTTTTTTTTTTTTTTTTTTTTTTTTTACGTTTTCTTACAATCATATACATAGCAATTCATTTTTATTTAATCTCTTTCTTATATTAAAAAAAAATATTAATCGCACTATGTGTAACTATCTAGTTCAATATTAAGGAGATTTGCTTATGACTTTTTAATGATCTTTTACAAGTTTGTTTGTGCCCAGCCCTTACCCCATATGTTTTAAAACTAGGTATGGTGTACTAGGTATACTAGGTAAAACTAGGTATACTAGGTATGGCTACTGGCTTCAGAACTTCGTGAGATCCTCTACAGTAATGATGTATTGGAGCTTGCGGATGCAGTTTTGAAGGCACACGAGGCCATTTAATTGTCCATGGACACTAGAAAAAAAGAAAGAAAAAAAAAAGTTTGTTTACGAAAGGGGCTGTCTGTATGTGACAGTACGCACATTGGTTAAAATTAAAACACTTAAAACCGGCAGATTAAATGTCTTTAATTAGTTTTTTCTTTTTTTTCTTGAAATTTTTTTCTTTAAAATAAGTATACTACTGCCATGCAATTGAATTCTATGAACACTGAAAAAGAATTTCAAAACACTGATGAAACAAATTATTTTTGTAGAAAAAATTGCAATATGCTGCTTATTTTGCAAAAATGTCAAATATGTAAAAAATCTCAATTGTGAATTTTTTGTCGCTTGGGTTGATTTTTTATAATGCAAGTTCAGAATTGTCAAAAATTAACCACACAGTTTTAAAGTCTGAAAAAACATTTGATGTATGATAACTTTTTTTTCCCTTCTGAACTGCTAGTGTATGTTTATGTACTAAAGCGAGACATATGAGAAGAAGGTAGGGGGGAGGGGCTCAACATTGAAAAAAAAAAATAATAATAATAAAGTTTGTGGAAGATCCTTCATCGCCGACGCATCGTATTTTATTTCGTAAAAATCTGAAAAAAATTGCATCTCCTATTTTTTTTTTTTTTTTTTTTTTTTCGCAAAGAATTATTCAAAAAATATCTTAATCCTTTCCAAATCGTATCATTCTTAAAAAGAAACTAATAACAAGTAAAAAAATACTCTCAAAACTTACTTTAAAAAACCTGATAAATGAATAAACGAAAGAATAACGAAAATAATTAAGTTCCAGGTAAAAGCAAATATATTTTTCAGAGTTTCTAATATTTTCATGTAAAGAATTCTATGAACCCTTTTAAAACCATCGAATGAAAAACTGCAAAATAGCTGTAAGACCCAACAAAACTCTCTCTCAACAGGTGATTCGAGAGGGCGTGATCACGTGATATCTGCCACGTGACACTAAAGAGGCGGACTCTTCACTTGATAAGCATACTTCTCGTCCAATCAGCGTCTTGTTTGGAGGTCCTGGGCTTTACATTCATGTGGTCCGTGGTGCAGGGTGTATGTATTTGGCTCTTCCCACTTTATTCACAGAGTTGGCACAGCCCGTGTTAGCACATTACGGAAACATTCGGTCTCGCTGTGTATAATTCATGGACTGAAGGAAATGATTTGACAAGAACATTCGGTTAACCTTAATCGTTCTGGTTCGCCGGCAGTGGATTATTAGAAGTGGACTTTTATATTCGGCACGTGATTTATGATTTTGCTATATTAAGCATTAAAATAATTTGAAATTTATTTAAATTTAACAAGTGACTGGAGTTGAAGAATTTAAAACTAGCTTTGCAACGTTGTGCAAAGAAACAAAAACAATAATATTTTATCTTTAAGCCTAATACATTTACTAACTGAAGACGAAAAACTATTTTCGATTGCAGTGTACAATGACTTATATGATTCTTTTTCAAACGGTCTAGATCTGCATGGAATTTTGTGAAATTGGCGATTTAAATTTTTTGCATCAATAAGCCAAACTTGTTGGGAAATTTTTATTCAAAGTAAACACTGGTAAATCAAACTGAAATGAAAATGATCTCAAATATAATCAGAGATCAAATAACATTGACTTAGAACTATTTATAAAACTGAAACGGTATTATGTATCCAAATTTACTGGCTCAAACATCGGTTTACTCACCTCTCCTACGCTGTCAAATGCCTGCAGGGGGTCTGATGTCCAGCCCGCTGTCCCCAGCATCCAGCCCTCCAGTTAGTAGCTCTTTTCTTGTGGACAATATACTCAGAGATAGAGCAGCTGTTGCTGCTGCTGTTGCTAGTGGTAGTCCTTTTCTCGCAAGACCTATTGCAGTGTCTGCATGTCCTGAACAGGCCGGAGGTTGTACGGCGTGTACCACGTGCTCGGGGTGCTCCCCCACGGGAGCAAACAAGACTGTAAGTGGTAGGTGTCAGAACGGTGGGTCTCCGGGTGCGAGTCCGGGAACACCCTACCTCAAATTTGGTGTGAGCGCAATTCTAGCGGCTGAATCGAAAGAAAAACTGACGGCAAAAAATGTGATTTCTGTTTCTGGTAAGTACTTTTTGATGACTCATAGAATTTTTTTTTAAAAAAGTCTTATTTAAAGCAGTCGGTGAAGTCAACTTAATTATTTCTTATTTTATTAAACACACCTATTCAAATAACTCTCAAAACACCAACTGTTTAAGCTTCTAAGTGAATCAACAGGAATAATCTAAGTATCTCTTGATTTTCTTGACATTTGATTAAAACAACAAAAGAATATAGATATAATACCCGAATATGGTGAAATTTACTGAATTTCTGGCTAAATGGGAACGCCATAAGCAAGGTAAAACTTTATCGAAGCGCTTTGGTGATAATTTTAGAAAAATTAATGATGAAATAATGTTTCATATTCTGTGTTCAAATTTGGTAAATGAGGTACAATTCGGTAATGTTATCGTGATACCTTTAGAGTACGACATAAAAGAAATTTATTCGATTGAATTTACTGTTCAGAAAAGTATATTTTAGTATGTATGGTAATAAGAACTATAATTTTAAAAACCAGAATTTCCGGTAAACCTTTACCAAATGAACGGAAAAAATTACTAAATAAAAGGTTTAAATACCATATATTTTGGTTTTATTACCAAAATTAAAGTTTATTTATTTTTTTATCTGCAATGTCTATATCATGGCTAATAATTTTTTTTTTTTTTTTTTTACTCCGCTTAGAAATCGAAATTCACAGCTTTAAAAACAAAATGTATCTGATAAAAAATATAATAAAAATAGACTATCTTTATTCTTTAAATAAATAAAAAAATTTCTTCCGCATTTTGTTGAATGCATCAACTTTGCTGCAATCACACCTGATTTCACTCTTTAAAGTTGCGGATAAATTTTCTATCTCTCTGATGTAATTAAATTAAAACTTATTAAATACACTTAACAATGTAAGGTTTCTAGAATATCGCTTGTGAAACATGTTAAATTCAAAATGAAATTAGTAGTTTTGAGAATAATAAAAAAAAGAGAAGAAAAAAAAGCTCGAAAGTTTTTTTATATATACCAAGTGCAATCTGGCTTATTATGCTCAATACTTTTACCCTGCTACAATAACTCGGTATATAACTATAATGATCTCAAAAACTCTGATACACTGTAAAAAAAACTCCGGTATTCGCACTAGGGATGCAAGTACTTTTCACCGTAAAATTCACGTAAAATTTTAATGTAAAGTATAACGGTGAAAAAAAAATCTGAAAATTTAAGGCCTGAAAAAGTAAACATGTTAACAAAATTTTTAAAAACCATTTTGTTAGTTTTGGTATTTTAAATAATGTGTCATAAATAAGAATTATAAAATTTTTATTTTTATTTATTTCTTTCTTCTTCTTTTCTTTTTCTTTTTTTATTTTTTTTTATAAATTTTTTTTTCTTGATATTTCAAAATCATAATTTTCATACTCTCTATAATGTTTCACAATATTAAGATTTCTGATAAATAAGAAGAGAAATTTATTTAAGAGAAATTCCATACTTTTTGGATACTACAAGTTTTTTAATATTCATTAAAAACTGTAAAAACTCATACTAAAGGATGATGAATGTAGTTTTTGCTTATTTTGTAATAATATGCATTATTATGAAAGCAAAATCGTAAAAAGTTTTAAAATTTGTTTCAACAACCAGCTTTTATTTATTTAATTCTTTTAATTCATTATTTTCTTTTCAAATTTCAATTTTAACTATAACATTATTTATAATTACTAAAACTCGGATAAATAAGGAATTGTATTACTTAAAAAAATATAATTTTTAAAAGAAAAACTCCATGTTTTAACTTCAGAAGTTGTAAAAAAATGTAAATCTTTTTTTTTTTTTAAATAGTAATAATGCATCAACACTTGAATCCTTATCCTTTTTAATCTTTCATAAAATTAGCAAGTATATTCACTTTAAAAGTTAATAAATTCCTTCGAATAAGATTTTTAAAAAAATTTACTCAATTTTAGAGACATACATATCATTTCGCTAAATTTAGAAGTGAATGAAAATAAATTATTCCTACATGAAAAAAAATGGAAGCCATTTTCTTTCAATGTATAATAGAAAATATTTTATTAAAAATAAAAATAAAAAGTTTTAAAAAAACATCTAACTATGTGTTTTAAACAATAACACATTTTAATAAAATGTGTTGTAGTTTGATAAAATGTATACTTCTGGTTTGAAAATTTCAGAAAGTATTAAGCACTGCACTGCTAAATGCTAATCAATCCTAGCACTGCTAATAATGCTAATTATTAATATCACTACATTTAAACAGCGATTCATAAAGGTGTCCATTAACTTTATACACTAACTCATTAGGATGTTTTTTCTAAAAACAGCCACACTCTTAGACTAACTCATAAGGATGTTCATTAAAACAGCCACACATTTCAATCTAACTCATAAGAATGTTTATTGAAATAGCCGCACTTGTACATTAACTCATAAGGATGTTAATTGAAACAGCCACACTTTTACACTAACTCATAAGAATGTTAATTAAAACAGCCATACCTTTACATAAATTGTTCCTTAAAGTTTCTATACTAATACACTTAAGGTACTCATAAATAAATATATAAGTACTAATAAATAAGGTACTCATAATACTCATAAGGATATTCAAAAATCTTGCTGCCCTTATATCGTAATCAATACGGATGTTGATTTCTATAATTACAAGTACCATAAGCGTAATACTTTTTAGAGTGCGAAAAAGCATTACGCTTATGGTACTTATAAATGCATGCGTAAAACAAAGAGAGATAAAAATTTCAACTGGATACGTAACAACTTTAGAATACAGATTTAAAACGAGAGTTTAAAAGTCAAATAGAGTTTTTAAAAGTATTTTCAATAATTATTTTTTATTTATTCAAATTAATTTCATTAAGTACTTTCATTTGTTTTTATATTACTATTTTATTAAACAATATTCGTCCATAAATTGGAAGAATTAGCAACACTTAATTATAGTTTTTGATAGATTTTCAGCTTTTATTCTTGAAAATAGTTTGATATATACATCATAAAATGTTTTCAAGTAAGTAAGAAATATTTCTCTCATATAAAAAAAACATAACGTATGAATAATCTCTGAAATGAAATTCTACGTATATTTCATATAGTACTTAATTGACGTGTACCATAATATGTTTATTAAGGAAAAAAAAAAAACTTTAAATATAAAACTTTTTTTATTTAAAGAAAGCTATACATTAGCTTGGATTGAAGTCAATTTATCAATTATATTGAAAAGATTTGACTTCAATTCCATCACAGTGGCACAAGATGCCACTTTATTCTGGCAACAAACTTTTGAAATGTTTGAACACTTTCATTTTAAAATTTTTAACAATAGTGTAACGTAAAAAAAGGTACTTTAACGAATTTATATTTGCATCATAAAAAATATTAAAATTTAAAAAATGGGACTTTTTTTCCAAAAATGTGAAAGAACGTGTCAAATCCTTCACTCAAAATGGTGCTAAATTTATAAAATATTGAGTGAAATATTTAGTTAGAATTCTCACTCCGTTTAAAAGGAAGGGGAAAAAATTGTTTTTGCGATTTTGAAAACTGGTGAATTAAGAAGAGCAACTTTTTTATGCTGTGTGATCTATTTTAACTTACAAACTAGCAAATTAACATTCTGTAACAACAAGAACGTAACTATTTTCTCGGATATTTATTACAAAAGAAAAGAAATTAATATAAAATTTGAATTTGTAGAAATGTTAAATGTTGATGTTAAAATTTGAATTTGTAGAAATAATATTCTTTTTTTTTTTAAGTTATATAAATTATTTTAAGAGATTTTACTTAAGGAGCTAACATTAACGATTAACATTATATGTTAGTTGTTATTTAATGATGAAAATAAAATAAGTAATGTTGAATTAGACAGACACAAAAACTAAGTAAAGTCAAATAATAAAACTGTCTTATTGTGATAAAAATGTCTTTAATTATTTACTGAAACTTGAAGTTGAATTGATAATAATTCAATACTTTCTTTTATTACTGTAAAAAAAGGATTTTTATTTATTTATTTAATTATTTTTATTAATATATTTCTTTTCTTTTATCGTTGTCCTCAATTTTCTCTTTTATCATTTTTTTAAGAAAATGTATCATTTTATTTAAATGATTATGAAATATTTATTAAATTTTATTTTTTTCTCTTTATTGACCTTAAAAAATGTCAATTAGCTGAATATTAAATAAAATAATATACATATTCATTAATTCTATGCAATATATAACGAACAAAAAACAAAATAACTGAATTTAAAATATGAAGCATCTTTTCGTGTCAAACACTCAACCAAATCAAACTGAACTCGGGCAACAAAACCACTTCACGTAATGATTTAATTGTATATCCGTCAAATGTGCAAGGCATATTTCAATTTTTAATTATTATTTTTAAAGCTTTGATTATTCGAACATGTTTAAATACTATGCAAGTCAAAATTATATAAACAGTTAATATATATATTTTTTAAATTTAACTATCATTTAGAGTTAAATTATTAAATTTTTCCCATATCAAAAAAGAAAAAAGAAAAGCATTAGATTATTTTATTAAGAGCAAAATTAATCATTAAAGATTAGATGTTTTCAAAATTACTCTTTATAAAATCTTAGGAAAACTTTGAATACTATTTAAATTTTGAGTACAAATTTTAAGGAAACTAATATTTCAAATTCTTGATAGTGTTTAATAACCTTATAATGTGATCATAATTCTTGTGAGACTTTTTTTTTTCCTTTCAAATTTATTATAAAGTAGCTGAAACAAAACAAAAAAAAAAATAATCAAATCAATATTCTTTGGGAAAATATTACAATTCCTTATAATCGTATTTAAGAATTTAGCTTATTGCAGTAACCGTAACTCTCATTTGAATTTTTTTTTTTTTACTTCATTGTGTATTTTATAGTTAACAAAACAAAAAATAATCAAATAAAACAATGAGATTGAGTTAGAAATTCAATTTGATTTCATATAAGAAACTTTCTACGTTAAAGTATACGCAATTCTCACAGCAAAACTTTTTAAAGCGATTATTTTAGAATCGCGGAAATAAAAAGGATAATCATATAAAAACATTTGCAGGAAAATATAGTTTTTAATAGCAAACATAGTGCTTCGTCATTTGTCACAATAATCTTCTCGCTTGATATTTTTTTTTTTTCCTTATAAATTTATTTCAGTGTAAAATAAACAAAAAAAAATAATAAATAAATAAATAAAAATCGGTGACAAATCTAATTTATTTGGAGAAAATGTATATTTGCTATACATCATTCCTAATGATATAAATTCACTATCGAAACTACTTCTTCAGAAATATTTCACGTTATTGAGTTTTCAATTTTTTTTTTTTTTTACCTAAAAAATAAAATTCTACTTATTTTTTGGTAAAAGAAAGCTTATATTAATTAAATTTGACATCGTTTTTCCGAAATTTATAACAGCTCAGTCGTTCAATGCTTTTTAGAAATCTATAATTAACCTTAGAATGAAAACGCAAACTTTTATTTTTACTATCAATATTTTTGTGGCTTTGGAAAAAATTTTAGCAAAAAAAGGTGCCCTTCAAAACTTAAATTAAGTTTAAAAAAAATAATTATAATTATTTTTTTCAATAAATTATAAAATTATTTAAGTTGAGAAATATTTTTTTTTTAAATTTTAAGCATTTATTTTCTACTAAATACTCAATTTTAATTATTTGTTCTACTATGAACTCAAAATGTTAGAGAGAGTCATTATTTGATAAAGGTTATCATAAATAATAATTTAATTTTAATACAGAACCTAACCTAACTAATAAACCTAACTTAGCATTAAATTTATTCTTAGCTTTATCATTGTAACTCCAGATCCAAACTATATAATATCATTATGAAATAAATCATGCAATTTGAGTAATTTAATCTTTGGTAAAATTCCCTTTCACATAGCTTTATCCCTTAGCTGGTTTATAGTTCATTTTAAAATAAAAACACGACTGCTGCGGATACAATATAGGCAGTATACATTAAAAGCAATGTATAACAGGAAATTATAGGCAATATACATATGATGATTAAGTGTCTATTTCGTTACCCCATTATTATTTGAGTCAATTCTCAAAAAATGTTAAAGACATATGGACATTCATGTAATACTTTATAATCATACTTTAGAAACAATTTAATAAATTATGCATCCGGAGTTATGAAAAATATTTTAATTTTGAAAATAAGTTTTTTAATATGGTGAGGGGGGATTTATTCATTTATTTTTATCAGTGCTCTATTTTTACTTGAAGCAAAACATGGAAGTTTTCAAATTTAATATAACAAATCGAATAAAGATTTACACTCTTAACGGTTTTTAAGCAAATTTTTATTCCTAGTTTTATTATTTTTTTTCAAAAACTAGTTATCAAAACTATTTTTCTCTAGATTTTTAAGCACTTTTGTTAAATTTTATTATAAATGCCAATGCGCACTAAGAAAAATTTTATGGTCAAAGCAATCAGGATATGATAAAAATTTACTATGCTTCTGGTTCTATGGAAACATCCAAAAGCTCTGTAATTTTTACCGAAGCGCTTTGATTTTGGTCAGATTAATAATAAAATATGGTTTAATAATATGTGATAAAATTTGGTAATTTTATCATGAAACCTTTGAGCATGGCATAAATACCACTTGTTCGTTTAAATTTCGTTTTTTTTTTTTTTTTTTTTTTTTTTAAACTAAATGTGAGATAATAAGAATTGTAATTCCGAAAACCAGAACTTCTAGTAAACCGTTACCATATGAACGGAAGAATCACCAAATTTATGGTTTAAATACCGTATATTTTCGTTTCACTAACCAGACTTATGGGTTTTTAAACAAGAAATGTCATTACCAAAGAAAACGGTAATTTTACTTAAAAAAAATTTCTCCAAGCGATTTGAGATATAAAGAATTTCGAAAAGTCCGTTCAATTATAATTAAATGGTGCATTTACAGGACCTTTTTTTTCTTCCTTTTACCCAAAACCTTAATGAGCCGTTTATTAAATAAAAGAAAAATCAATCTTGTAAGTGCCACTCTTCGGTAATTAAAAACCATCCCTCATTATGCTACAACACAACCTTGGCAGGCAATAAAATTCACTCCGCGGAAAATCAATCGAAGAATAAATGCTCACAAAATAGACTATCGCCAATGCATCACCATTCATACGCAATACATCAAATAAGATTAAGTAAGAACTTCAACACTTCCTTATTACACAACAAAACTTTGAAAAAATAGCACACATAAACACATACGTGTAACATACTTCACTTATCTTGTGTTATGTGAGGTAGAGAGGGCTTATGTATAGGGGTCCTAGCATTCGGACTAGTGTAAAAGATTTATTTTAGCAATATCCTTAAGCGTGGTGATTGATCGGTTAGTGGCGATAAGTTTCAAAAGCTTTTTTTTTTAAGTTTTTCGGAAATTGAGCCGCTAATTTTTTTCCTTATTGCTATCGTTGTTGTGAAGTGGCAATTTGCCAGGCGACTTACGAGTGGGTAATTAAAATTTTGATTTAGCTTTTAAAAACTCACTTAAGTGGAGAAAAAAATTAAATCAGCCTATATATTCGGGCATATTTTAAGAGGAATTTGTTGCGCTTTATTGGTTTTGGGGCAATTTATCAGGAGTAAGCAGCGATAGTAGGAGATTGTTGTAGTAGTTATTTTATTGAAAGTTTAATTTATTTATCGCATGGTCCATGGAAAACAGCTTCATACATTTAACGTTATTGCTAACATTATTGAGATTAAAAATTGCATCTTTATGGTTTTAAGTTTTAAGTGGTATTAAAAAAAAAAACTCACTTTTTTTGATGTGGGTTAAAGTTTTAATGAGGTGAAGTTTTATGGCCTAGCTTTTAAGTTTGATATTTAAATCCCAGAGATTTTTTTTATTATTATTTCTAAGCTTAGAAGGTAAAATTTTTCTTTATGCTTCTAATTTTCTTCTTTTTTATCATAAAATTTTGATATAATGAAAACTAAAAATTTCCTGTCTAAACAATTTAGGAACAAAAAAGTGCTTAAAAAAATTAAATTCTGAAAAAAAAAAAACTAAATATTTTACTAATAATTTTATAAAAATAAGGTTTTGACTGAAGCGCTGTGTGTATATATATTGTCGCAAATTTATAATTTAAACTATTACTGTTACCTTCTTATAAATTTGTTTTTAATAGAAAAAATATATCAATTGCAGAATGAGAAAATTATAAACTATTTAATGATTTTAATTCCTTATGAACTCACTCTTAAGTCTTATATTTTAAAAAACTAATTAAATTTTATAATTTTTCGCAAATTTTGCTTGTTTTGTTTTTGAAATTGTTTTGCAAATTCTATTCTATAAATTCTATGTTTTGCTTAATCTTTTCAAACAAGGTAGTTTAAATTTATTATCATTTGTAAAAATAATTTGGGTTTCTATTCATTTTGAACCCTTTATCGTCAAAGCATGATTTTGGCAAAGGACTTATGTATTCAGGATCTAAGAGCTCACGGTTGTCAACAGTTGAACTAATTTTAAACAATAATTGTTTAAAAGCAATATTATCAGTCATTATGGTTGTTTGATGCAAATATAACTCTTTTTATAGTATATGTGAGGGATCGTAAATAAAACAAAGATTAGTTTGGAAACAACATTCAAACATAGGAATTTTTTTGTTGTTTTTTTGAGGACTATAGTTAAACGTTTCAATTTTAAGGCGATGAAAAACATTTAAGAACAATAGTTAACATTTTCAATATAGACCGTTGACGAAACGTTTAAAAATAGTAATTGAACGTTTCAGTTTTTCAGCATTAAAAAATGTTGAGGAACAGTATTTTTAATAGGAAAAAACAATTTTAAATTAAAAGTTTGAGTCGTTGTAGTCTATGTAAAAAAAATTATCAGTCATCTTCTAAAGCGGAGTTATATATTGTACCTATTTCATGTGCCTTGTACCTAGTTTAATTTTCAGCAGTCAGAATCAGTTCTTTAAAGTAAAAACGTTTCTAAAAATCTTTTTACGAACTCAGAACTCGAACTTCGAAATCTGAAAATTGAAATTTCTTTACAATCTTCGAAAATTAAACATAAAATTATAAAATAAAATTATAAAATAGAATTTTCAAATCTACGAAAAATATCTCGCAGTGGTCAAAGCTGGCGGCCGCAACAGTCCAGACTTTTGATGTTATCTGGACACGAAAGCAACAACAATGCAGTGAATTTATTAACAAATCAGTGAACTGAAAATGGTAAAATGATATGAATAGTTAACAAAAAATTACTCTGAATTTTCTAATTATGTAGCTTAAAAACTTGAGCTCTGAAAATGTAATTTTTTTTTTCAATAATAATAAAAATAAATCAAGCTGATTTATTCAAAATTGGATTGTAATAAACATGTTAACATGTCATAGGGTTCAAAATGTGAACTTGATATAAATTCTGGATACAAACTATTTCCTAATTTAAGGATTGTGTAGCTGAAAATAATATAATTTTTAAAGTTTCAATTAGTTTACAACCCTAGAAAATAAGAAAAAATAAAAGCATTAACTAATTGTTGTAATGATAAAGTTGCTAACATATAATTGAATTAAAAATAGAAATATGATACGAGATCTTGATATATGCTAATTACTTATTTACAACTGTGTTGCTCAGTAACTCGCAGTCTGAAAATTGCAAATCCTTTACAAAATCAGAAAATACTAAGTAAAAAATAGAAACTTAATTTTTAGAATTAGATCACAAAACCTTGTTTAAAGGCCATTGAATTATTAAACCATCAGATCTGAAATCTTAACATGTAATATTTATATTTCACTAATTATTTAAATAAAATTACGAAAAATAGCAACTAATCATTTAATATAAATCACAAAAACTTTGTTTAAATACTATTGAATAACAGGATTTGAAGCGTAACTATATGATTTCTAATACAAGCTAATAAACAATATTAAATAATAATGCTAATAAGTATCAATAATATTAACAATATAATAACAAGTTAAAAAATAATAATGATACAAGCTAATTTCCAATTTGCAGCTTAGTTTCTCCGTAACTCGCAGTTTGAAAATTACAATTCCTTTACAAAATCGGAAAATACAAAGTAAAAAATAGAAACTTAATTTTTAAAATTAGATCACAAAACCTTGTTTGAATGCCATTGAATTATTGAACCATTGGAACTGAAACCTTAACACGTTCCTAATACATGTTAATATAATATTTTTAATAAATAACAATAATAATAACGATGTAATAAAAAATTTTAAAAAAATAATAATGATATAAGCTAATTTCTAATTTGCAAATTTGTTGCTCAGTATCTTGAAATCTGAAAACTGGAATTCCTTGACAACCCTACAAAATTAGAAAATACAAAACAAACAAAAAAAAGAAACTGATTATTTGAAATTAGATCTCAAAAATCTTGTCAAAATGCAATTGAATCATTGAATTAGAAACATTAACGTGTCGCTGAATTAAAACTATTAACATGACACGAATTCCTGAAAAACAAACTGGTTCCTAATTTAACAATTGCGCAGCTGAGAGACTCGAATTTCAAAAATCGGAACTTCCTTTCAACCTGGCAAAATGAAACATTAAAATACGAATTAAAAAATAAAAATTAATTGTTCAAAAGTAGTTCGCAACGAACTTGAAATTAAGTTTTAGAGACGAAAAAAATCATTATCTTTTAAAAGAAATAAAAAAAAGGAACAAAGCGACTGATTAAGATCATGATATCTTCATCAGGCGGTTGTATCCTCGAAACTATCTATGTTGAACCCGTAATTAAATGATAATAGAAGCAAGAGCAAACAGGGCTGACACTTTGGGGTGGTGCACCGTAAGTAACCCGGAGGGGACACGGGGCCCACATTCATCAGCTTTCAGATCGGTGACGGCTTAATTGAACGATGGGCCTGCGGTCACAGGGAAATAGGGAAAAAAATATTCGGACCCTACCAGAACAGAGCTTTTTAGTTGACTTCTTTTATGAAGCTATATCACACCCTAGTGAACATTATAAACAAAAATTGCTTTTTCTTTTTTCTTTCTTGATACTCTTTGATGTTTCAATAAAACCTTATCCTGTAATTATTATTTTTTTCGAAAAAATAAAAAAAATAAAAATATTGAATATAAAATAGTAGAAGAAAATGAAGAGCATATTTATCATTTAATACGCTTCTTCTTTTTGTTAAAAAAATTTTTTTGAAGGGTAATTTTAGAATACTAATCTATGAAATTTCCAAATTAAGATCTATGTTAATCGCTTAAGTGCTATAATTTATAAAAATTATGATTTATCGGTATATTGTTCATTATTTTTGGTGCAAATGAATCTTAATAAATCACTTAAATTTAATGCCATGATTATAAACACATTTAATTATAAAGGGTAAATTGACTAGAATGTTTAATAAATAATTTATAAGAAGTTCTTAATTAATGATTCATTATAAAATTCAAATTTTTTTCTTTTTTTTTTTTCTTCAATGGCATTTTGCCGCTCTACGTTAAAAATTTATCTTCTAAGATAAATTACCTTATTTATCTTATTTTTGAATATGCCGTTTAGAAAATTTGATAACATATATTTTAAACATATAATAAGAGTCTTTCGGAATACATTAATTCGGTGAGACATGCCATTTTTAATTTTTTTTTTTTTTTACTCAATTAAACCGAAATAATATATATTTTTTAAATGCTAATAATAAAAAGTTTTATTCTTATTTTGAAATGTAGTAACTAACGATATATTTGGATTTTGGTAAAAAATTACATCAAATTTTTTGTTTTACCAAAATTACTCTTTTACTCAAAATTACTCAAAATTACTCCAAATTACTCCAAAATTACTTAGTGATGCGACAGCCCATGGAGGTTGTTGCGGTCATGTTCCCGGCTGATATTCCGGCCGGGAATATTATTTAAACTTTTTTCCTTCATGTTTTTTTTTATAAAAAGATTTTTGCTCACTTCAATAATCAATTATCAATAATTCATTAATTATTAATTTAATAATTAATCAATATTAATTAATAGACAATCGGTCAGCGATTAATTATTTTACAATATATTTTGATTTACAATATATTACAATATATTTTACAATATATTATATTTTTACAATATATCTTACAGCGTAGTTAATAATCGGCATAAAAAAGTTTAAAAAAAGATACTTAAAACAATAATCAATTTTTTACAAAATTCTATTCTCAACTTTTTTCCAAAATATGTCTATATCTAACTAATAATTTTAATCATCAATTATTTTCAGATTATTACCATATCATTGTAGTAATTCAATGATTCTATGAAATTTTTTAAAGAAATACTCTCTCTTTTTTCATACGGCAGCAAGCTTTAACTCAATGATATATAAATTTCTCAGAAAGTTTTAATTTGCTCATTTTTAGCAACAACAATACAACAACAATATTAGTGAATTATGCTATAAGCAATAAATTAGATAAATAAATTTAATACTAAAATAAAACATCCATAACAGTATTAATATTGAAATTATTAGGAATAGGAATTGATATCAAACTATAGGAATCAAATGTAGGAAATATTCCTATATCAAACTATAGGAATCAATAAATAGGAATCAAATTTCTATTTCCTTAGAATTTAAATTGCATTCGGCCACCTTTATTAAAATTGATGTATATATTTATATTAATAATAGCTGTTAATAAGTAAATAATACTAATTGCGGTATCTAATTTGTAATATATATAAATAAATTCTATTTCGTAATAATTTAGCTAACTACTAAATCTGTGTTACAAAGGCACAAATTGTACTAGCAGCATTAAAATCGAGAATTAAATTACATACCAATGAAAATAACAAAAAAGTTAAAGTGGAAGTAAATTTTTGACTCCTTTAAATAATTGATTGCGCAACTTTTACTCAAACGTGACAATAATAAGCACGTATAAATAAACAGATATAGAGATGTAGTATAGATAAATATGAATTTATATATATATATATATATATATATATATATATATATATATATATATATATATATATATATATATATACAGGAATATGTTGTTTGTTAAAAATTCTTGATTTATCTAATCATTAAATGTTTATTTATAATTGTAGCACTATTCAATACTCTCAAACAATATTAAACTATAAGAGTAAATTGAACTATAAAAATTAAATTAAAATTAACAAAATTTTAATATGATTAACTTTTCAAAAATCATATTTAAAAATGAATGGAATATCTTAACAAATATATTAAGTAATTGGAATATCAAAGCTAAAATATCAAAATATAACTTTTTTTTACCCATAACAGTTCGTTTCCTAACCATGATAATTATTAAATATTTATAATAGTAGAGATATTTAATCTTCGCTAAGAGCATTAAATTTAAGGGATAAAAAAGCTTTGAACTAAAAACCTCTCTTGGCAAGTAAAATAAAAATTCCATTTATTCCTATTTAATTTACACGTTATTAGAATTTAATAGCATAAATCTATATTATATAAACTAATATAATTATTTATTGTTGTATTAACTAAATTGAAGTTTATTATACAAGCAACACTATCCAATAATGGTGCACAATATTAAACTTAAGCAATAAATTAAACTATAAAAACAATATCAGAAAATGCACATTGGAAGTAATTTAACGCCTTCATATATTCTTACTTAATCATCACACTTTATTAGAATATAATACAATTAGCGCTACAATCTCCTCATTTAATCAAACCTAACCTTAAATATCTTAATAAAATATTACAATATTACATAAGTCTTTTTTTCCCCTCAATATAATATGATCCACTTATAACATAATTTACAACTTGTGTAACTTGCAACATTGGATTGAAATATCTTAGATTTACATAAGAAATAATTGAAGCATCTTTGCTAAAATATCAAAACTTAACTACTTTTTACCCATAAGAGAGATCTTCCTAATTATGATGATAATCAAATCTTTATAATAGCAGACCTATTTAATCATCGCTAGTAACATTAAATTAAACGAATAGTGAAACTATTTCATCTAATAAACGATATTAACAAATCCTCCTTTTAATTAAAACAAAAATTTCATATATTCCTATTTAATATATATGCTATTAGAATCTAATAAAATCAATCTATATATTTATAAAAACAAAAAAAAATATTATTTAGTGTTATGTTAATTAATTGGAAGGTCATTATGCAAGCAGCACTATTCAATAATCGCCCACAATATTAAATTAAAGCAATAAATTAAACTAGAAAAACAATCTCAGCAAGTGCAGCTAGCAAGTAATTTAGCGCCTTCATATATTCCCACTTAATCATCACACTTTATTAGAACCCAATACAATTATCTCTACTATCTCCTCATTTAATCAAACGTAGCATTAAATATCTTAATAAAATATTACAAAAGTCTCAATATAATATACTTCACTAACTTACAACTTATATAACTTACAACAACGGCAATCTCTCATTTAATAAGAGATTAAAAAAAAAAAAAAAAAAAAAAACTGGAGTAATGTGAACAAAATATTAATATGATTATCGAATAAAAACCACATTTAAAGACATAACATTACCTTAAGGCTTGAGTTTCAATTATCCATTTATTGGTTGCGTAAAAGCAAACATATTTTTATTTATTTCCCATTTATTTTTTCTCACCTTTTCTAGCAGCCATAACGATAGGGAGATGTGATTATTACTTGGCCCTAATAGCTGAAAACTAAAAATACCCTTCATATTATTACCTTGAATAAAACATAATCTATGGACGGGTAGTAGGGGTAAGAGGTAAGGAGTAATCGCCTTTCTATAAGACGTTAATAAATAACAATTTGGGGGAGGACTGCGTTCTGATATAAAGCACTATTTGTTTGCGCCTGATGGCAACATGATTGCTTTCCATTCCCTTCGGAATTCGATTAATAAAAATGGCTGCCTCCTTCATGCACATTCATGGCGCCATTTTGAGGTTGGAATAATATGATATAAGAAATGAATTTTTTTAAGAAAGATTCAATTTGTAAATTATGTAATTTAGAGGTGGGGCAGATGTTTTCTGAGAATTTAATGCTGAAGATTTCAACAATCATTTTAAATGCCAAATAGTTTTTCAAATAAAGTTAATGCATGTTTATTAAAGGAAATGTGTCACCACACTGTATACGATATCTAGTGCAATGCCTCAGAGAAAAAAAAACACCTCTCAAACTTCCTCACATTTTCTTTTTGAAGTTGCTGAAGTATTAAATAAAATATTTTATGAAACCCAAATTTTAGTTCAGCTCACTTCAGTTGATCAGGAAAAACATTACAACATTACTGCAAAGTAAACCAGGAAATAATACTGCCGGGAAATAAACCAGGAAATAAACTATGTACCATACAATACTGCCGGGTTACTATTAGTAATATATAGCGACTATTAAACATTAATGCTTTTCTCATTAAAGAAATAATATAAAATATGAGCCTTCTTAATGCGCGAAAAAATAACTTTTAGCTAATATTTTTAAGTCATAATAATGTTAATTAAAAATATGAAACAATTATACTTCATAATTTGCTGGTTTGTCATTAGGCATTGTGCACAATGCCTAAGTAATGTTTGAAACGTTCAATCATTTCACTTTGATGGTTTATTTTCACTTGATGGTTTATTTTCGGCTTTATAAAAAATATCGAATTTTAAACTTAGCTAATATCATATGTATGAAAATTATTTTATATCTTTCAATTATATAAAAAATTAAAGGTACAAACTGATGATCGTTAGTTTTGTAATTTGAAAATGGCAAATATATACTTTCATGAATATATTCTATAACATACTTAAAGTTAGAGAAGTTTTGCATTTGCTGTTTAGAAATGGCAAAAAACATTATTGAAATAATACATTTTTATTTGATATAATAATTAGCAGAAAGAGGAATATTTTATAAGACCAGGGTAATTTTTCATCCCCTACATCTTCAATTTTATAGACGAATTCTTTTTATTGTTGATAATAAATGCGTATTTTAGAGAATAAACAATCTCATTTCTATCTTCGTAAATCTTAACCCTAATCAGGAGGGGGAAAAAAAGAATTCCCAAGTCAAGCTTGAATGAAAAAAAAAAAAAAAAACAATTATGATGTATGTTATGGAAAACAACGAAAGCTTATTATGTTTAGCTCAACGATAATGAGTCTCCAATAATCAGTCCTGAAAATTTTAAGGGTTGAAACTTGGTGACCAATCAACTTATCACGTATAACAATGAAGTCCAGTCCATGGTTAATGGCGGATGTTAAGCCTTAAGAAGTTTTACAATTGACTCCTTAGACCAAACAGTTGGGCATTAAACATTAATTATATGTAGTAGCAAACAAAGCCACTAGTTACATTAAAATTAGTTTTATGACTGATGTTTTACCTTAAGAAGTTTAGCTATTGCCTCCTAAAATCAATCAGTTGGACATTAAATATTAATTATACAATATACAAACACACAAATGCACTAGTTACATTAAAACTATTTTTATGGTAGAAGTTATGTCTTAAGAGGATTAACTATTGCCACAGGAGACCAATCAGTTGGACATTAAATATTAGTTATGTTAACTAGTGCAAAAGTGCACTAGTTACATTAAGCGTTCAAAGGAACGTTGTTTTTCCGATTTTGGCCCCATATAGAATTTTCCAATACACCCTATATTATACAGCCACCTTATAACCAATACCGGTCCTATATAGAATTGTTGGATTCATCCGATATTTTATATCCATTATTTAGCCAATATAGGTTCTAAATTGGGCAATGCAGGCCCTATATAGGACATTCTAGGACAAATGTTAAAAAATCTAGACATCCCAATATTGGTCCCTCGCTGCATGTTCCATGTTGTTCCATATTCGCTGCATGTTCCGTATCGGATCCATGTTGAGTCAATTTTGAGCCCAGCTGGGGCCAAGGTAAAATTGTTGCTAGGGTTGATACATTTAGTGTAAATTATTGAAATCCAACACTTGTGGCAATCTAAAATAATTTGCTAATTTTCTTGTGAAAAAAATGCATAAGAAGAAAATATTGAAATTGATTTAAGAATTCAGTTTTTTGCTTTTTGATATTTTAAAGTGAAAAGTTATATCATTAAAATGCAGCACAAACAAGCATCAAATAAGCAACATTTTTTAAAAAAAGTAACCTTATTTAATATTTTTTTATCACTAACTGTTATTTTGATTTCTTAAAATCGAAGTTAAAGTTATTCATAATTAGTCTAAACAAACATCAAATAAAATTACATTTTTATAAACGAGAATAATTTTGCGTTATTACAATATTTGTTCAGATTAAATTTCATATGAATTTTTTTAAATAAAAATATTAGTTATTCAGATTTATCACAAATAGCAAATAAGTTTACATTTTCAAAAAGAAAATGAATCCTTCGTAATATTTAACACTAACTTTCATTCTGATTTTTTTTATATAAAAGTTAAAACCCTTCAAATTCAGCTCAAACAAATATTAAATAAAGTTACATATTCAAAAATAAAATGCTTAGGCTATTTATAACAGTAATATTTTTTTGTTAAATTTACGGGGAAAAAAAACTGCCATTTAAAAACCATCACCTGTTTTTTAAGCAGATAAGTCCTGTTATTTTAGCAAACAAATTATGATATTTAACAAAACTCTGTAATTTAAACAAAAAAACTAATATTTTAGCAAAAAAAAAAAAAACTGTGTTAGCATTGTAGTCGGTGCGAGCTGAGACCAGTGTTAACTTTGGGATTCAAACATAAGTCTGCTCATTGAGTGGCGATCACTGTGTTCCCTAAGCCACGGCAGCTGTAATGTTCCATTACGAAGAAAAAGTTTAAACTCTCTTTATCTTAAAATCTTATTGAAATAATTATAATAACAGAAAATTGTATCTAAAAACAGTTAATAGTCAGGTAGAGTATAAATTTGACAATAAAGTAGAATCAAAATTTTATTTATACGGTTTTCAAAACCATAAAATAATTGTTGAAAAGTAAGTACAAGTACAGAATATAATCGCAAAATTATTTGGAACGAGATCAAATTATTTTTCGGTAAGGAAAACTACATGGAAAAAACAGGAATAACAGACCGTTTTAATCCCTTTGTGATTAGGATGGAAAACAAAGAAAAACCGTATTGTCAACAAAACAGCTTTATACCATCAAATATACGGAGAAAGTCCGTAAAAAAACGGGAATTTCTTTTTTATAGAGGGCGGATAACGCTTAAAAACAAAACAAAAAAATCAGTATTTTTCTTTAAACAGTTTTTATTTTTCCCTGTGAGAAAATGGACAATTTAAAGTTTTTTTTTTTTTTTTTTTTTTTTTCTTACAGTATACAATTACTTTCAAGAAAATTCTTTTAGCTTGGAACAAAAATGGTGGTTTGGTTTAAGACAGAATTTCGCTTTCCCTATAAACACGCATATTTTCCAGTATTTCTGGTTACATCTTCATACATATATACATATGAGAGATATTAATGATTTCTGGTTCCGAGAGATGATTAGTAATTTGTGACACATAGACAAATGACTGGGTACTATGTACAAGCAATGATTAATATCATTATCGCATAAAATACTTAATGGTATTACCATTTGCCCATTACTCACACTTTAAAAAAATGGCCGTAATGAATATAAATGATAGATAAATTTCTTTAAGAATTATCAAGTAACAGATCTTTAGGGGAAAAAATATGTAATTTTATCTTCTTAAAACATTATTACAATATTAGATTATTACACATTATTTCTTAGAACATTATTACAACATTAGTACAGTAATTTTAAATAATACGCTTATTGATTATCAAATAAAAGATCTTCAGTTGAAAAAAATATGTAGTTTATTATTTTTTTTAATATTATTATATTATTTCTTATTTTAAAAAATACGTTTAATTATTATCAAGTAACAGATCTTCAAGAAATAAATATGTGATTTTATTCTCTACATTATTTCATCATTAGTAATTAAAAAATATATATATACTTTTGATGATTATCCAGTGAAAAATCTTATAGGAAAAAACATGTAATTTTTTTAATAGCATTGTTACATTATTTGTAATTTTAAAATATTAAAAACTTTAGAATAAAAGCAAGAAAATTTTTAAAAAATCCCACATTTTTATTTAAAGGAAAATATTTTATTTAAATCTTAATTAAAATTTTCGTGATTAACAGCTGATACATTTAATTCATACATTAAAATTTCAGTTTTTAAAATTGAAATAAATTTATTTAAGCCAAGTTTGGTATCTTGAAGGATATTTCCTTAGAAAATATATGTTCCACACACAAATAACTCGTTTTATAAACTAGCAATGATTTATATAATTATCACATAAAATACCCGATGGTATTACCGCTTGCTTATTATAAATGATTAAAATTAATATTTCTAGTGAATATAAATGATATTTTAATTTCTTTTTGTACCTCCTGAATACATATCTTCAGGAAAAAAAATATACAATTTTATTTGCTTATAAATTAATGCATTATTTAGAATTTTAAAATGTATATTAATGTTTAATAGATTTGGAACATGTTGATTGTTGTTTCCTTTTTATGTATTTTTGACGCGAATGAAGTTTTTAATCACGTAATACCTTACCGCTTCAGTTTCTTGACATCATTTATTTCCTGTGATATTAAAATTTATTAATGTGGAAAGTCTTTTCCTAAAGACCGTTTTAAAAATCGACTAGAGAAGGAAGAGTTGAGAAATAGTTCTTGTTTTGGTATTTCTGAAAGTATACGAACTCATAGAGCTAGTCTAGCGTTTTGACTAGGTGAGTTAGGATAAGAAACAACAGCAACATTATAATAATAAGCCTAAACAGCGTTGTCTTATCTTTATTAAATCAATCTTTATCAAATCAATTTGACATTTTTGAAAAAGATATGACATAAACTAAACTTAATTAGTAATCGTCAAATTATTAGTAAGCCTCGAATTATTAATGAGCATCAGTGAGGGAATGTAAAAGTCATATCGAACAAACCTATTTCATATTGCATAAGCTTATTCCCTGATATTTTTGCACTAAATTGCAGTGCTTCTTCAAAATCTTTATTAAAATAGTTCGACATTATTTAGAAATACATAAATCATTTTGCTCAATCACATTGAATGTTATTCTAAAGCACCGCTTCGCTGAAACATTATTGAATCAACTTGATGTTATTGGGGGGGAGGGAATCTTTGGTATCAGTGATAGGTCAAGGTAAAAGTCATACTGTACAATCATATTTCAATTTGCATAACCTTATTGACTGATACTCTTGCACTCACTTTAAACAGCGTTTTTTTAAATCAATTTTGAGCTAGTACGACATTATTGAAATAGCGTGTAAGTCGTTTAGTGCAATCACATTTTATATTGAATCTTATTCCTTTACGCAAATAAATTTAATCAGAGTTTTGTTGGCTGAGTTCCTTGAAACTTTTGAAACTAGATTTCTTTGTTTAGTTTCAATATTGTTGGAAAGAAATATGTTAATTATTCTATGCAATCAGATTTTATGTTGACTTATATAATTCATTTATACAGTTTTAATAAATCTAAAAAGTTTTGTCGAATTTTTATTGAATCAATTTGCTATTATTAACTCATATATATATATATATATATATATATATATATATATATATATATATATATATATATATATATATATATATATATATATATATATATATATATATATATAGTCATTCTATGCTATCACATTTCATATTAAATCCTCTTATTCTATTATGATTTATAAACTGTTGAAAAACTGTTGAACCAATTACGGTGAAAAATACCGGCACTAAAGGTACCGGTACTTTTGACTGTAAAATCCATTTTTAACGGAATATGTTACGGAACAAAAAATCTGATGTACTGTAACCATTAATAATTACAGCAAAATCGATGAATCAGCCTAATAAATAAATATTATTGTAAAAATTAAGGTATAATGTTTTACGGTAAAAATGAAGTTTACGGATATAATGAACCCAGAGTGCCGATGCTCTATATCAGGGGTTTCCAACTTACATGAGGCCGGGGGTGCCAATTAAAAACACCAGTCAAATGGCGGGCCGCAACTTTATCAAAATTCTATACAGGACTCTTTAATGTATGTTAGAAGGAACATTAAATATTATTGTCAGATTTTTATCAAGCTGTACATACAAAACAAAAGTATTGAATTACACATAATAATAAATATTTTCTTGAATCAAAATTTTCTTGGATGCAAAATCAGAGTAATAATTTCACAAAAACAAAGAAAAAAAATTTTTTTTTTTTTTTTTTTTTTTTTTTACGAAGGAAATTATTTTAAACCCATATAGATTTTTTACGAAAATTGTCCGCAAAAAATGACAGCAAATATATTTTAGTTCACGGGCCACAAAAGAAGGCTTCGCGGGCCGGATACGGCCGGCGAGACGCCAGTTGGTAACTACTGCTCTATATCATAATATTATATTGATTTTTACATGGTGCTTATAAGAAATCTAAACAGCGCTTTGCTGAATCGTTATTGTATCAATTGATGCTATTGTAAAAAAAAAAAAAAAAAAAAAAAAAAAAAAAAAAAAAAAAGTGCGACTTGAGTGGCTGAAAATCATTCAGCACAATCATATTTCATCAGACATGGTCTTATACCTTGCAATAAACCTTAACAGCGCTTAGGTGAGTTTTCATTTCAGCCCCAACATCATGGCTCTTAATTCAATTCCGGATTACGTGCCGTGCAGCCCAATCTTACTGTGAATTTAAGATGTCCTGCCCAGTTTTTGATATGAAAACTTAATAACTAATTCATACACGTCGACAGTGTTTGCAGCATCTATTTGTTTCCAGCGTAAAATACCTTCGTCGTAATAAATCGAGGCTTGTTTCGTGGAGCGTGGAAACAGTAGAGAGCGCTTAACCAGCGTTGGAGAGACTCAATTCATCATATGTCAGGAAACCTGATTAAGACAACACCCTATATGTTTGAAAAGCACAGAGCCGAAGACAATGAGGTATTTAACATAATATCCTTGCCCGGTACGGAGGAAAGTAATTTAAGTCAAAATTGAAGTGAATTTTTACATTAAAATTTTTTTCTCCAAAACATCAACCATGAATTTGGTGCTTCAGTTAAGATTGGATACGGTGCGTGTGTAATGTGTTTGGATTGGAATTTGTTTTTGCGGAAACTTTGTGAAAGTTGTCTGATTGGTTTCATTGAGTTAAAGTTTTCATATTATTTGATTTTTGAGAAAAAGTGATATTGTTGGATTAATTAATAGCTCGTTGTTTTTATTTTCGTTATACACTGTAAAAAGTTCCGGATCAAATTATTAATTTATTTAATTCGAGTAATTCAGTGATTTTACGGTAATTATTACTGTAAAAATTATGGTATATCAGGTTCTTTGGTTCCGTGACATGGTCTGGTGAAAATAAATTTTACGATAAAAAGTAGCGTAACCTCAGAGTCGATACTTTTTACTGTCGATTTTTTTAAAGAGTAGAAGCTCTCTGAGCACGCCCACATATTCCCTTTTTTTTAATGGATATGCCGTGTAAAAAATCAAATCCGACAGAAATAAAAATTGTTTTTTATATATTATGATTATTTTTTTTTTTTTTTTTTTTTTTTACATCAAAAACAAAATCTGCATGAAGAAAAAGAAAAGAGAGGAAAGACTAAATTTTTTGAATGAAAATATTTTAGAGAAAATTAATGGCAGGTTAAGAATCATATTTTACTTTCAAACTTAAGCACTATGGTTTTTGGAGGAAAGGCACTATGGTTTTTGGTTAAGCACTATGGTTTTGAAAAAAGAATGCTTTAAGAACTCAATTATTCAATAATTCACGGAAAAGCACATGTTTAAAAAAAAAATGTTTCCTTATTCGAGACTTTGTTTCTCCTCAAAGTGTTTTGTACGAAAATATTTTTTGGGAAATTCAAAATATTTTTTGGGAATTCAACGCAAGATCAAGAACTAGATTTTAGTACAGTATTCTTGAGCTTTAGTTTTCAGGAACTGAAAAATGCCAGTTAAAAATGTTTTAAAATTTTTTAAAAATTCGTTGGAATAGCAAAAAATCAAATCTTAGTTTCTAAAAAAAAGTAGCATTCAATCATTTGAACCAAACTAGATACAATGTAAGAAATTCTGGAAGAAATTACAGTAAAAAGTACCGACACTTTTTGCCGAAAAATCCAATTTTACCGGAATTCGAAGGGAACAAAAATTCTGATATACCGTAATTTTTGCTGTAAAAATTACCGAAATATCACTGAATCGCTCTAATTAAGTAAATATTATTGCAAAAATTGCGGCATAATATTTTATGGTGAAAATAGATTTTACGGTTAAATGTCTTTCACAGATCATGCATTCAAAGTGGCGGTATGTTATAACATATTTTAATCGGGAATATTTGACAGTGTATAATATTTTTTGCAAACGAAGCCTTTAATTGCATATTAAGAATCAATTCAATGGTTTTTGATTTAACGTCTTTTAGTGCATTTCTTTTAGCATATTTTTTGTCAAAGATAGATTTTTCATAAAGCAAATGCAAAACTCAGAAATAATTTACACTTGTATATTCTGTGCATAGTATATCTGAAAACATTTTTGATAATTTAAAAATATTAAATAAACATGAGATCATTCAGTAAAACTATACATTAGCATAAAAAACAAAGAAAACATTAATATAGCACGTACAGAATACATGCAATGAATTAAAGGCCTATAACTGACATGCTCAGACATAGAGAGTTGCGTTCTATGAATAAAAACAATACACCATTCAAATTCAAATGAAATATTCATTTACGTTTCACGTCATCACTATTTAAAATATTAACTTTATATTTCAAATACTAAATACAAAAGATGACATTCAAATTAAATTTCTTAAAATTAATTTCGAGTAGACAAATGGTTTTAAGCAATCAAAATATTAAAAAAAAAAACACCTTACACATAAAATGAAGTAAAAAAAATAATAACTAATAATTAAGGTCACAATTTATTATTACGAAATATCATCGTTAACACTTCCATGCTATCGATGTTCTCAACGCAATTAACCCATCTCCTGTTTGCTCAAATTAAGTTATGATCGCTGTAATTAATTAACCACGCTTGCTCGAAACTGGAAATCGTGACCAGGCAATATATAAGATTTCCTCAGCATTTTATTTTTAAGAAAATTAAGACTGTGACCTTGATGTTAATACAATGAATAAATTATTTAGATGTGTCTTGAAATATCTAGATAATTGTAAGTTAGGAAATAGGCGTGCATGTGTTTAAAACTCTTAGGGGAAATACTTAAAAAAACCTACAATCAAATGTGATAATCTTGTTATTTTCAAACTTTATTTTATGCAAATTTTATTTTAGCTAAGTTTATTCATCTGTCGCTGCATTTTTTATGCTTTAACGCTAGTTCACAAAGCTAATTTGCGAGAATCAGCAGAAGAACAATGGTTGGTACAATTTTGTATGACTTGTACATTTTTCATTGAATTTTTTTACTAATTTATAAACTTTTATCTTTTGGCACAATTTTAGTGGTGTACATTTTTCTTTAAGGCCTTATATTGAAAAAACCAAGTAGGATGACTTGCAGTTTTATTTTTGAACCCTGCAGTTTCATTTGTAAAACCATTTATCGTATTTTGAAAAATGAAAGCGAATACTGGATTTGATAATTTAAAAAAAGTAGAAAAAGAAACGTTTTGCTTACTAGTTAAAATTAAATAAAGGCAATCATTAGCGCTCGAACATGACACCACGTAATGATAAAAATTGAAACAGTTTATTAAAAAAAAAAAAGTTAGAATATAAATAATATGCATAATAAATACATAAATAAAAAGCTAGAAAACAAATTGTCGCCGTTAGCAACAGTATTTTCATTAAAATTTTTAAAAGAATTTTTAAAATAAATTGTTAAAATAAATAGGTAGTTTTTTCTCTTTTTCTTTCAAAAGTGTTTTTCTTTTTTAATTATTTCCTGGTCTTATTTGTATTTTTATCTAATATATATATGTATCCCTCTCTCGGTCATGCTAACAATTGAAGACATGGTTTAACTTAATATCGTTCTGTGATAGTAACAAATTTTAGCCACCATATTTGACTTAAAATGAAAAAATATTGAAATTTTCTCTTAACACAGTAATGATAAAATTTAATATGTTGAGGAGATTTAAAAAAAATTAAAAAAACAAGATACGATGGATATCAAACATATCATATAGTTTGTTATAGAACATGTGTTCACTTATAAGAAAATATGAACAATCTTAAAAAGATAACTAATGTTTGAACGTCAATTAAGGAGTAAGTGAGTGAAGGTTTAAGTGACATTTTCGTGGTCTTAAGAAATTTAACTTTGAAATTTACACTATTTTGGGTGTGAGGAGATGGAGGATTATGCCTTGACTTTATTTCTTATCATCAAGCTTAAAATTGGTAAAAGATGTACACCCCAATACTCATTTGTACTATTCGCATCATAGAATTACAATTAATATGCTATCAAGATAGAGGCTTTCCATGGTCTTCGTAGACTGTTTATTGCCAAGTGTACTTGAAACCTTCTACCACACCAAAAGCAGTCAATGTTTGTCACCATAAGCACCTTTATCCACTGCGTTTTTCGAAATTCAATACCTTGACAAAATGTGGTTTAAATAGGATCTTGAGCAGAAAAATATAAATTTTTCAACCAAAAAAAAAAAAATAAATAAATAAATAAAAAAAAATTTAAAAAAAATAAAAATAAAAAAAAAGCGCTAAATACTTTTTTTTAAACTGAGTCATTTATTATTTTTTACACTGTAAAGCAGAATTTTAACTTATTCGTAATATTACTGTATGCCGCAAATTGTAGAACGCATTTTCCTAGACAAAAGGCATCGATATGAATAATGTGCTAATTTATTATTATTATTAAGCAGCATTCTCTTAAGAAGAAAAAAATAAATAAAATAAGCCTTTGCACTGAAATAAATTTAAGTGAAATGACTTTATAAATAAAATTTGAATCTGTTTAAAACACGGCCACCAAACTAATGAAATTGAAATATCTTTTAAAATATATAACAGCTTTGTCATAATCAAAATTCTCATTTGCAATTTATGGAGGAAAGAGAAAGAAGAAGAGCCAAGTAATAAAAAAAAGGGACAGCAATGAGATGCGAAACTCCAGAATATTCTAAGAAAGGAATATTTCTGGAGACAAATTGATCGCCGTCACTTCTGTGAATGACCATTATTACATAAATTGATAAATCATGGAGTTGCGAACAAGTATTTTAATTTTATTACGTCAAAACGGGAAGACAAGGCAAATGCAGCGGCATTTAAATTTCATCCATGTCATCAAATTAACATATCGCTTTACTCACGAGCGCAGGAAAAGGGGAAAGAAAAATCTCCTGAGGACCCCCCTTTTTCCTTCCCAACCCCCCTTAAATCCTTCTACCAGCTGTTGTTTAGCTTCATTTTAATTAAAAATAAGAAAGACGCGTGTAACTTACTTTACAAGTACACACTATGCGTTCTTTAATTTAAGATGAAATGGAGCAATAATAATGCTTGTAGGCGGCGGGAGAGGGGTGGGCTTTCACATTTACTGTCGCAAATATTTTCTAAAAGGCCCGAACAACACGTCTTTTGTTTCGAATGAAAGAATTCTGTGTTTAACGAATAATCGTCTGCTTAGAGCTGAGTTGTTTGCTGACATTATTCTTAAGTAGTTTTGATTGCCAAACAACGCAGGGGAAATTATTATGCTTCTCTCTCCCGTTGCCATTTTTTTTTTTACTATCCTCACTTAGCGTGAGTGTGTCTTATTTTGCCTCTTTAATGTTGTTAAAGTTGTTTAAGTAGTTTCCTAAAACTGGAGAAGTACGTGGCTAAAGGGGGGAATTTCGCGCGTAAAAGGCCCGTCGTCTGTCAAATAAATGAAGAGAGTTGAGTTGTAAAAGTTCTGCGTCTTGGGTTTTCTTCCCTAATTGAAATTGGTTGCTTATTCCAGGTGTGTGTATGTTACTCGCGAAAGGTTTTGCCTTTGTTTGTGCCTAAGCAAAATAACTTCCGAAAGTTATTTCGACAAGTCATAAAATATGTTTAGTTAATTAAAGTTCACGGCAAGAGGTGTAAAAATAAGCGAAAACGGTTTAAAGGTTTTGGCGTTTTTGACACGTTTTAGAGAATGTAATATAGGTCGTTGTTGAAATGTCTCAGCTATCTGAATAAATCATGAGTGTCAAAAAGTTTCTCATGTTTTCGTTAAAAGCAAAAAAGAAGACGAAAATTTTGTTCCATACCGTTTACTTGTGCTCAAGAAACTTGAAACGAGTACAGCTTAATTAGTTTTATGTGTAAAGCAGGCATAGGTATCACCTTTTTACTGTGACAGAATAGCATTTTCAAGAATGTAAATTAAACAGAAGACTAAATTTAAACTGCAGTTAAAAATACGACTAGTTATTGATATTTCGAAGCACCATTAATGGTTTCTGGTGTGTTAACGTGGTAAAATTAGGAATCGCATAAATTTCGAACATATTTATTTGAAGTTGGTTTAAATTAAACATTTTATTAATTGCCCTCTTTAAAAAGTAATAAACCAAAGTCTTAAGAAATGGTGTTGAAATTTCTACTTTTTGCTTCTGAATTTCTACTTTTGCCTTAGTATAGTTGAGCAAATTGTACTTTACAAAATTGTACTTGCAAACTGTACTTTAACAAACGAACTGTACTGTAACAAACGAACTGTACTTTAAAAACTTGACTTTATGGTTTGAAATCTATAGATTGTTCTGTAACAAACGCTCTTAGTAGATATTTTAAAAATCATTATTAAAATTATTTTTTAAAAAATACACATTATAGGCTACAAATTACTATTAAAAGCATAAATCTAAATGCACTAAAGTAAGTGGAAGACACATTTTGGTATATTTAGCTTGCTGGTTATTCAAAATAACGCTATCAAAATATGTGGAAACATTACTGAGGAAGTTATGTTTTTTGGTAGCTTTAAGATTATTATGAGTTCCCTAATGTTTTGACTTCATTTTCGAGAAAAATTTTAAAAATCTATATTAAGGTTTGCCATTACGGAACAACCTGTATTAAGAAACTATCAAAAACATAATGCATATTTGAAAAATCTTTAAGAATTGACAATCTGACAGGCTCAAGTTTTCGAAAGAATCAATATTTTTTTAAGTTTTATTTCAAAAAATACTTTGAATACCGAGTGTTCTCCCTAAAAGATGTTCGACAATTTAAAAAATCAATCAAAGAGAAGCGGAAGGATCTAGAAATTTATAGTTCAGAGTATTTTGCTTATAGAACGAGGCATTAACTTTTAAATATAGTTAAAATTTGATAACAGGTGGCGATACTAATTTTTTTTTTTTTTATAACCGTCGTTGAAAAGGTGACCCAATGACTTTTAATGTTCAACTCCGTAGCCTTGTAATTTCGAACTTAACTAAAAGACAAGGGAACTCCCGGATCAAGTATTGGGAGAAATTTGACTTCGCGGAGGACCTTTTTATTTTATGGAAATAACCCGTACTAGCGTTGCAATGGAGAGGAAAACCTCACATGTGTAGCCTAATGGAAAGGAGATTCTAATTCATGATCCGTCTACCACTGAGGATATTTTATAAAGAAATTGTGAAGTCTAAATAATAGCTTCTCAAAGTTTATAATTATTTGAATAAACATAGCTTTTGTTTAAACGAATTCGAAGTTTTGGCCCCCGAAATATGGAGCAAATTAGAAGGTAGTTCCTTCATGCAATTACTGTTAGATAAATAAATGTTATAATTGTGTGCAAAAAGTTCTCAAGTAGATTAAAAAGTTCTCAAGATATGGCGGTCAGAAATCCCAATCTCTTATAAGAAAAATATGTTTATTCAAAGAAAGTAAGTTTTTGTGCGTGATTTCCTAACTTAATCTATCGTCTGCATTAATTAAGTACCATATTTGAGGTTATCTTCTTGAGCACTTAATATTAAGATCTAGAACATGAAGATCTGATCATTAGAATAAAAGTTATTCAAAGTCCATTTATTGTTATTATATCATTATTAAAATTATTATTTTTTTGCGCACTGTACATTAATTTACTTAAAATGGTTCAGCTATCGATTGCAAATTCAAGACAATGACTCAATTATTAAGGCACTAAGCTGTAATTGTGAAGGACAAAAGTTTTATTCCCATTGGCGACTTTAAGCTCGCTTGGCTTTTCAGATCAATGGATATCGATACTAGCTGAATGAACACATTGGAAAAAATTGCATGGGAAGAATGTTTTTCCCCTTTTAATCATTAATCATACTTCGTTTTATAATTTTATTATTATTTTTTTAACAAAAAATGTCTGTTTTATGAAATTGCATATATTTAGCTCATTATTATTTGGATTTTTTTTCTCAGTATTTTTGTCAAAAAAAAGTAAATAAATAACAACTAACTGTATTAAAATTGGCCAAGATAATTTAACGTAAAAATAACCAATATATTTAATCCTTATTGTAAGATACTGTTAAAGCTATTTCTGCGTTTACTTTCTGGGAAGAAATAAAATTTTTCTTTCTGCTGTTTTAGTTAACAGTTTAACAAATAATCACTTAAAAATAATTAATCTTAATCGAATTGTAAATTCTACAAATAAATTACACAGGAAAAATTTCATGAATGAAATAATCGATATTGAATAAATCTAATACAAACCTTCGACCATTTTGATATTAACAAAAAAGGATCGCAGAAACTATGATCATTTGTTAAAAGAAGCAAAGAACAGTTTACAAGGATGCAATAAAAAATTACGAAAGAATTGTTCCGATGTGATTTTCATTTTCTGGGAGCTATGAAAATACATTTGTAAACAATAAAAATAACATGATAATTGGCTCTTTAAATTGAATATTATTCGAGATAAAATTGCTGTCATTTTATTGAGTGGTAATAAAAGATATTAAAGCTTAGGAATTAAATATTCGAAAGAAAATAGAACAAGTTTAATGAAACGTTTAAAAAACGAAAGCTTAAGACTTTTCTATTCGTTATCGAAGTAAAATAACGGCCCATGGAATTCTGATAACGACGTGATTACGTCGCTCGTTTCGGCGAACATTACGTCGGTATTGTTCTTCAGCTATCAAGTACAGCCTGTTGTTTGTAATACAAGGGGTAAAAAAAGACATATATATATATAAAAGAAATAAATACGATTGTTCATTTCCTCACGATTACTAAGAAAAATATAATAAGAGGGAGAAGGGGTGCTGCAATAAATAAAATAAATAACGATAACAAAAATGAACAGCGATCTGCGGCAATAGTGACTCGACTTGCACTCAACTTAGAAGCTTTTAAAACGCCCTAAAAGATCTATTTCCAACGCCAAACGACCCGGAAGCCGATCGCAACCGTAACGGCGAGCGTCACGGCGCGTGCGCGCCATTTAACCAATGGTAGCGAACCGCCTGGTTCGCGCCAGTTAGTACCAAATGGGACAAAACAAAGGGAAAAGTGTTAGAAGTCCTTTTCCAAATCATCGAGCCGATTTGATTGAAAACTTAGAGGCAAAAGCAGATTAAAGAAACAGGACGTGAAAGTCAAATCCTATTTTTCAGTTTATTATTCTTTTTTTGGTTTCTTTCCTCTCATTGAGAGAAAAAGAGAGACGAATATATACATATATATGTACCCATCGGAAAAAATTCGCAAGCGATAAAAAAGAAGTTGCTAATGCCAAAATCGGAAAACGAAATTTATATTTTTGCAGCGCTTATTGTCGTCTGCTTCTGAAAATAAGCGATTCTGTCAGATTGCCAGTAACGTGGGATTTGTGAAGCATTAAGTGAAGAGGCGGTGAAATAGAACAGTTCCACCACCCCTATTTCTACCCGGGTAGAGATTTTAAGCTGTCTGCAGTTATTAAAGCCAGATGTCATTGGGCAGAAAACAATACGCGTCATACAAGAACTTCGAATATTCTCTCCTCAGTATAAAAAATAAAGAGCAAACGATTAAAGTAGCAGAAAACTCCATCAAAATTCCATTTCGTTTTCTCCTCTTTCCCGCTTCTTATTTATTTCTCTGGCTGCCTTTCTCCTCGCCAAGGCTATTACGACATAAGATTAAAGGAAAGGGAAATTTTAATATCAGCTCACAATGTGCCACCAAATTAGAAAGCATTAAAAGTTCCATTAAAATAATATGACTGAATTTATTATCGCTATTCTGAAACTAATACTCAAAACCAATTGCGTCGTTATTATTTTTTTTAAACTTTTTTTTATCATCGTCGAACAGTAATTTATATTTTGATTTCCATGAGTGGAGTTCAATTCGCTGTATTTTCCAGCTTGTACAATTTAATATTTGCGAACGCTTAAAGGAAATAAAAATTCTTAAACATTTTATCAGCATCCTTCGATTCAGTGGTGGTAGAACCAGACAATTAAACGAATTCATGCGTGAGAACATTTATTTTTTTAAAATTCTTTTTGTGAACTCTTATTCGAAATGCAATAATTTTAAAATCAATAGACTAAAAGAGTACATGGCATTTAATTTTACTTCATATATTTAACCATCGTTGTTAAATTATATGTATTCTTTCAAGTGCTGAACTTAATTACTAAACTTATCGAACATAATGTTAAAAATTACAAAATTAAAAAGTGTAATTATTAAAGTTTGTTATTAATAATTTTTAACGAGCATATAAATTAAAATTATTTAAAGCCACTAATTTTAAATTTAATTTTTTAAAAAATTGCACTTGCACATAAGCAAATTATAATTTACTTTCATAGACTGAGAAATATTATATTTGCGATGTAAAATGGAATAATTCCTAATTATGTCGTGTCAAACTATTTTAACTGTTTTTCTTTTCTTTAAATAAGTAGTAACGGCACAAATTTAAAAGTCTTCACAAAAAAAATTATAATTTCTTGATATTCTGATTAAAACAAGATTTACTTACAAGACTTACTTCATGCTTATATTTATTGATATACACTCCTTAATATACACTCCAAATTATTGATATGCACTCCTAAATATAAAATATTTCCGAATATTCTCTGTGGTTGAATCAGGAAAAGGCACAAAATTCGTCGAAAGAATGTCAGGGGGGCTAAAAAGAAACTCTCGAAAAAAGAATTTGATTCATATTTAATCATAATCTCTTTTTATTTTGTTGAAATAATACTCATATTACTCATAATCTTATTTTATTTAGTTCAAATTGTATCATAATTTTTATCATCATTTTTTTCTCCGCAATGCAGTTTCTGTCAGTTTTAACCTATTTAAGTCAGTTTCTGCTCGAGTTTTTGACAGTACCAGTATTGTATTCAAAATTTTTGACTAAATCATGAAGTTCATGATATTTTCAATTGACTAGATTGTTGACAAATAAATATATTATACTGATATATTTATTACTGAGTGAAAAAGCGAGAAGAAATAATCACTATATATATATATATATATATATATATATATATATATATATATATATATATATATATATATATATATATATATATATATATATATATATATATATATATATATATATATAGATAGATAGATAGATAGATAGATAGATATATGTATGTATGTATATGTGTGTGTGACGATGTTGTTGTGCATAGGGGGGAATAAAAGGCACTGATAGCATATATTATTTTATTTTAAACAACATGACTATATATATATGCATAGACATCCACAGACACAACACATCCACGGACATAACATAACTAAATAAGAAGTAACAACAAAGTGGAGCACTGCATGGCAGGCTTTTCAAATCGTTCGTTTTCTACCACTCTCTCTCTCTGTCTCTAAGATTTTTTTTCTAGATTCTCGCTAGGTAGCGTTGCTAGTTCGTTTCGCCATATATATATATATATATATATATATATATATATATATATATATATATATTATTAATAATTAATAATTACAGTATAAAATTCTCTAATGGGAAAAAAAAACTTTTTAAACCTTTAAAATAATATGTAAAAACTGAAAGATCATAAACGTATCATATTTAATTGAGAGATTGAGAAGAACTGGAACAGAATAACATTTTTATTATGTAAAAAATATTTGCAAAAATTCACTTGTACAACTTTTCAATAATTCTGCAAAATTTATCACGAACTTCCCGGGCAACATAATATTTGTTATTTTTAAGCAAAGAGTAAAATATTCCCCCAACAGCCAATTATATGTCAGAAAGTTCATGGAGGCTAAGACTTCACAATTTCATGATTATGACAATGTGGTCGGTACTGCGCACAGGTCGGTACTGCACTATATTTCCCAGACAAGCTGGTACCCGCCGATCACCGTGGGCTTCACGCCGCCATTGGGCATCGAATCCCAGTTCCTTATGATGACTGTTCAGGGCCTTAACCATGAAAATTTCATTGATAAACAATTCTGTTCATTAAATTAGCTTAAATCATATTACAAGTGTAGTATATATGCTATATCATTGAGGCCAATTCATTTTTGCAATTTTAATTAACCACTTTTACGCGTATACAGTTTTAAGTTTTTGTAATAATTTGAGCTTTTCGACTACATTATGCGAGTTCATCACATAATATAAGTAAATTAATGGCTGGAGAATATTAAGACTTAACAGAATCATAAAACACTTGAAGCGAGTATCATCAAGAAAGCTGAAATCTTTTCTTCCACCCTTTCCCACCTCCTCTCTCCATCTTCTTAACGTCCTAATAATCACAAAAGCTACAATGACGAGTAGCTAAAACATTATAATAAACCTCTAATTACATTCGTAATTACAAGACGATACCGAGGAAAATTCAGGGAAATCGAATCTCTTTTGTCTAACGTTCGGCCCACCCCCTGTGTCTCCCTTTCTCCGACTTCCCGGGAGGCGTCTTGGAAGGAGAGTTTATTCAACAAGAAGGAGTTAATACAAATATCGCAGTTAACGCGGGGGTAGTTTGAAAGAGTGGGTGGTGTAGGTGGGTGTCCTTTTCATTTGGAATTCCTGCTTTATTTAGTTAATAAGGAATTGAGGTGACGTGATGATGTGGGGAGGAGCAGCCAAGAAAGTCTTATGTTGAAATCTTGGGCATTGGTGACTTCTGAATAATGTTAAAGCTAAATCTTTTGAGGGTTTTGTAGAAAATTCTATTCAAGTGCCGTGTTAAAAGTTAGTTAAGATTATTTAGGTTTTATGGGGGGTGGAATTGTATGTGTCGTCTATGTATTCCTGTTAATGTATTCAAATGAATTCGGTTTAAATGGGGTTACATAATTGGATTCTTTCACACGTGATTATTGAGAAGTTTTGTCTTGATTTTTATACTGGTTTGGCGGGGTTTGAGAGTATGTTACGCAAATAATTTTCTCAGTTTTGTATTAAAATTATGATAAAGATATTAATAAATATTATTGTCATATATATATATATATATATATATATATATATATATATATATATATATATATATATATATATATATATATATATATAATATATATATATATATAAATATATATATAATATATATATAAATATATATATATATAATATATACATATATATATAATATATAATATATATATATATATATAAATATATATATAATATATATATATATATAAATATATATATATAAATATATATATATAAATATATATATATAAATATATATATATATATATATATATATATATATATATATATATATATATATATATATATATATATATATATATATATATATATATATATATATATATATATATATATATACAAACACATACATACATGTCGTCAAAAAAATAGGAAATTAATTTAAATTGGAAATTTTGATTCGAAAAGGCCAAATTCATGTAAGAAATATTCACAATTCTATTTATTTCTTCATAAAAAGATCAATGCTTAATTTTTTAATTGATTTAAACACTGAACATTGCTTAATTTATTACATATAAAGTGTTACCTACAACCACTGTAAGATACATATAACGCTAAAATCTTTTTTTTTTTAATTCAAAATAGAAACCATTAGGTATTAACCACTACTGTTAATTCGATACAAAAAGGCTGTCGATTCAAAAATAACAATACATGCAAAAACTCATAGTTAGAATTTCAAACTGCAAAAAGGAGTACTCACCATGGTAGAAAAAACTCATTTTTGATACCAAGATGACCTATTACAACGGTTGGTAATTACCCCTACTGATATTTTCCTATTAAAAAAAGATCATCATATTAAGATCAAGTAGCTTATTTTTGAAACCAATATATTTTTTAAATAGAATGATAGGTTACTACCACTACCGTTAGTTAGCCACTATAAATTAAATACATTTAAAAGAAAAACGTATTTTTGTTTTAATAATATCTCTAAATTGGAACCATACATGTTATTACCCTTTCATTATCGTTCAACTATGAAATAATACTGATTACAGTAAAAAATATTTTAGGGAACCAAAATCTTTAATTGGAACCAAAGTTTGTTTATTATCACTGTTATTTATTCACTATAAAAAAGAAAAAGCACGATGACAAAAGTTTATTTTTGTAACAAATTTTACTACTGCTTTTTATCCAGTATAAAAAGAATGTATATGACTATTAAAACTTATTACATCTGTTATTATAGTCAGTCATCCACTATAAAAAAGAACGAATGTAACGATAGAACTTATTTTTACTAATGTTACTGCTATCATTTTTCCACTATAAAAAGAACGAGCATGACGATAAAAACTTATTGTTACTATAGTTATTTAGCCACTATAAGAAGAATGAGTATGAGTGTAATAGCTTATTACTACTACAGTTGTTTATCCACAATAAAAAGAACTGGTATGACTATAATAGCTTATTCTTTATCAATTATTATAATCAGTCATCCACTATAAAAAGAACGAATGTAACGATAAAACTTATTTTTACTAATGTTACTGCCATCATTTTTTTCACTATAAAAAGAACGAGCATGGCGATAAAAACTTATTGTTATTATAGTTATTTATCTACTATAAGAAGAATGAGTATAATAGCTTATTACTACTACAGTTGTTTATCCACAATAAAAAGAACTAGTATAACTATAATAGCTTATTCTTAATACAGTTATTTATCAACTATAAAAATAATGAGTATGAAGATAAAAACTCATTGTTACTACAGTTATTTTTCCACTATAAAAAGAACGAGCATGGTGATAAAAACTTATTGTTACTATAGTTATTTATCCACTATAAGAAGAATGAGTATGAGTATAATAGCTTATTACTACTACAGTTTTTTATCCACAATAAAAAGAACTAGTATGACTATAAGAGCTTATTCTTATCATTATCTTATCTTATCAGTTATTTATCAACTATAAAAATAATGAGCATGGCGATAAAAACTTATTGTTGCTACAGTTATTTTATCCATATGAAAAGAATACACATGATGTGAAAAAACTGATATTTAAAATTAAATCTCTTGTTGGAACCATGGGTTATTACGCTCCTCAAATAATATACGACCCCTCTGATCATGCGAGAACCGAAGCGGAGGCACTGCGAAGTTAATCTGGAAATTAATTGCTGGGCTTCGCTTTTGGCGAACTGAATATGAAGCGCCTCTCTTTATGTAGAGAGGGGGCGACAGCTGGACCCTTAAACAGTCATCAGGGCTTGATTTGTGGCACCAATGAGCGTACACAGAAGATTATTTAGTAGGATGGAGGATGAAAAGCCGGATTTAATAACGCTACCTATGGTGACAATCATGAAGCCAACAGATTGCACAAGCGCTTCTCAATTCCGGGAAATGCTCCTGGATTCCAGAGAAGCCGTTCCGATCGCCACACAAATCATGCATCGTGTACTTGTTTCATTCACACAAAAGGAAACGGTGATACTCTAAGGCATCTGCGATCTCATCTTCTGATGGTTTATTGAAAACTGTAGATTTCATAAGCATCTATAGTCATTCAACTGCTGAAGTAATTATGGTAACTAGTACAGACGTCTTCATATTAAAGACTGACATTGTTTATTAAATGCGATGACATACTCTCAGGCAAAACTAGTAAAGGCACTTTAAGTTCTCAATTGCATTAGTTTGCTCTTTTAATATGGTGGATAATTCAGATGCGATTTAAAAACTTTGATGAAACTCTAAAGAATAGATACAGGAATTGTGTGGTTAAAAGGGGGAATTGAAATAAACAATATAATGCAGATGACTAGATGTAAAATTAGAACAGACACTTTTATGGTTCGAATTGTATTAGATTGCTGTTTTATTCGTTTTGATCGATAATTGAGACGCAATTTAAAACTTTGATAAAACTCTAAAGAATAGATACAAGAATTGTGTAGTTAAAAGGGGGAATAGAAATAGATAATACAATGGAGATGACTAGATGTCAAATTAGAACATACACTTTTATGGTTCGAACTGTATTAGCTTGCTCCTTTATTCTGATGGATAATTAAGATGCGATTTAAGACTTTTGATAAAACTCTAAAGAATAGATACAAGAATTGTGTAGTTAAAAGGGGGAATTGAAATAGATAATACAATGGAGATGACTAGATGTCAAATCCGAACAGGCACTTTTATGGTTCGAACTGTATTAGTTTGCTATTTTATTCTGATCGATAATTGAGATGCGATTTAAAATTCTCTGGAATAGATACAAGAATTGTCCAGTTGAAAATTGGAATTGAAATTTATTCTACCGAGATCGTACCGTAATTGTACCAATGAAGAGGACCATCTGGAAATATTAAACAGGTACTTTCATGGTCTGAACGTTTGAGTTGGTCGATAATTGAGATGAGATTTAAAACTTTGACACTACTCTAAAGAGTTGTTACAACAATTGTGTGCTAAAGAAGAATTAAAATCCATAATGCAATTGAGAAGACCTAAGGTAAAATTAGAATTGACACTTTTATGATTTTAATTGTATTAGTTTGCTTTTTTATTCTGGTTGATAATTGAGATTAAGTTAAAAGATTTGATAAAACTCTAAAGAATAGATTTAAAAACTGTGTGGTTAAAAATGATAAGAAAATTTGATACTATAATTGACAAGACCTGCCATTAATTTACGTTGATTTAATATATTCTTATGGAAAAACATCGATTAATTTGATTTAAATCAGTTTTTTTTAATTCAAATCATATTTTTACAATATATATATATATTTTTTTTAAAATTTACTACTGATAATTTATATTTCTTTAAAAATACATAATTTAAGAACATTTAAATCATACAAGTAGCGAAAATTCAACATACTAGTAATTAATTTATATTTCTTTGAAATTAAGCATTTAAAGATCATTTAAATAGCACAAGGTAGCAATAAATTTAATATATTTTCAAAATAAACATAAAGAATCTTATACACATACACTTGTAAAATATATTAGAAATTTTATTAATGGTAGAACTAACTAACATTTTTTTCTAATATAACTTAGTCAACAAAAACTTGGTCAACAAAACTGGCAAAAAAAAAAAAAAAAAAAAAAAAAATGCAATTTACTATAATGTAGATTTATAGTAATTATTCAAGAAGTAAAATTTTCACAAATAATATCATTTCTTTTAAAAATCATTAACTTTTTATCATAAGATAACAAAAGAGCAGCCTATTCTTCAATGATGATTCACGCAAACAGGATTTAAAAAGGAAAATAAAATAACTCTTATTTAATTGAGGTAATTCCAAATCGAGAAATTTTTCACAAATTTGCAAATCGTTATGATATGTCATATTAGAAAGAAATAAGAACTAAAATAAGATCTAAAAATTGTGAAAATCCGCAGAGAAAATTGCAGGAAAAAAAATTAAATAGGATGTAATTTGAAATGGAATAGGTGTAAATCACGAGCATTTTATTCTTTTATATTAGGCCTATAACATAATCGCCACTTTAAGCAACTATAGTTTGATATTTTATAAAGTTTGAACTTAGTAGCCATTTTCTCTGTAATGGTCTTCCGTTGGTGACCACTTATCTAAAACTTTAAGTCGCGGTGGCTCAGGGGATATAGCGATTACTTCCAAATGAAGTGAACCAGATTCGAATGCCAGCGGTAGTTAGTTGATACGAATTCCGCACCCAGACTGCACCGACCACAGTGCTAGCGTTAAATTTCCTCAGTGGTAGAAGGATCATGGGTTAGGATCCTCTAGCTGTCGAGCTAACCGTTAGAGGTTTTCATAGTTTTGCTCTTCATGTAACGTAAATGCGAGCTAGTTCCATGTAAAAGTCTCCTACGAAGAATAGTTTTTTCCTAATGCTTGATTCAGGTGTTCGCTTGTCTTTTGGGTTGGATTCAAAATTACAAGGCTGTGGAGTGAACAGTGATAGTCGTAAACTCACAATTTGGTCAGCTTTTTAATGCCGGTTATAAAATAAAATAATCCACAGCTTTGTCACCTAAGCAAATCTCATTTAACATTTTTTCAAAATAATGTTTTTTTGAACACTTTATTTATACCTTCTAATAAAAGTAAGTTTTCAACAATCAAAGTAAGCCATAAATTTTGGTAGTAAGTAATTTCATGTACATAAATTCTGGAAAAGCAAGTTTTAAGTAAAAAATTCGCAATGCGTGGTATGCGATATAAAAAACTTGTTTTGATTGCTAGTAAAAGGCATGCCAGTCTAAATAGTAGTGTAACTTTTTATACGTTATTCATTTATTTATTTTTGTATTATTAATATGCATAAATAAAGAATTTTCATGCACTGAAAGGTAGAGCAATGTAGAATTAAATTTTCAATGTATTTCAAAAAAAAATAATAAAATAAATAAAAATAAATAAAATAAATTTTAAAAAAAAATTCTATAATTTCCTAAAACTAGTCTTGTCTTATAAAAACTAGTTTTAAAAACAAGCATGATAGTAGTGTAAAAAATATCAATGAATTATTTTGTTGGACACATTTTTTTCTATTTTCATTTTCTTGATGTGTGTAACAAATAATATTTCATAATTTGAAAAGTGAAACTATATAAAAGTAAATTTCCAATACATTTGAATAATAAAAAGAGATAATAATTTCGAATTACGGAACTTTTTTAATATTTTCAGAAATGTTTACTAGTCTTACTTAATACAAGCATAGCAAAATAAATAAATAAATTAATTAAATGAATTACTGTTTGTACTTCTGAGAAACTTTTATTTTTAAAATAAATTGCTAGAATTTTCAACTTCGAGGAGGAGGAGAGGTACTTGCTTGAAATTAATTCATTACTTTGCATCAATCTATTACTTTGTAAACAATTTTAAATTTTGTCTTCTTCTAAGTTAAAATAAATTTTAATTTAAAGTAAATTTTTACTTAGAATGAATATCAACTTAACTTTTTGACACTTTCTAAGTTAAAATAAATATTAACTTAGAAAGTGTTACGATATGCTAATCGATATATGTTACGCGTGATCATTCTTATTCGGTGTGTGTTACGATATACTTATATTAATATTTTAAACAAAGAAAAAAAGTTTTTTTTTATTTAATTAGTCGAAAGATTTTATAAATTGCAAAGCTTTGCAACAGTCATCTTACTTTCAATTTTAGTTTTGTTTAAAATATTGTGTACCAAGACTATTTTTTCACTCATGAATAATAGTATAAAACTATTTTTGTAAATTGCAATAGAATTTAATTATAGAATTTTATTAAATAAACATTAAAAAAAATGATTTTGTACATTAAAAAGTTTTAAGAAAAGTTACTCGTATCAAATTTCTTTTTGTACTAAAGATTGAGTATCACAGGTCATTAACAATAGTACGCAAATATTCTGTGAGTTACGTAAAGTTTTAAAATCAATTTCAATACACGGCAAGTTTAAAAACAATACTGAGTTTGACTGTGCCAAAAATTTTTAAAAAAACTTTCATGCTACAAAATTACATTCCCTTGTAAATTCCAAAAAACTTTCTATAATTTGGCGTGGCAAAGTAAGGAGCAACATACACAGTTTCAATTTATGAGTTACTCCAGTTTTAATTAAGAATAATAAATAGTTTAAGCCTACATAGTAATCTCCACTAACAAACTTTGCAGCTGCTTTTAAAGTTTATAAAGCTTCAAAATCTAAGCAAATGAATGGTTCTGAATTGAGCAATGATTTTCTAACGACATATATGTCAGCTATATTTTACGGCCGTAATATTTCCCTATCGGTATTTCATCTAGTTGCTCAGCACTAGGAATTCCGGACGCGTTGTTTTACGAATCACTCGCGTCGTGGCATACAACGACAACGAATAACTACCCTCGCAGCTAAATTATCCAGAAATATGACGCATGGTGGTGCTTGGACACCTTTCGTGTGATTAATGCCTGTTAACCTCGGTTTAAAGTGACGCTCGTTCTGCAGCGACAGTTTGTACTGTTATTACCTAAATAAATGACAACATGTAAACATTCAACAACTACCTACAAACGCAATAAAAATTAATCTTCAGTTTCTTATTCATGAGTGATGGCAACCGTAAAAAAAAAATGGCTTCGTTTATTTTTATGGACGGGGAAAAAAAACAACTAGTTTATTTAGTTTTTCGAGTTTGTTTTTTTTATTATCTTTTTTGGGAGGAGATTTCAATACATCTGAAATTCAAAACCGAAAACTAAGTTGTTGCAGAGAAGTAAAGGAGAAGAAAATGCATTAAAGAGGGTGATAAATAGCACTCGATGAGGGGCGCTCATTAATCAAGCGTTGCGCTTGATCACGTGATACGAGTTTTACCGTGATTGAGAAGATATACAGGAGGTGAAGAAGAAAAAAGGCTGACCCCTGGACTACGTTGATTAATTACTCTTTGCTCCATGGCAAATGAGCAGAAAATTATTTCGAAGGATAAAACTCCATTAAGAATGGAAAGCTTTAGTTGTAAATAGGGATTTAAATGAATGTCGGTAATTGTAACGATATTTTTTTTTCTTTTTGATAATGAAAGTGGTTTATAAAAAGTATGATTTAATTTATAAGCTAAATCGCTATATACATCAAAAGATGGTAGAAAAACTTCTTCATTAATGTATTTTATATTAAATAAATGGAGTATTACTGCCAAAACATATTAAGAAATAATGTTATTCAAAAGCAAAAATATACTAAGTCTTAATTTCAAGGAATTCTACATAATATTAGAAACAGTAAAAGTCTAAACAATCTTTAAAATTTGAAACGTGTAGATTTTCTTTTAATTTAGAATCGTTCCATGGACGAACAAGAGATATCATATAATGTTACATGCGTCATAAATATTTATAATATTTTACCCTACAATTTGGTGGAAAAATTCAATATAAGAGAGTGCAAAGGATAATAACTTATTTCGACCCTTAAATATTTAATATTTCACGGGGAAAAAAATTCTTACAAAATTACTGTACTTTATAATAATAAAATTTCAAGTTTTTTTTTTTAAATAAATAAATATTATTTATTCATAAAAAAACATTATTTAATTGGTAATTTTTCAGTTTACATGATAACGATTATCCGTAAATTCTGGTTTTAAAATTCTATTTCTTATTACTACAAATTTAGTAAAAAATACAAAATTGAAAGGTAAATTTAACCTAATATCATACCATGCTCTAAAGTATCATGAAAAAATGATCAAAATTTGGTAGTTTTGACCATACTTTTTTTTCAGGGTAGTAAAATAAATCTTATACTTTATCTAATGCTATATCTCCGCCTATATTTACAATACTTTAATTTTCTAAAGTTTCTAGAATTTTTACACTTTATAGTAATGAAGCACTTTATAGTAATAACATTTTATAATACTTTAAGCTTCCATACAGCAGCTTAAAAAAAAAAAAAAAAAAACGTAATAAAAAAAAAAAAAAAAAAAAAAAAAAAAAAAAAAAAACACAATGAAAAAAAATAAAAAACACACAGCTTGCTTACTTGTAACTTTCTTTCCATACCATTACCTTGCAATCATAGTATAATATAGCTACTTAACAGAAAGATGTAAAGGTGTGACCTGTGGAGGCATCAAAGTGTAAAGAGTTATTTTATGTAAAATGTCTGTAATATTAAATAAATCATATCTCGTAGGGAAATAATTTTTCGTAACTGTCCCCATGACCAATCCGCTTTTCAACGAAAACAAAATCTTCATTCAATCTTTGATAAATTAATGTAGGAAATATGCTTAAAAATAATTTGCGTATTTTTTTTCGTTTTTTTTTAACAATCGTTTACATTTGGATATTTTTTTAAAACAAAATTGGGAATTATTTGCAAAAGTTTTCCCCGTTTTTTGTCGTAAAAAATTAAAAGAAGAAATGGTTAAAAAAGAGATCTTTCGCACATGTGTAAAAATATAACGAAAATTTGGAAGTACAATTTAAAATACTTTTAAAATTATTTAGGATTTATTAAAAAAGACAGTTAAAGTAAAATAATTACTTTTTTCCTCGTGTGTATAGAAAGGAGTGTCTCAAAGATTTGTAACTAAAACTTAGATTTTACTTACACTGTAAAAATTCCGGATCAAATTACAGTGTAAAGTACCGGCAATAAGAGTGCATTATCTGTAAAATTCATTTTTACCGCAAAATATTTACTGGAACAAGTTACGGAACAAAAAATCCGACATACCATAACTTTTACAGTAATAATTACCGTAAAATCTTTCACTAAATAAATATTACTATAAAAATTACGGTATAATACTTAATAATAAAAATGGATTTTACGGAAAAATGAATTTTATGAATAAAGTGCCGGTACTATATATCGTAACTTATTCTGAAATTTTTTATAGTGCACTTATATTTTTATCCGCACGCTCATTAGCTCTAATATTATTATTAATAATAGAATCGGATTAAAAAAAGAAAAAGTAAAGAAGTAAATTTTAACAACATCTTTCCTTCAATAATTTTAATTTTCCTTCTTCATAATTTTTTTTTCTTACTAACGCTTTTTCTTTTGCCAATAATTTCATTAATGAAACTATCTACAGAAATATACATTCAACCATTTTAAAAAATAAAAACACTAAAATGGGAAGAAAAAAAAAAGGACTTTTAGATGAATTTCAAATAAATTCATTCCTTTTCTATAAACATGGTCATATCTTCTCAATCTAATTATTACATCCTAGCCTTGATAAAGATGTTACATGGAATCTGTTGACAAGTTAGGGTCGTGGGGCGGCGCTGGCTAGATTGCGTCGGTTTTTTGATGAAGAGGTCAAGTCACGGGCTAAAGAACACAGCCCCCTTTTTTTGAGAAGAACACATGTTACCAAATCCGTTTTTATGGCAGATATTTGATGAATCACTTTCTTAAACATACCTCTGAAAAGTTTGGAAACAGGACGGGAAGTTGATTATACCTATGATGTGACTCGTGTATTTAATGAGCCTGACCATGCCATGAATATTTAAATTATTGGATTAGGTTGCTAATCAAGAATTTTAGACAGAGACTGAAATTGACGAGGTGGTAATTAAAATTGAAAGAGAAGTTGTTTGTTTCTGATTTTTTTCTTCCAAGAAATGATAAATCAGCTTTTATGGAAATAGAATTTAAGATTCAATTTTTAAAAAAATAGCTACCATAGAAATTGTTTTGAAGTTTAAACATTTTTACTATTTAAAGGTTGAAAAAATGCTCGTACTTGCTACGTAGTTACTTTATTCTTCCTTAATATACCGGGTCAATTTTCTTTTGATTTAAACAATTTTAGTAGCTTTAGGAAGAACATAAATAATATTAAGACAAATGTAAGTTTTAATTTTTTTAATAGCATAAGAACATAATAAATAATACTAAGAAATTTTGTTTGTAACTTAAAACATTTTTACTTGTTTAGAAGGAACATAAATGATAATACAAAGACAAATGTTTGGAAGTTTAAATATATTTATACTAACTTTGGAAAGAACATAACTAATACTAAAACAGATGTTTAGAAGTTTAAATAATTTTAATAACTTTAGAAATAATAAAGTACCTTCCGACGTAAGCTTTTATTAAACGGTTTAAGCTGTTTTGAGGAGAAAATAGCTACAACCGAAATTATTCAGTTTTAGAAAGAATATTTAGGTAAATATCTGAATCAGATAAATGAACTCAACAATCTACTCAAACAATAGATCTATAAAGCCATTAAAACATATAAAATAACACAGTTATTTTATATGTTTATATGTAAGTTAGAACAGTTTTTAGTAGTAAAAATACAGAAAATGTACAATAATGTGTGTGTACATACATACATATATATATATATATATATATATATATATATATATATATATATATATATATATATATATATATATATATATATATATATATGTATATATATATAAACAAACCTACTAAATATTTTATATAGTAAGCAGCCAAAATACTCTTCGCTATATGTAAAATACATATTAATATGGTCATAAATGACAAATATATTTAGTCCCGTTTATTTCAAAAATTTGTTCTTAAACCAGTCAATGAACTTTATTTTAAATTCTTAAAGAAAACACGATTAATTTGATGTTTTTTTCGAAAGATAATACTTTAGGTTTCCCTTCCGCGTTGATTTTTTTCTAAATAAGATTAAATGTCATTTTCCTTTAAATAATCTAGATTAAATTTTAGTATAAGCATAATCCAATGTGTAAATGTGTAAAAACAATCTAATAGAACATTTATTTTTTTCAGAACATCCCAAATTCCAATATTTTTCGGTGAAAGGAGATTACAAGAACAGTTACGCCTTTTCTGGTAAGAAATTTTTTTTTTTTTTATATATTGAACTGCAAAAAAAAAAAAAATATTTCCGTTTTTGTAATACACGTTCGTATTAGTCAAATAGTAAACAATATTAAACATCATATCATGGTAAACAATTCTTAAAACTTTTAGTTTTTAAATCTTTTAAGGAGATTTTGAGATTAACCATAATATATTGGGGTTAACTTAGAGGACTACGATTACTATAGTTAGTCTTCGAATGTTCCTGATTTTATAGGGTGAACAACCTCCATATTTTTCATTTTCATGCTTGCTGTAAGCTTCTATGGATGCTAATATTTGCTTTCTGAGAATTTAAAAGTTAAAAAAAAAAAATAAAAACATGATAATTTTTTTCAATCATTTTAAACACACATTTGGCAACATTGTTTTGGTTAAAATATAATAAATAAATAAAATGAATGTAACTTAAATTTGAGCGTAAATTTTAACAGCTATAAATTTTTTGTGCACTGATATTTTCGAATAAAATTTAGAAAATTGTTACATTATTTAGTATTTTGGGTGCACCATCCGTGAAATCCATTTTACCGTAAAATCCATTTTACCGTAAAATCCATTTTTACCGTGAAATATTATACCGTAATTATATTAGTGATATTTGTTTAATTAGAGCGATTTAAAGCAATTATTACTATAAAAAACTACGGTATATCAAATTTTTAATTCCACAGCATGCTCCAGTAAAAACTGATTCTACGGTAAGTACCGGCACCCTGCCTGCTGGTACTTTTTACAGTAATTTGAATCGGAATTTTTTAAAGTGTAGGCATTAAATATTTTTTTTTGAATAACTGTTAAGAACACTGTTTTCAAAATTTTGTCATTATTTTTAATTTCTGAAATAAACTAAAGTACATTATTTACTACTGTGGTCTGTAGTATATTTTATAAATAGTAAAATTTAATTTAATTTACTACAATGGAATATGCATAGTCATTCAAAACTAAAGCTTCTCTAAAAGCTAATTAAATTAAAGCACAGTAAAATATATAATTCTCTCTTTTTTTTTTTAGATTGATTCATTTTATCCCAAAGATTTTCACTTTTTACTTCTAATACCATGTAATTAAAAAGTCGTCATTTAACTTGCACGTTCAATTTTTTCTAAAAAATAAATCCCTAAATTATTTTTTTTTTTATTCTTTTGAAAAAATTCTCAAAAATTGGTTTTTAGGATCTGCATAATTTTGAAACTAAGCATCTCAAATATATAAAAGATAAATTTGAAAAGAATTTGACCATCATAACACAAGTAATCAGTTTGCTTAGTTGTGATAGTTTCATGCATTGATAAAATCTTTTAGTTTTCAGTTCTCTTATTTTAATTGCAAATCACTCAAAACACTTTGCAATTTTTGAAGAGTTAATTTCAAAGTTACAAAATATTAATAGAATTTATACTTTTAGCAAAATTGATATTTCTCAAAAATGTTTTTTTTTTTTTTCTTTTCCCAAAACGCTGTTTTCACACACGTCATTATAATAAACGACAAGCTATTAATTGTCCTCACTCATTAGCATGAAGATAATTAATAAAATCTCAGAGAAACTAAGTTTAGACAGAACATTTCTGAAAACGCGGAAGGTGGTAAACACTTTAAGAGCTCTATGAGACAAAATTCGCAGTCAATTTACGAGCAAACTAAATTGTGTTCACAGTACCGCTCAGTAGCTTTACGTGCAATTTAATTAAGATTACAGCTTTTCAAATGTTGGCGCCCGTGGCGGTAAACCACGGCGTTATCTTCGAAAATAAAGAATCAGAATACTTTTCGCCCTATCGGCTGTGAAATATCACGAAAATTATAATTGCGAAAAATGTTTCATTTCTCCCCCTTTTAAACTCGAATCGAAATATAGCCATTCATTTCTCGCAAACCGACAAGATCTTTTAATTTCCAATGAGCCCGGTCTCAAATTGCCCGTCTTTTGCCCGAAAATTCCAATATCTCCGGAAGGCATTTATAAACTTTAAAACTCAAACAGGGGAGAAGGGAAATTTTCGAATCGTATGGGGTAATGGGGTGTAGGAAGGGGATATCAAGGGTGCGGAAAGCAAGCAAAGCTAATTTATCGCTTTCAAAACTGCGCCAAAATTATTACCGCCGTGTCAATAATTCCTGTGGTTTATAGTGCCGAAGGGTTAGACTTTTAAAGAAGCTACACGAAAGTCTAGAGCATTTCAAGTCTAATTACTGATGGCGTTTGCTAATTGGGAGTCTCCCCCTAGGTCGAATGTAGGGGAAGGGATAGAGGAAATATGCAAATGAGGCGGGTGGCCTTTTTCGGTGACTAATTGTTAATTAGCGTACGCCATGCCGACCGATTAATTACACGGTGATTATTTAGTTAACAAAGATCTCATCTCCCCCCCCCCCTTCTCTTTCCTCTTTAGAAAGACAGGGTATGCACATATCGATTGAAAAGAGTTGCTGACTTCTGTTTCTAGCGTTATCAATCTGAAATGATTGAGGACCATCTCCTAATTGAAGATGATTTATTTACCGGTCATTTTTGAAATGGAAACTATGTCACCCATTAACTCTAGACTACCCTCTCGCAAAAATTCTCAGGGATTCTACTTATTTCACCTTATAAATCGGAATTGTCAGAGTTTAAACTGTAATTTTTGCTGATTTATTTATTTATTATCTATTTTTGATATCTATTCGTCATGAAACTGCGTATTTTTTTGACGAATCACGAACTTTTAAGTATATGACGAAACTGCTTTCACACTTGTTTGTCATCCCTGCGCATTGTGGAAGTTCTCTAACATTTTTTATGTAATTTTAAAACCTCTTGCCCTGTGTTACGGGATAGTACTGGGGTTGGAGCATTTTCTTGCCAAGTATATTTCCAAAGTTCAAATCCCACAGAAGACTGAAAACTCACGTTACATTTTTACATCAAACGTGTTAATCAGTATGTAGAAGTAAGCCTAGTTCTTTTATGAAATATGTTTAATTAAACGATTAAAGATAGTAATTTTCTCAGATAGTAGTTTTCATTCATTCAGAGCAATTCCCTGTATGTATTTGTCAAAAAAGTATGACATTTTAAAGAATTTTGAGAATATGTGTTTTTTACAGTGTGTTCACGTATTTATCCTTGAATATGGTATTCTGTCAAACCTCTGAATTGTAAATGGTATATTGTAAATATTTAAGCAGTCATACATATACCATTAAAACGCATTCATTAAGAAGTAAGGAAAATGTACTATTATTAGGTATGTGTCCACCATATTAAAATTGATTGCAAATAAATAATTAAATAACAACAGGCTAAGCATTCAACAAATTAAATTATAAATTTGAAATATTACGAGTGAAATATTTATTTAAAAGGGTTATTTTATAGTTTAAAAAAGAAATAAATTAATATAAGATGTAATAAGAAATGTAAATGATACTTGATTATTATTTGATAAATTCACGGCAAAAGAATTATAATATAGTAATACTTTAATATACCGAAGAGCCATTACATTATGACCAAACCTGACATTCCAGTGACTTAAAAGTCACTGGAATGTTCCTCGAACCAATCCATGACGATTCGACTCTTATGACACGGTGCATTATCCTGTTGGTAAACACCATCCCCCGCAAGAAAAACTGTTGTCATGAATGGGTGAACCTGGTCTGCAACTATATTCAAATAGCTTACAGACGTCAGGGATTGTTCTATGAGGATTATGGGTCCTAATGTGCCCCATGACCATCTGCTCCTGGGCGAGCCCATTTTTATAGATGGAGGGTGGTCATAATGTAATGGCTCTTCGGTGTATATTATCATAAAGTCACTCAATTGTATAAAGAATTATTTATTATTTTTGAGAAACATTATGTTTTTGATCTCAAAATTACACAAATGAATTTTGATAATTTCTAACAAAAATTTCCCATAAAAGTTGTATAAATTTTTTTCATAGGTGCCGGTATTCCTTGTCCACCTGCATATACGTATGCTGCTTCATCCGTAGCAAAGCCCGTCCCTAGACCATTTCTAGAATCACCTTTGCATTCATTAGTGGCATGTCGGAATCCTTATTTCACAGGTTTGGATTAAATAATTTTATATTACTGATGCATGTTGAACATATATTTGAAGTTTCATATTAAAACGATAAAAACATAACTAAAATATTTTCTTATTAAGTGAAATTCTACTGTCACAAATACTTGGAGAGAGTTTTTACTAATTTCAATTACTTACACTAGGAATTGGGCTGAAAAAAAGGTTTAATAAAGACTAATACCTTAGGTTAATAAAGATTATTACCTTGTTTAACAGGTTTCGTTTATATCATTCCTTTATTAGTGGCATATTGAAACCCTTATTTCACAGGTTTTTAAATGATTTCTTTATTACTGATGCATGTTTAACATTTATTTAAAGTTTCATATTAATAAAAAGATAAAAAGACAACTGAAATATTTTCTTATGAAGTGAAATTTTACTGTCACAAATAGTGGAGAGAGTTGTTATTAATTTCAATTACCTACACTTGGAATTCGGCAGAAATAAAAGGTTTAATAAAGACTAATACCTTAGGTTAATAAAGATTATTACGTTGTTTCACAGGTTTGGTTTATATAATTTCTTTATTAATGGCATGTTGTAACCCTTATTTCACAGGTTTTTTTAATAATTTCTTTATTACTAATACATGTCTAATATTTAATTAAAGTTTCATATTAATAAAAAGATAAAAACACAGCTAAAATATTTTCTTATGAAGTGAAATTCTATTGTCATAAATACTCGGTGCCCGTTGTTATTAATCTTAATTACTCCAACGTGAAATTAGACAGAAAAAAAGGTTTAATAAAGACTAATACCTTAAAGATCTTATATTACCTTGCAGAGGTTAAAGCTAACTAAAATTTTGACATCTACTATTCTTTGTTAAATACTTATCTGCAGTATTATAACATCACATTTAAGAAAATATTCTTTTATCTTGATTTTATTATTTTAAAAATGCTTCAATATCGGTTCTATTTACACACGTTAATTAAAATGCTAGTTTTACTAATTAAATATTCTTAATTATTTTTAAATAGTATTTAAATATAATATTAACTTTAATAAAAACAATTATGATTAACTAGCAGATAATGCTTTAGTAAAAGAAATATTTCATGATAAAGTAAATTTACGTTGCAACTAGTAGAAATAAAATAAAGGGAGTTTCAATCTATAATATTTCCAATACAATATTTTCCACTTAAACGTTTAATCTATCCAAAATTTTTCTACAATTTTAAAGCTTTGTTCATAATTTCCATTAAATAATTAACCAAGATTCATAAAAATGCATTCGAACTATTTAAAAACATTTTGCATCTGAAATATATTCAGGATATTTTCAAATCCAACTTCGATAAAATATGAGCGAGTGTAGTTGACATTTATAGGGACCAACCAAGGACTAAATGAAGACCAATATCATATTTCATGAGAGAGCAGCGTGTGGTGCAATGTTTTGCGTTTCCCTACATATTGGAAATCATGAATACCAATATAACCTGTAAGTAACGCCACATATTTCTGCCGCTTAGTTATTTTATTGGGTTATTTATGTGAAGAATATCACAGCAGGCAGAAACTGAATATGGAACTTAAAATAAATAATGCACGGGCCAGGAATAGAGAAAATGTTGGAAAGATATTGTTGCATATTGAAAGTTTTACTTCTTTGCGTTATTTTATGGATGAAGATAAAATACCCTAAAGATTTATTACAGTTTTTAGAGTGCATGTTGGAAGCGTTATTTGATTGATATTCTCATCCAGAGTTTCATACGTTTACACATTTATTTATAAGAACATGTTATGATTTGTTTCATAAATATGAGTTTAAAAATTAATATTTCTATAGGACACAATTTTATCAGGTACGCAATTTTATTTTTTTACGGATATATATATTGATACATTTGCTAACATTTCCATAATATAAAGCGTTTACTCTCGCTAACATATAATATTTGCTGTTGCTAATTTATAACGTTTGCTATCGCTAATTTATATCGTTTGCCAATAAATTGCGAATGATATTAGCTATAAAAACCCTGTGAATAAGATAATATTTGCTTACGATAGTAAACACCATTATTTGCAAACGATAAAGCAATTTTAGCAAACGATTATGAACTAATTAGATAAACAAAAGTAAAAGTTAACCCTACTTAAAAATTAAATTTCACAAAACAGCATATGGTCTTATATTTTGCGTTTCTCAACACATTAGATATTAAGACTAACAATATAACCTGTCAGTAACACCACATATTTCTGCTGCTTAATTATTTTATTGTGTTATTTAAGTGAAGAATATCTCAGAATGACGAAGAGATAGGAATAGAGAAATTTCTGAAAATGTATTGTTAATTATTGAAGGTTTTATTTCTTTGTGTTAATTTCAGAATAAAAATAAGATATACTAAGTATTTATTGCACTTTAGAAGCGTCTGTTGTAAGCATTATTTGATCTATATTCTCATGCAGAATTTTAATCACTCACATATTTATTTTATTAGAATGTGCTATGATTTGTTCCATAAATATGAGTTTCAAAATTTTTATTTTTGTGAACAGATGTATATTTTATCAGGTATCTAAATTTTTATTTTTAAACCTACAAAACAATAAATAATTATTTTGAAAATTCAGCAACGAAATATAAAATTTTTAAAAGGAATTTCTCATTTTTTAGCATATAATTGTTAGAATAATAAAATACAAAAAAATTATCCTACTATGCGCGAACTTAATTTTCAAGAATAAGATAAAATCTGATTACAAGAACAAAAGTAATTTAAAGTCATAAGTTTTTTTCCCCATTTTAGTGAAAAAAATCAGATATAAAATATTTGTAACACTAAATTAAAAACAAATATTTTATTTAACTGAATAAGATATAAGTTATTTGGTTTAACAAAGCCAAATATAAATTATTTGGTTTAATGCATAATCACTTAATCAGTTATAAATTCATTACTTTATTTATATCAGAATAATTTTTTTTTTACTAAATCAGTATTAAAGCATTTCTTTAAATTAAAGCTCAAAATAATTTTTAAAAAAATAACTAAACCACGTTTCACTCAAATTCAGGTTAATTCATCTCAGATATACCAGGGTTCATTTGACTGAGAAAATTTAAAAAATTCAATTTCATAACTGGTTTTATTTCACAAATATATAGCTTTAAAAAATATAAAAACTTCATGAAAACTCTATGTATGTATTATAAAGTAAAAGGAACAAAAATAAAACTAAAAGATAATGTTAAATACTAAAAAGTTTGATCAGCAAAGAAGGAACAAGCGAAAAAATACCCTTTAAAGCAAATACAATGGAGGAGGAACAACTAGTAAATTGAGTATCAAATTTAAGATTTTCAAAGCACTCAGGCATTGTAAACTAACACCATACGCCCTTCGCTTTTTTTATGTAATTTTTTTTCAACTCCTCCAATAGTTTACTCTCTTAAATGCATAGGGTATTTTTTTACAACGTGATTCTCCATTATATTTTATTTTAAACATTTTTTTTTTTTCTTTTTTAAAGTGTCAGAGATTTGATCGAACATATTGCTATTTTCCCGTAAGAATCGAGAATATAAACTGCTTTATTTTGTTTTTTCCGAAACGACTGATCATGTTCGCTTCTTACACAACAAAGTGTTTGTTAAAAATTATATTTTTAAATAGTTGCTGAAATTTAAAGATACAAAACATTAAAAAAATGTTTTATTATTAATTAATTAGAATTTTTATTTTATTTTATTTCTAACACAATAGAGAGGATCAGAGGGCAAATCGTTTTTCAAAATTCATTATAATTTAAGAATTTCAATAAATAGAACTTTTTATTATTTGTTACTAGATTTATTCAAATATTCAAAAATAATAAATAATGCAATATTTACTAGTTTTCATATATTTGAAATAAGGGGCCGTTCACAAATGATATCAGTTTCAACAAGAGGGAAAAGGTTTGTGAAATTGTTGACATTTTTTGACAAAAAAAAATAAAGGGTGAACTAGAAGTGTGAAGTTATATATTTGGTTTAAAATAAAAATATTTAAAATTATCAGACTAAATATTTTAATTTTACCCCCATCAAAATAAGTTAACCCAAAACTATTATTGTTGTTATACTCACAGTCATTAAACACATTGAATAAAATTTTAAGTATGATCCATGGCGCAGTGTTTTACTTTTGAACTGCTGACATGTAACAAAGGTGGAGTAGGAGTTATAGTGAAGTGTGACACTTTGTGACAAAAAGAAGCAGAGGTCAAAAATGGTTGAAAAAAAAGATGTGACATCATTTATAGACAGTTCCATAATTAAAATTCCTCTTTGCAGACTGGTGGCAAAGGGACTCTTACCCATGTTCCCTCTGAGGATATTTTACGTTAGCACTGTGGTCGGGGAGAGCCGGAAGCGGAATTCGTATCGACCAGCCATCGCTGGGATTCGAACCCACTTCACCTAATTGTCATTGATCAATTTTGTAATCATTGTACTTACAGTTAGTAATTGATACATTGATTAATTTTTACATACATAAATGTCGCAGTTAGAAAACAAAGAACAATATTTATTATTTTTATTTTTTTTATTTTTTATTAAACGACTTAAAACTCCTCATGCACCACAAAGTATAACATGAGTCTTACAGTTGTAAGTAGAAACAATATTGGAAAGTAAAAAATTGAAATTTCTCGTGAAGTTTTGAATAAAAAAAATTAATACTGACTTTTATCATCAACTTATATTGTTCTCTCACATTCATATGCACATGTTCTAAAAAAATTTCTCTTTAAATAATGCGTTTTTAAATTAAAAAAGCTATTTTAAAAAAATTTCTTTTTTTTTTTTTTTTTGACCATTTTAAAACTTATTTTTCAAACACCAATTCAATAAAATATCACTTCACATGTTGTTGCTCTCGTTGCTTTAAGTATTAGCCAGAAACAAATAAAAAATAAATGTTTATGAAATAAGTAAGAAATTTAAATTAAATTGTTTCACTCGTATTCAAACATAATTACAGAAATGATTAAAAATAAAAACCATCCACTTATTCGCGCAATCTATTCATAAAACTCTTATACATTATTATCATCTTAAAGTAATACAACACAAGGAGCCCATTCAACTTATCAAGAAATCTCGCGTGCCGTTTTATGCCACCATCGCGACAAATTATCAAAAGTAGCACCTCTGCATAATAAAACAATACTACTTAGAAGAAGAAAAAAAAAGAATACAAAAAGGATCCTAAAAAGCAGCTGTTTTTAAGTACTTGTTAGCACTTCTGCGAGAAAAAGAATATTTGAAGTGTCGTGTGCGTTATAACCCACGCATATAAACATATGCAGTCGTTATAGAATACAGATAGATTTGAGCGAGTGTTTTCCGCCTTCCCCCTCTTCTCGCTAGGACTAAAGAGCAATTGATTCAACTACAGGAGTGGATAAACAGATTTTGTGTCAAGCTAATGGAGGGAAAAACTGTAGTCCCCATGAAGATGTGAGGGATTTTTTTTCCCCACTCGTGTTACGTTGTATGCTTGGGGGGAAAAATATGGATGGGGATTTTAGGGGATTGGATATAATTACGTGGAGTAAGATTGTTTTTAGAAGCGGAATATACTAGAGGGATTTGATAAGTGTTGGATTGCGTTGATTGCTATCTAATAGATTGCTAGTGACAGAGTGTTGATTACTGTCAAGGTACAAAGGGCTATTTCCTGTTAAATAAGATTTTATATAAGATGACTTGCGTTTTTCGTTTACATGGTTTACGTTATGTTTACTGTAACGTGTACAGTAACGTTTTACGTTAGAATCAGTCTGATTTTAACTATTATATTTTAATACATAAGTAGAATGCACAGTTTTTTTATTGAAAAAGTTTTAGGATGTTTAATTTCAATTATTATAAACCCTTTAAGTTTACATTCTTTACGTAAAGGTAGGTCCCGTGACCCCCATGAACATTCTTCACTACTTTCTTTTTTGCTTGATTTTTTTTATCTAGTGCCAATCGTAATATATGTCATATTAAGATTTTTTTTTGATTAGGTGAGAAAAAAATTCTCACTTTTGGCACTGCATTGCCGCTTCCGACTCTTGTGCCAATAAAACTCTATACTTAACTTCCCACATTTAGTAAAAAAAAAATTGCCTCTCGACTAATTGAGACAACAGCTCATTAACGGCTTAGCAGAATACTTCATAAAGTTAATCCCCCTGTTTTAAGTTGGCATGTTTTTGAAGCCTATTGTAACTAATTTAAAGTTATTGCATTCTATGGGAATGCTTTCAATAATAATTACACATTTTAAATTAGTTTTAACGTAAACTTAACTACATAACTGGGCATATTTAACGCAAATCCTGCCCTTATATATATATATATATATATATATATATATATATATATACTAGTTAATGTTGTTTAAAGACACTCCTTAAAAACGTATCAATACCTGATATGTCTTTATATCAGATATGAAAAACTATTTTAATCATATTTTCTTGAGACTACAACATATATTTAGACTACAACATATATTTATATGTAAATTGTTTTTGTTGAATATCTTTTTAAATTCATAAAAGTTAGTATTAAGCAATTCTTTTTTCTATATTTACTTCAAAAATTATTTGTAACTAGATTTTTTGCCAGTTTCTCAAGTATAGAAAATCAGAATCAGAAACCTACAGATCTTACAAAAATTATAAAAATAATTCACCCATGAAAATTTATTATCAATACAATACTTTTAAAATTTCATTAATTATGCTTAATATCTTTTTTAACTTCTTTTTGAACAGTTGTTGTAGCCTACGAGAATTATAGCCACAAAAATTATAAAAATAATTCATCCATAAAAATGCATTATCCGTACAATACTTTAAATTGCATTAATTAGGCTTAAATTCTTTTTTAACTTCTTTTTGATCAATTCAATTCTATCTCGTTTCTGATACAAATACTTCTTTACAACCTCGTTAAAGCTAAATGGAAGGGGAAAAATGCTCTTTTGACTACCCATTTATATCGATGACAATTCCCTTTCTCAAACGGAGAAACTTTATCAAACGATTCTTCAAAAGAAATACTTTTTTTTTTTTTTTTTTTTTTTTGCAGAAATAAGGGAAAAAAATCTTTTCGAAGCGAAAGTTATTTTTGCAGCAAGCTAATGATTCCATGCTCAAACTTTGCCGTCAACGTTTGATCTATAAATGCAAGTCTAGTCAAGTAGAAAAAGAGTTTTGATCCTTTTTTCCTGCCTTCCCCATATTTCTCTCATCTCTCTATATACCACAAAAGTTAGATAATACCGGAAAAAGGGGAAAAAAAGCTTTTTACACAAGCCGCATTTAAACTGACGTCTTGTACGCGCGCAGCCGTCTTTTTCTATTTTTCTGGTGATAAGTCTTCTCATTTATATAAAACTCGAGACCAAAAAGTTGCAGAGGGAGGGGTTTGATTCCAAGATTTAAACCTTATCTCTCATTTTTTTTTTTTTTTTTTTTAAAGTGAAAAGACGTCTTTTAAAAATGAAAGCTTTTGCATTGAACGACCGAATAGTTTGAAAAACCACCCGTTGAGGCTCGGTAAGAAAGTAGGCGAGTTACGAAAACTTAAATATCTACTTTTGGCAACAAAAATCTTAGTAGAAAAGAACGAATTGGGCAAAAAATAAACTCTTATTCTTTTGGGGTTTTCTTTCACTCCAAGTAGATCTATTCAAAGTAAAAAAATATCGATTTTATTTTCTTCCATTCTTTCTTGATTTTTTTCTTCTTTTAAATAGAAGCTTTGCAAGAGGTGAATTTGTTGCTGATATTTGAGAAAAAGTCAACCATAGAATCAAATGCTCCGTTTCGTTTAAAATAATTATTTTTATATCCTATTTCAAATTTCAAACTTTATTTTTTAGTTCATATTCGGAGGTTCATTTGCGATGTCAAATAACTATTTTTTGTGGAAAAAAAATATCCACTTTTTATAATTATAGTTTGTAACTTAAGCAGTTTCAAAAAGAGCAAATTTCAGTAATAGTTTTGTATGTTCATAACAGTTATTTCTGACTGTTAGGTAAAGTTTTATGATCTTAGCCAATGCTAATTACAACAATTTTGCAAGCTATTAATTTGAAGTAAAGTCCCAGTTTCTTAAAATTAAAAAGTGTTCGTAAATCTAATTTTAAATATCAAAAAAGTTGGCGTTTTTGTTAGGACTCATATAAAAATATGCAAAAACTAAGAATTATTCAATAGCTTTAACTATTTTCATCGGTATTATGAATAATTAAATATCAATAATAAATATCAATCTGATGAAAATCAATATTTTTCGAAGCGTTTTTGATCAAACTTTTAAATATTTGAAAAATTACCTCAGCACTGCATTGCTTGGGCTTATTAAAACCGATCATGGTAAGTTAATTTAAATTAAGCAATTTATGTACTGGGAATGGAGAGACACACAGAATTCAAGTAAAACAACCAAAATGCATGTATATTTTTCCGCTTATGCTTGAATCAAACAAATACTTGAGAAAGCAAAGAAAAACTGGACGCAGATGTATTGAAAAGCTTAAATAAAAAGTCCTCTGACCAAAACAGGAGATCAATTACCCACTCCATGTTGAAGTGTTAGCAAATAAAAGGGTTTGTACTGAAGTCCGAGGGCAAACCTTTTGCAGGTGATGGGTCTAACGGGCACGAGGCCCTTCAGTGGTCTTTGGCGTATCGAATGACCATCGATTTACGGCAGATGGTCCGAATATTTTTTTTCTTCCCGACCACTGAATCCATTATCTCCTTCCAGCTCTCTTTATTCCAACTTTTTTTTTCATAACTTTTTTCGATTTCCTTAAATGTTCGTAAACATGTATGGTATCTTATTTTATTAAGCGCATATAGCCACTTTTATTTCTCTACTGTTTTAAGGACTTAAGCACTGATGTAAAAATATGAGAAAACCCTATATTCACATTTTTTGTAGAAAATGAGTTAAAATATAGTCACTCAGACTTCATAAGTAAGAAAACTCTCTTTATTCATTAATGTTAAGAAGAATAAAAACTCTTAGTTTATCCTTTATATTTGAAAAAAAAAATTTCTTCACGTTATTTATCGATAATAAGTTTAAAAATTGACGCTTATCTTTAAGTAGGAAGACTCTATATTCACATTCTTTAAGGAGAATAAGTAAAAAGAATCCTTCGCCATTTATAAGAAGAAAAAAAAACTCTCCATTCGCATTTTCTATAAGAAATAGATAAAAAAAAAGTCTATGATGCTTAAAATATAATGTAATTTTTAAATTTAAATATTTATTTAAAAGAAATAGTAGAATAAAGTAAATTTATTTTCAACTTCAGTACAATTTACAGTTTCTTTCTTTATTAATAAAATATAATACATATTAATTTTTGGTAAGTATTCCCAAATCTTCTGATTTTTATTTCTTGTTTTTAGCTCAAAAGTATGTGTTATAATTTTAAAATTTTTGTAAAAGCTAATTTTTTGAAAGAAAAAAAAAACGATTAATTGTACCTAATAACACCAGGGCAATGAAAAATATATAATGATCCTGGTAAAGTTCTTAGCCTGTCATAATTAATAATAATTGCCTTTAAAGTTTTTAAAAACTCAGATGGAGGTACGTGATAACTATCTGTTGCATTTTTAGATTTATAAAATTTTGACCTATCAGTAACGAGGAAAATCAAATCAAATTTTCAAATTTTATTTTTTATGAACATAAAAAATTGCAAATTTTGTTTTGAAATTTTACTAGCTCTTAAACAATTTCAAACCATTAAATTTAGTTTTTCTCAGAATCTGTCTTCATGGATCTAAATCGTTCCCCCCCCCCTACTTGGTCTTCATTAATTGTCTTTGTAGAATGTGTTAACATATTTCTCACATCAATTTATTTTATTTTACTTTATTTATTTATTTATCTATTTTTTTAGATTCCAATTAAAATGCATTTCATTTATATAATGACCTTAAAATATCAATGCCATTTATTTACGTACAATTTTAACCCAGAACTTAAGCAAAACTTAACAACACAGCAGCTTAAATCACAATATTAATAAAGAAATGATCTTCATTGCCAATAACTTATACCAGCATTTATTTGATGCTCTTTTCTAAGAGATTCACATACAATCACCGCAGCAAAACAAAAAGGAACGTTTTATAGAATGAAATCAATTTCAAAAATCCCTTTCGAACAAAATATAATTAAAGGATTATTTCCCATCTCTCGAATTTATTTGTTAAATCTTTTTCTCAAAATATGAAATTCAAACTGAAATGCAAATTATCGCAAGCAATTGAATTTTATCAGGCTTAAGTAGAAATGCGTGTGAAAACTGAAAAGCTCTAAGTATCCAGCACCACATGCCGCTTAAGTACTTTGATTTCTGGAATTGATTCCTATTCCCATTTCATTATTCCGGCTCTTTTTTTTTTTTTTCTCCTGCTCTTTTTTTTTTTTCAAAACAGCCCATTTGTTATATGTAAACTCATCTTTTTATCTGCCTTCCACATTCCGTCTCTGAAAGAGACTTTTTATTCTATATTGCGAAAAGTATTTTCAGGAAGAGTGGTGTATGTTAGAAGATTTATACTTTTACTAAAAATCTCTGTTAGCAATCAAAATTTACATTGCACTTTTGATGTTGGAAATGAATTAGTAAAAAAATATTTTTTTTTTCTGTTTGGACTTGTAAAAAAATATACATAAATTAAAAACTTAATTCATATTTTAAAGCACAAAAATGATACGTTACTTTCAGAAAACATAACTGATGCAATTTTAATGGTCTGACAGAAATTTTGTTTCTTATGGTCCTGTAACACAAAAATAATACATAATTAAATCAATTTAATAATTGTACCATAATATTAATGATTTGATAGTGAATTTTTTAATATTGCGTTAGATGAGAAGTTTAACTATTAAAAATGTGAATAAATAATCCCAAGAAACTGAAGAGGTAAGATATTACTTAATTAAGAACATCATTCGCTTCAAAAATATTCAAATTGGAAAGAACAGTCCATATGTTTCAAGCGCACGAAAATAGGCGGCTATTTTCCAGACTTGTTTCTTTTCATTCACGTATAAAAAGTCTTCATAATGTGTGCCTATTTTTGAGCAGTTGAATTTTTTGAGCCAATAAATTTTTTAATCTTGAAATATTAAAAATGTGATTTTAATAACTTTAACTATTTAAAAAAATCTTGAGTTACTTTAAATAAAGAGATTTAACATGCAAAAATCGGAATAAGCTAAACTGCTCGGAATGTTAAACAGCGCGAAGAAAAATTATGCATAGTCGATCAAATGATGCTAAAAACTATGGCAAAAAGAAATTAATAAAACAAAGAAAGAAGGATCGATGTTGTACTTCTGAGTCGGAGACCCATATTTACTCAAAAAAGAGGTCCTGGATAAAATTTGATTATTTTTCTTTGTGTTTAATGTGTATAAATGCAATTTTTGTATTCAAATTATAATTAATATTTAAAGACATTCTATTTTAAGTTCCTGATACATCCCTCACAAATCCATTTATTTAAATCAAAATTTAATTCTTTTAAGAAAAAATATTTAGAAAAGACTTTTTTTAACATTTTAATTTATTTCTTAAGAGTAGTAAAATGCTTATAACTTTTAACTATTTAGAAACTAACTCGAGTCTGAGGATCAAAGTTCCAAATTCTTTTAATATCAAAAGTTAATTATCTGTAAAATTTGACCTTCACATTTACTAGTTTAACTGAAGGTTGTTATTTATTTTAATGTGAAAAAAAAAAGAGATTATGTCATTCAAATAAATTTGCATAAGACGCTCAATTTTTGTTCCTCATTTTATGCTATTTATATTTTTTTCGTCCTACGGTCCATGTCTATAAACAAATAAAAATGGATAATATAAATTACAATCATTATTTGATAAAAAACTTTCTTGCAGAGAAATTTTAAAATGTTCAGGCTTGAAATTCCAATTTTAATTCATCAAATAAAAACTTAGATAATTGAATGTCTTTTAAAATTAATTTTGAAGAAGTATAAAAAAAATCATAACTCTATATACAGTTAAACGAAGCAAAATTGATTATTTACTTATTATTAAAATACTAATACGTTGGAAAACACTTTTCAATTCACAGTTTATACACATGTAATTACTTTGAGCCTGGCACACTATTGCTGAGATTAAGATTTGCATATAGGATAATTTTCTTTGTAAAATTGAAAACATATATTAAGACTTTAAAATGCGTGAATATATAAATATTTAAATGGTTTTTTAATAATTGCCTCCTTCTTGTCCTTAAACTGATTCAAATTATTAAGTTTTTCAATTTCTTTAATACTAGGAAAAAAATTTCTTCATTGATAAATTTATTTCCTATTCAAAATTGTTCCCTTTCAAACAACAGTAATTCTTTTAAATATTAACTATATCTATATTCAGCACTGTTGCTTCAAATTAAAAATCTTTAGCTTTTTTAACTTTAACAGAAAATTAATTTATCAAAACTTTGAAGCATTTATCTAATACTATTTAATTTCAGCTGCTTTTAACACGTTCTATTTATCAATTTTACAAATAGTCACAAGTTAAGCAAACATTACTTATAATTTTGAGAAATTATTAATGGTTCAAATTTGCATTAATAATTTTATTAATTAATTAATAATAACAACAATAACTGCATTAAGATTAATGAATTAATTAATAATAATATTTTTCAACGCCTGTTCATATGTTTGAAACGTGTTTTACTTATCAATAACATAAATAGTCACAAGTTAAGCAAACATTACTTATAATTTTTAAAAAAATATATATATATTTCAAATTTACCAAACATAATATTAATAATAACAATGATAATATTTTTAGCGCCTGTGCCTCTGTTTTAAACGTGTTTTACTTACCAATATCACAGATAGTCACAAGTTAGGCAAACATTACTTCAAATTTTAATGAATTATTCCTGCTTTAAATTTTAAAAAAATCATACTGACAACAGTAACTACATTTTTTTACAGTCTGCTTATTTGTTTTAAACTTGTTTTACTTATAAATATAACACAAATAGTCACGAGTTAGGCACACATTACTTATAATATTAAGACCTTTGATTGTTTCAAATTTACCAAAATAATAATCGTGAAAATAAATTTTTTTACCAATTTCCGTAAAATTATATGGTACTGAATTACCGTTATTTTATAAAATTACCGTATTTTATGGTAATTATATTTCTCGTTTAAAAAATAAAAAGAAACACACACAAATAATTGTTTAGTTAGTAAAATTAAAACATTTTAACCATTCTATTAGAAATTTTTCCGTTCATAATTCATAATATTTATACTAAATAATTTCTAATGATGCAAAAGTTAAACATCTACTTATTGCTAATTATAAAACAATATTTTATTGTTAATTTCATTGTTAATTTTACAAACTCATTACCAAAGCGCTTCGGTAAAAATTACCGATCTCTTTCGTATTCCCATAGAGCCAGCAACACGGTAAACTTTACCATATTTCCGTAGATTTGACCATAATTTTTTTTTTATCAGTGAAGTTACTTGTTATACTTAAATATTAAATGAACATATCCCAACAAATTTTACGTTAAAACAAAACGAAAGCAAATGTCCTTCTTAATTATCTTAAAAGCACATTCTAACATAACTATAGCATAATTCATAATCCTTGTACTAAATTTCTAATGATGCAAAAGTTAAACATGTATTTATTCATTTTCCTGATATGGATAAATTATCATTTTTTTTTCTCGTGCTAACAACTTAGATCACTTTCACACAGCCCCTCCCAAACAAATGTTTTTTTTTTTTTGTCCAATTCTCATGTATGTTGCCATCTGTTGGAGAGTGTGCTTTAGCCCAAAACGGCACATTAGCCGTCAGGCCATTAAGCGCAACTGCGGGTGTAATACAGTCAAAAGGATAAAAAAAGGCTGCCATTTTGTCCCATTCCCCTTACCCCTTACACTCGGTATTTGCAGACATTACCATTGTCATTCGTCGGTTGAATATTTCTAATGTGGGGGTTGTTTCTAGACCACCTTTTGATTATTGTCCTGTTTGCCAATAATTAGATAATATGAACTCTGAAGCACAGTTTAATAGCAAAGTAGATGGAACTTATTAGTTCATTGGATTATTAGTGTGTTCTGGGATGTGTGCTCCAAAAAAAAAAATAATAATTTTTTTTTAAATCCAAAATTTCAAATTGATTAAATGTTGCCACTATGGTTAGATATTTACCAGAAAGAAAGTTTAGTCAGATTGAAAAATGTTTAAGCCTCACAGATTGAACCAAAAGTGTTATTAAGTTTGGGTGAAAAATGTACATTTAAAATTTTTTTGAAATGCATAAATGTAATACAAAATATTATTTTAAAGATCAAAAATGTAAGATAATAGAAAAAAAAAAATATTTATGATCTATAGCATATTTGTGTCCCGGATCTACATGAAAATCTAACTATGTCCCAAAATCTACATAATAGCTTAACCTAAACACTGTGGTTAATCTTAAACATTAAGGTTAAATGAGGTTGAAATATTGAGGTAGTTTAATATGCATATTTGTTTTATTAAAAAATTAAAGTTTGCCCGCTGGTTCTCGGAAACCAAATTTCACATTTACCAAATTTTATTACATATTATAAAAAATATTTTTTATTGTTAATTTTTAAAATATTTTTTATTGTTAAAATCATTGCCAAAGCACTTCGGTAAAAATTACCGACTTTTTTAGAGTGTCCATGGAACCATAATAAACACGATAAATTTTACCATATTCTAGTAGTTTTGACGATAATTTTTTTTCCCATTGTACTTATTCAGTATTATGTGATGTTTTTGCAAGTAAATATTTTAAACAGATTATTACATATTCTTTGAACAAGTAATTTTTCTACTATGTGCTACTTAAATGATCTAATTTCTTCATTTGAAGTAAAATAAAAACCATAACGAAGACAGGGAAAGTATAGTGAGTCAAAAAAGAAAAATATCACCCTGGATAATTTTTTTTTCAATAATCAGATTTCCACTAATTGCAAATTTTAATCGTCCAAACGATTGACCATAAATATGCTAATTATTTAGGGATAACTATATATTTTGTTAAGGAATCAGTCACAAAAACATAATATTTTTTAATAAACATGTTTTTTTTTTTGCCGGATTAGGAGTTTTGACTTCCAGGCTATATATTATATTAGTACAGTTCGGAAAGCATGGTCATAATAATTTAGGAATAATAATAGTTCTTAATAGTGAGTTGAAACTAGAACCTTTTAAAGCTAATTTCCTTTTTTGCACTCTTGGGAAAGTTTGTAAGCGAATCAAAAAATGTTTACCTAAAATCACAAAATTTGTAAACTAAAAGTTGATTCCAAGTGAAAAATAATTTTTAACGAAATTGATTCAACGTTGATGAGCTATAATATTTTATTTCTTTTGACTCCTCACATTGTTTTGAAATTCAAAAGTAAAAATCTGTCAGGAAAAAAAAAAAAAAAAGAATTTTTAATTACGAGAAAATGCGTTTTGTGGCTGATACCGTAACATCAACAATAGTTTTAATTAGTGTGTTTGGGATTACCCGTTTGAACCGTAAAGATTCGCAAGGAATGCATGAAAATTCAATCTTAAGAACTTAAGTATTAAATTATTTAGGTGATAGATATTTTTTCTTTGCTCGCAGTCTCACTTGAGACACTCGCTCGCCAATCTAGTTAAAGTTTTAGTTACATATAGATTTTAAAACTAAGAATAAATCAATGAATTATTTTGGTCTATAACTGTATAATTATTAAATTATTATTATCTATTTAGAACTGCAGTTAATTTTGACTGCACGTAATATGTGTCATCTTAATCATCAATGACACATAATACGTTTATATTTTAATACCATTCCATTAATTATTAACACCACCGTATGCATTTTAAATAACGCTGTTTTCGAAGCTCTGTAGCCAAGGGAAATAAAAATAAAAACATACTTTAAGTGCCTTACACTTAAATCAATGCGATTATTTTAAACTTTACATATAATCTTGTCATGACGAATTATCTGGGCTTTAGAACATGCAAGTAACTAAAATATATTAAAAGTTTTTAAAAATTGCCAATTCAGTGACATTTTTCCACCTGGATGAAAACTACTAAACTCACTGCCATATTCTCAGCTTTTTCAAATTCTTAAGAGCCCAAATAAGGCAACATTGAAGTAAGTTTTTAAATATTGAAAAAAATAAGACCACAGTCGCGTTTCATATTCACAAAACTGTGACTTTTCTCCATATTGACGTTTGCGCCATTTTCAAATCAAACATCGACAGTGCTGGCTTTAGATAAGCTAAACTTGACAGTTATGAGTAACAGTTGTAAACTAACAGCAGTTATAAAAATAGCATATTATTCGCAAAAGAGCATAATTTCATATTGCGATGGAGCCTTCGAAAAACAGCCTTAAGAAAAAGTGCTGTGTACGTAAAAAATCATGGCAACCTTACGTTAAATTGGTTTTAATAAGAAAAAAGTTTAAAATTATCTTGTACAGATTGCGCATCTTAAAATTATAATATGAACTAATTTTTTCCACAAGAAATATCTTTTATACAGACTATATTTTATGTTTTTTATATAAAGATACTCATTACATAAAAGAACTCAGTCATAAAACAATGCACAATTTTTCATTGAGCTATGATAGATGGATTTTCTTAATCGATTAACTTTTATCTAAAAATTGTCACTGATTTTTAATAAAATATAAATATATGTATGCATGTAAAATATTGTACATTAGAAATATTATTCATTGTGTTATTTACTTGATAAATTGCTATTTTGATTTAATTAAAGGCAAAAACATTCGTTCGTTTTGGTGACGTAGATTATTTCTTTCTGTAGAATACTTCTTTTTAAATATTTTAATGATTTTAATAAATAAATTTTTATCAGTTATTTGGGGATCACTTCAAGATTCTACGAATTTTTATTTATTTTAAATGAAAATAAATTATGCTGAAGACTTAAAAGTTAAATTCTGTTAAGTACAGACTTAAGAATCAATCGTATAATTCATTTGATACTTAAATAAATTTTCAGCTCACCAAAATACATGAATTGTAATAATTGTTACTAAAACGCAAACTCTACAATAACATTTTTTCTTCCAAACTAAATTAAATTATAGCTTAAAAAGAAGCAGCTATATACTTTAAATTCGCGTTAAGAACCCCATAACTAATTCATAAAAATAATAAAACAATTTCTTTTTTCAATAAACAATTTGTTTTTTTCATCAAGAAAATTCCTACGTCACAGAGCCACTATATCGATTTTTCAATTAATTTTCAGGCCATTAAAATCTATGCATTATGAATACGGCCCCCACAAAATACTCCCTCGTTTTTCTAACTCTTCCTACGTTTTCATACCTTCCGAAAAAGACATAAAAATAAAAATCTTAATTTGATAGTAAGAAAAAAATTTTGTCATTTATTTTGTTCTTTTGTAGCCGTCATTAAATAGATACTTAAGCTTGGATTGTAGTTGGAGTCCATTTTTCAAAAATATTTATATCAAGGAAAAGCTGTTACAGTCACATCAGATTTTAAATGCTTCATTTAAATAATCAAAGGTCCCGTTTCCGGCTCTCTCTTTGTGGATTGCGTCTCTTTATTCGTTTATTTTATTAGATTCGCGTATTTTAAATGAGCGCTCAGCCAATGATAGCTTCGGATGTAAAGTGACGTAAGAAAGATATTTACATTTTAATGGGTCTTTCCATTTATTGTTATTCAGAACGGTTTTAATATTAATTGAAGAAAAATAGCTTTGTTAGGAGAGTTTGCAGTGGCTTCTCTTGTATCATTCGCTGAGTTATATTTCATACTGTACATTTTATACTGTACATACGTTTTATAACGACAATGTAACATAAACATGAAATATGTCAGCTTAAAACTTTGGAGGTGTTATAATGACAATTAAAAACAAGACTATAAAAAATAAAATAAAACAGCAAGTTGTCCTTAAGTTGTTATAAATACAGATAAACGTTGAACTACATATAGTGAAAATGAGTAAAATATAATGATAACATATAGTGGAATGTACTCGTGTATGAGCGTTTAGCCAATAATAATTTCTGATACAAAAGGACAAATAAGTATTTGCATTTTAATAAGCATTTCCATTTATTGTTATTCAGAACTTCATATAGTAAAAATATGTAAAAAATAATATATATATATATATATATATATATTAATGGCGGCAGGCACTGAACTTTCGTTCTTCGCCATAGAAGATGCCGGAAGTGTTGCTCATTTATCGTTAGCCAGTGGGCACCTGTGAACCAAAGTCACGGAGGCGAGCAACGTTGCCCACGCCACACTGCCACAAACCCGTTCATAGGGTGGGCCACATTCACTCATTCACACATCAGAAGACAAAACAGAGAGAGGGAAACATCTATGCCCAGAGCGGGATTCGAACCGGCGGCCATTGGCTTCGCAGTCAGACACGCTAACCACTCGGCCACCGTTTCAGCCAATAATCATTTTTGATACTTAAGGACAAGCAAATATTTACATTCTAATGGGTATTTTAATTTATTGTTATTCAGAATGGTTTTAATATTAATTGATGAAAAATAGCTTTGCTAGGAGAAAATTGTAAAATATATTGATATTACTAGAAACGTACTTGCCTATTTTAAAGAATGTGTATCCAATAATAGTTTTAGATGCAGAGTGATGCAAGAAAGATCTATAAATAGATGCAAAAAGGTAAAATTTTTGCTTGATTAAAAGAAAGGCATTTTTCAACAACAGTCACGGGGATCATGGTGGTTAAGTTTCCTTGATTTCTAGACCAATGGTATGATTTTGACAATGTAGTCAGGAGAGCCGTGGTGGCTCAGGTGATAGAGCGCTTTCCTTTCAATGAAATGAACCGGATTCAAATCCCAGCGATGGCTGATTGATTCGAATGACGCACCCGACTCGCATCAACCACAGTGCTGACATAAAGATATCCTCAAAAATAGACGGATCATGGGTAAGAATCCCCTTGCCGTCAGATGAACCGTGGAGGTTTTCATGGTTTTTCTTTATGTAACGCAAATGCTGGTTAATTCCATCAAAAAGTCCTCCACAACTTCTACTTATACTTGATCCTGGAGTTCCCTTGCCTTCTAGATTGGGTTCAAAATTACAAGGTTACGGAGTTGAACATTGGTAGTCATAAATTTAAAATTGGGTCTGCTGTTGGGTCCACGGCGGTTATAAAACCTGGTCAGCAATGCACTCAACATACTTTTACTTCCCATACAAACTGGTATCCATCAATTTGAAGCTGAATGGGCCTGAGCCGCTACTGAAAATCGAACCTCATTTCTCGCATTGACAGCTCAGTGCATTTTACACCTGTCTCTCTTCGTCTGATTTGGTAACTTTAATTATCAGCTATGCTAATGTAAGGTGGGCTCTTATATATGATGGCTAAAATTGTGATCACTTAAATCAAATATTTCTCAGAATGCAACATTATTTTTATAATTTTTAATTATAATATTGTTATTATTTTAAGCACTTTACACATTTTTTTCAAAAATAAATATATATTTAGTGCCAAATTAAAAAAAAATATCAAATTAAACTAGCATCTAAATTATTGACCAATGATTTACTTTGTATCTAACTTTATTAATAAATGAAGTTTCCTTTTCCTTCCCCTAACTATATATTCCAGAATGAAATAAAAAATTAAACCATATTTACCATTATACCACTTGTCTTCAAATATGCGCGCCAGTACAAGTTGCTAATAACAATTATTACTATTTTTAACTCCATTTATAGTTCTTTTTCAAAAGCAAAAACGAAATAATTATCACTTTCATACAAAAACATTCGATTCTAATGAGTTTCTTGTCCGAAAAGAAACAAATGTTTTAATTCACAAAAAAGAGGTACTTTTAAAAAAGAGTTGATGTTGAAAGGTCTCATTTTCGAGTTAATTACCGAAATAATTATTACTCCAAATTCATTCGGCTGTTTCAGTATTTCAACATAATTTTTTTTAACTCTCTTTCAAACCAAGAGAAGGAAAAAAGAAATTAAAAACTATTACGTTTCTTACGGAATAATGAGCTCAACTTCAACGATGGCGAGAATTAAAATAATACCTTTTTTTTTTCTTCAGAAATTTTAGCAAAATTATTTACTCAGTCATTAATAAAAATACCTCTAATTAGAGAGCTTTAAAAAACGATAGTGGAACTGTTTTTTTTAAAGAATATGTTTTTAAATAAATAGTTTTTTCAATGTATGTTTAAGCTAAATATTTTAACTGTTTATCAATCGAAGCTGTTGTGTTCAGTTTAGATTATAATAGCTGATTTATATGGAAAAAAAAAAGCTTTTATGCTTCTTTACTGCATATTTCTCTATACAAATTTACAGATTACGTATTATTTGCAGCAAACGAAGCTTACAAAACTAACATAATATCAATTACATGAGAACAATATTTTATGTTAAAGTGCTAAGTTGAAACTCAAGCATAGACTCATAAAGTCTATGTTGTTATAATATGAAACGTTAGTATGAAATCACAAAGCTTATGCTTTTATTGACAAAAGCGCATGATCAACATACACTATAAAGAATTCTGGATAAAATTACGGCACTTTGTGTGTATCACTTTGGGTGCATCATCCGTAAAATCTGTTTTTTCCGTAAAATATTATACAGTAATTTTAACAGAAATATATATTTAATTAGAGTGATTCAGGGATTTTACGGTAATTTTTACTGTTAAAATTACGGTTATTTCAGATTTTTGCTTCGTAATATTTTTCGATAAAAAGTATTGGCAGCCTGAGTACCGGTACTTTTTACGTAATTTGATCCGAAATTTTTTAAAGGGTATATGCTATGGTAATTGCTATTCTGTATGTATGTCTGTATATATGGTAATTGATATTCTGTTTCATCTACCAGTAAAAGCGAAAAAAAACAACTACAACTTCAATTCTAAAAGTCGGAGAACAATAATTTCAGAAGAATTAGAAACCTAATAAATAAAAGTTCTAGTATAGGCAATAAAAAATAAAAAAAGATTCAGGAATTTTCGTCAAATCGCCAATTTTCACCCTGTCGCATACCTTAGAATGAAGGAATCACTTTAATTCATGAATAAATCGCGTTAATTCATGAATATATTGCGTTTATTCATGAATTAATCACGTTAATTCATGAATTAATCGCGTTTATTCATGAATGGATCACGTTTATTCATGAATGATTCACGTTAATTTAGGAATGTTAATTTTGTATACTTTGTATATTTTAGGTCCAAATGCTAATATACCGGGTGTGACAGTGGCTGGAATAGGCTTCAACTCTGTTGGAATGAATGGATTAGCCGGCATTTCTCCAACATCGGGGGTGACGTTCCCCCTCCCGGCGACATTTCCCTGGGCTGCGGCAGCAAGAGGAAAGCCCCGTCGGGGAATGATGAGGAGAGCTGTATTCAGCGACGCTCAGAGACAAGGTTTAGAAAAAAGATTTCAAATACAAAAATATATTAGCAAGCCGGATAGGAAAAAACTGGCAGAAAAATTAGGACTTAAAGATTCACAGGTAGAAATTATATGATTTTTTTTTTTTTTTTTTTTCATATCAAGTATAAGTAATATCTTCACTCTAACCTCAGATATGTATTGTTTAGTCAAAATTTAGATGATCTATCATAGTGTAAACGTGTACATACAGGCATTTTTCTGTCAGGATTCTAAGAAAATTGCCTTTTCTTTTTTTAGAGAGAATGGCTCTATTACTTTTTTAGAAAAACCATTTCAAGCACTTAAGAATATGCCTTATAAGTTAATGTTCTTAATAAATGACAGTAGAATAATAAAATTTTAAATTTTAGTGACTTAATCAAATTTTAAAATAAGTTTTTTTTTTTTTTTTTAATTCACTGGCATTAAAGTTGTTAGTGATATCATCCAGAAAAGCTTAGTTGGAAACACTTGATTTATCAAATCACACGGCGAAAAAAGTTCTGATAAAGTTACCGTACTAATAAGGACATTTAATACGGATATTTCTGGTAAAAAAAATATATAAATATATATAATTCTAGTTACAATAAAATGTACGGCATTTAAACCATTCATTTGGTTATTTTTCTGTTCATATGGTAGCAGTTGATCGGGAATTTTGGTTCACAAAAACATAGTTCTTTTATCACACCTTTAGAAAAAAGTACATACTGAAAAGTAAGTTTAAAACATTATTGGTTTTGATGCCACGCTCTAAGCTATCATGTTTTAAATAGAGACTTTTACCACATTCCCTAAACTTTATCATAGATTATGAAATCATATTTTATTGTTAATTTTAACAAAATCGTTATCAAAGCACTTCGGTAAAAATTAAGGAAATTTTTGGTGTTCTCATGGAGCCAGAAACACTTTAACTGGTAGTTTTGATCATATTTTTTTTTATTGGCGTAACAAATTCTACGATATATGAATACATAAAGCAAATGATCATTGTAGTAAATTTTAAAGTTTTATTATATTTGTTTAACTCACCTATTAAATTTTTCACAGCTGCTAATTTTAATGAAAATTAAAATATTTAATGAAAATTAAATTATTAAACTCAAATGAATTTTTAATGCATAAAAGGAAAAACGAGGAAACTAGAATTTAACATATGTATAATAGCAACAACAAAAAATCAGAAAACTAGATTACTCGAGTAAAAATAATTATTTAAAAATTTTACCATTTTGAAGTTCGGAAAAATATTAGTTAAAGATTATTAAAATACGAATTAGTTTTTATTATTCAAATTGAAAACAAAAAGAATTTATGCGCCTCGATATTCAGAAATTAATAGCAACTATTCCTCCTGCAGCAATATTTTTAAAATTTACATAGGTTTCTAAAATTATTCATTAATATATAAATAAATTTAATTAATATTTTACGAAAATTAGATTAAAAAGCTGGGGACATTGTAGACTGCGATTGCATTAAAAAAGATCTTCGTCAGACTGTATATGCTTTTCTAAATAGCTTTATGTAAGATAAATATATTTGGAAAATACCTCTGAGAAAATGAACAAACAAACAAACTAAGTTAGGTACAATTATTGGTTAATTAATCTTCAAATGGATGACATAAACTTAAAACTATGAATTTACTACAACATAAGGTTTCGATAAAAAAATTAAATGTTTAGTTGAAACTTTTAAAAACAATTATCTAGGTTTAAAAACTCTTTATGGCTGACTGTAATTATGCATCATTAATTTTTTCTATCAAACTTTTATCTTTAGGGCGGGCATTAATTATAAAATGGTCATTGTAAGCGAATTACTGTTTTCTCAAATTTAAAATGCTACTAGAAATGCATGTCTACTAAGGCCGTTAATAATTATTTCACTTAAAATAATTTTTAATGTCCTACCACGTCTTAGTAGTTCTTGATAGAAAAAAATAATTGTGAAACTACTTCCTGATATTTCTATGTATTCTTAAGTTAATTTTCTAAAATTTACTAAAAATCCCCCATGAAATATTTTCTCAGCTATTAACAACTTTACAGAAATTAACATTTCTATTTCTGTCAAGTACTTAAATATGACGATATTTATTGAAGAAATATATTTTGTAGATATATATTATTTATGTGTGTATTTCTAATATTCCCAATGGATTTTAATGTTATTTTCCACAAATTTACTAAAATGCTATTTTAAAACATTTTTCACTTTTTCACATAAGTCAATTTGTTCAATTTTATAGTAAACAATATTAATGTCAATGCTCTAGCTAAATATAATTTTTAACGTCAATTTCCTTACTAAAAACAATTTTCAATGTCAATTCTCCTACTGAAAGCAATTTTTAACGTGAACTTCCCAAAGAAAAACAATTTTAATGTGAATTCTCCATCGGAAAACAATTTTCTAATATCTATTCTCTGACTGATAAGCAGGTATTTTGTCGATACCACAAATAAAAAAAACAGTTTTTCTTGATAATTCTTTAACTGAAAACAATTCTTAAAGTCAATTGTCAAGCTGAAAACAATTATTAACGTCAATTCTCTAGCGCGATAAATATCTAAATAATTTCAAATTATAACTGCAACTATACTATAATCTTTCTTGACAGTTATCATCCTACTTGAATTTCACTTCCCTATTTACACCGATTTAAACAGCAGAAATGATGGCCGTGAGATGAGCACAATTATTATCTGGTTGAACACTGGAATATATAGTCAGATTAATCTGTTTCAACAGCGTGCAAGACACGCTCATCCTGCCTTGTACAAACTCACTCAATCGATATAAAGCAGGAGGGCAACGTAATGACCCTGATATATACCCCGATCTAAGCGGCGTTGATGAAGTAGGAGTTGTTGGGTTCATAATACTACAACAGCATCGATCCGTCTGGTATATAATTGGGATTCAATACTGTTAGCATTTGAGAGGCAAAAATGAATTCTGATCTATCCATCATTTAGCTAATACTAATAATAATCCATCTTGGATGGTTTTGTTTCGTACAAGACATTTTTGTGAAGTAGATAAAGCACGTTTTAATTTTTTTTTTTTTTTTTTAAATATGGGCAAAATTTACCGATTTTTTATCAATTTCTAGCATTAATAATGACTCATAATAGAACAGTGAGTCAAAAAAAAAAAAAAAAAAAATCTGAAAATGTTTTCAACGTTTTTAAAATTAAAGTTAAGCACACTGTAAGAAATTCCTTATCCGTTCCATATTCCGTGATTTTATGGTAATTATTACTGAAAAAAATAAGATATATCCGATTTTTTTTGTTCCCTAAAAAGTTCTGTTTAAAATGGATTTTGCGGTAAAATGTACTGGCATCCTGAGTGCCGGTTCTCCTAAACTGTAATTTTATCTGGAATTTTTTGCAGTGATCATGCTTCATCATCATACATTTGCAACTGGTTTTTTATTTTAGTTTATGTGGCTTCTCGTTGTTTTACAAAAATACCCTTATTTACATATATATTAAGGTATGAAAAAATTTTTAAAAAAATAATTTTGTTTTAATTTTCAGTTTTTTTTTTCGTGAGTGAAGGAAAATTGATTTTATTTTATTTTATTTATTTATTTATTTATTTATTTTTTTTTTTTTTGGTGAGCGAGCAGCCTTTTAGTATTTTATAGCAATAAGATATAATAACTTTCTTTCATATTTTTCATCGTAAATTTAAACTTGATTTGAAAAGCGTAATACAGTCAAAATGATTGATATCTTTACTGACATAAAGCAAATCCATTCAACCGGAGAAATTTATAGGCTTTAAGCACCAGCGCTTCGAAAGAAACTGATTTTAAAAACCAAAGGGAAAAGTAAAAAGCAACAAAAGATATAAATCTATCTATATATTTATTCCTTCAAATATTGCAAGCCCTTCGTTTTTCTTATGAAGCTTTGAGCTCCATTCGCACATTGCCAATAAACCGTGAAAAAACTAGATTGAAATTCAATGGGAAAATATGACGCAAAAATAGTCTACAAATACTCAAAATAAAAAGAAGAGAAGCGAAGAAAAAATTTTTAAGTACGAGGGTGAGAGGAATATTTTTTCATTCAATAGTGAGAATGAAATCCGTTTTTCCTTTCAAATTTCTTACTTATTTGAAAATATTTCATATAGATATATTCTGAGATAAATATAATAAATAAAAGCAAATAATCAAACAACAAGCCCCTTCCATAAAATTTCCGAAAAAAGTGAATTAAGTCATTGAAAGTGTTTTATTTCAAATTTGAACTGATATTATATTTGAAGCTGATTTTAAAATCAATAAATGCTTATGGCCCTCAGATTCTAACAGATTTGAGAGCTTTGTTTTCAAAAATATTTTGTTCTATACTTTCTTTTATATTACTTTATTTAGTCTTTTTTTCTTTGAAAATTCTGTGTCAGTCATTTATTTTTATCAATGTTACTTTTAAAAAGTTAAAGTATAATTATAAAAAGTATGTATGTATAGTAAATAAATAATTTCTGAAATTATGACAAAGTTATTTCAAAAAATTCAAAAAGTAGATATTTATTACTTTTAAAATAGTGCACCAGAGTCTTAATACAAAAGAGATTCTTTCCATTTAATTTTTTACAAAACAGAGTAAAAAAAAAAATTTTTTAAAAATGATTTACGTCAAATCTAATTCGATCAAATACACTTTCTTTAATTTAAATAAAAATTTAAATATAAAACTATTCTCTTATTTAACATTATTTAATGTTACTTGTATTTAGCGTTAAAAACTATTTTAAAATAATCTTAGTACTCCAATTCTTTTAACGATAAAAAGAATCATCAATCGCATTTAAATTTTTCCTCAAAATAATCACGAACTATAGTTTTCTAAAAAATAAAAATACCAAAAGCATTTAAACAAACAAACGATTTTTAGTGACTGGAGTTTTTATTATTATTATTATTTTTTTATTTATTTATTTATTTATTTTTTGTAAAAATTATTCAAATATATCATTTGCTTATAAGCATGGGCAAAATTTATGTACAGTACGCAAAAAAAATAACCGGAAGAAATGGAATTTTAAAAATACAACTTTTTCAAAGTTCGACCGATTTCACTCAAATTTCGTATTTTACATTTAAAATTGCATTCTGTAAATATGAAAATTTGTATACCCTACAATTCTAAATTTTACAACAGTTACTAAATAAAATAATAAATGTTTACTAACTTACATTTTGCATGGAATTATCTTTTTATAAAACGAATTTTACAATTGTGTGCTAAATATTTCCAATTCATCTAAAAAGTTCTCGCTGATTGGTGAAATACACAAAAACGAAAAATTAACAGTAATGGGTCCAAACTTTCGTCGGCACTCCTGACCAAACTATTGGCTCAGAAATCCATATTCGTCGAAAAAATATATGTTTATTCTAAGGAAGTATGTTTTTGTGTCTGATTTCGTAATTTTAAAAATCATTTGTACTAATTAATTAGCATATTTGAGATTGCCCTTTTAAACCATTGAGTCCCAGAACGTGAAGATCCGTTCATTAGGATCAAAAGTTACTTAAGGTGGCCCGCATATTTAAATTTATTTATTTATTTATTTTTGCGCACATATACCATTTGAACTTTGAAAGCTTCTAAATATGATGAATGCTACAAACCCTGCTAAACGTAAATTGTTCTCTGTAAATGGTATCACGATATAGTATCCAATTTTGAAATATATTCCCTGAAATACTCGACAAAACATTTTTTAGATTAATTTAGTAATTGGGTTTTCGAAAATCAACCAAAGAGAGAGAAAATTTATGTTTTATCAAAACTTTACTGGTTTTATGTTAAGGTTTTATTTTAAATATTAAATAAGGCTTATGGATTTTTCTTTTCAAATTTGTATGCTTGATATGTCTCATTTTTAGAAGAAAAAAAAATCATCTCATTTTTCAAACTGAAATAAAGAACACAACGAATTGTGAACCACATAAAAAAATCAATTCATTTAAAAAATTTATTTAAGTTTCAAAACTAAAATTATACTATTTGCTAAAATAATATTTCGCCTTTTCCTAAACTCTTTAATTTTAAAGTTACATAAGTTCCTTTAAATGTTGAAACTTTTGAATATTTTTAGTAAAATTGTAAGTTCTTTACTCAAAGATTCAAATATATGAGATATCAAAAATTACGTGCTTATGAATCGTCTCGTACGAGTTGGAATTATTAGTCACGTTATTCGAATGCTTTATCTTTTAGTTTTCAAGCAATAAATGTATCAAATTTATTCTATTGGCTTAATTATTTTAAACTAATTTCGATACATTTAGACATAAAAAATTAAGTAATATAAATAATCCTAAGCAATTCCTTATAATTAAGGCTTGAATTAAGATTGTTTTGAAAGTTTATTAACTAATAACCTTGATGCACCCCATGTTTTAACTTTTTATTGGATTAAAAACTGCTTGAATATTATATGAATAATCATAAATAACACTGAGAAATAATTATTTTTCTGTTGTTTGAAATTTTTTTAACAATCTTATATACTTTCGCATCACTGATTTGGCATCTGCAAGTCCATTTCGCCTACCAAGCTACAGTTTTTTTTAAAAAAGCATTTTTAGTTTACTTTTTTTTTTAAATGTAGAAGTTTAAAAACGTTGCATACAACAGTGGATCGCATAAACGTTGCTACATACTCTTACGAATGTTAGGACACATAATCAAAATTAAATTTACAAAGAAACTCATTCCAGAAATATCCTCGTACGCAGCTAGGAGAGCTTTCCTATTTTGACCAGTTCAGAAGCACATGAAGAAACACTTCAGGACAAGGAAGTGCCCTTAGTGGCGTATGACGACATTTCCTGGCACAGGTTCATATTCACGTTTAATCCGGATGATGTTCTTTAACTTCCTAAGAAATTTATCGCAACATTTTCGAGCCTTCTGTTATGAATAACGTTTTTAAACCTATGCATTTCGACATTTTTAAAAACGTCATTTTAAAAAACATTTATGACTTTAGGAGAAAAAACAATTTCAGATTTGAAAACTTCAGTCCCAAATTAGGCAAGATCAAGTATCCGTATAAATGCAAAAAATTTCCCCTGTGTAATCAGAAATAATTAAAGTACTAGTACTAGTAATTAAAGTAGTTTTAGTCATTTTCTGCTCTAACTAATGGTGTTTTGGAATAATATTAACTAATAGTTTTAATGCATCAATAATTTTAACCTTTTACCGAGTAAATAAACGAACTTAAATCACTTGTGATCGATTATTGAAATATTATACAAATTATCGTAAAAAGTAATATTACTAATTCATTTCTGATTTTGGATTTAGTACATATTGTTTTGGAATTAAATTAACAAATAGCTTTTAAGTATCATACATTTGTAATATATTATCCAGTTAAGAAACTACCTCATACCAATTACGCCCAAATTTTTTCCCGTGAAATTTATTTAACGTTAGAAGTATGGTATTTCTGATCCTTTAAAAATACATAAACAAAATAAATAAAAGAGCTTCGGAAAAGTTATTCAACTCTTCGATCTTATAAAGAGAGAAAATGAAGAAGAAAAAAAAAAAAAATTATTCGATATTTTCTCTCGCCCTTTATTTGGAAGTTATTCGTTCACAGTTGGCTAAACCTAAAGGTCCTTTATTGCACGTCATAAAACGGAATTAAAGATTTCAGACGCATGCAAAGAAATGAGAAGATTTTTCCGTTTAGATTTTTTTTTAGAAATACAATTTCTTATTTCTGCTTTTTTTATTTTCTTAAACCGAAAAGTGGTTTGTTTTTTTCCGATAATATACTTTATTATCTGTGCAATATGGGGGAAATTTTCAACCACGGCAGATGGTTTTATTTGCTTATTTATTTTCATTTTTTGTTTTTTTTTAAGACACTAAAAAAGCTACTTTCATGAAATTGATCTGCTATTTATGTTGTTTTTCTGCCGGTTTATTTTTTATTTTTTATTTTTTTAATTTTTAATAAAAAGCATTTTTTCATATATATTTCTTTAATATCAAAATATTTTTTTAATATGAAGCTTTACGTTCTTAATTTTAAAATATAACCTAGTTTGAGTAGTGGGCGTTACTAAGAGTATAACATAAAATAAAACTCTAAAAGTGACATTGAGCCTTGGTGGCTTAGGGGATACAGCGCTCGCCAGGTGAACCGGGTTCGAGTCCCAGCAATGGCTGGTCTATTCGAATTCCACACCCTGCTTGCACCAATCACAGTGCTGACGTAAAATATCGTCAGTGGCAGATGGATCATGGGTTAGAGTCCCCTCTTCATCAAACTAACTGTGGGAGGTATTCGTGGTTTTCCTCTCTATTCAACGCAAATGCGAGTTAATTCCATCAAAAAGTTTTCCACGATTTCAAATTTCTCCCAATACTTGATCCAGGAGTTCCCTTGTCTTCTGAATTTTGTTGAAAATTACAAGGTAACGGAGTTGAACATTGGTAGTCGTAAACCCTAAATTGAGTCAGCTGTTCAACAACACAACGGTTTATATATATATATATAAAGAAAAAATTGTGACATTAAGAACTAGCAATGATTTCTTAAAACTTCCTTTGATACTACCGTAATTTATAATAACTCATTTTCTTAAATGCTTTCATTAAGGAATAAAAGATTTTTTATAATAAAAAATAACTATTTTTATAGTTTCAAAATCAATCCGAGCTTAAGCGGTTGAGTTTTTTCCCAGACTTCCATCGTTCTATAAAGAACTGTGAAACTATAGATGGAAAAAAGTCACAGTTTTGAGAATAGGAAAAACGTCAGTGTTCTTTCTCTTCTTTTTTTTTCAATATATTTTAAAACTTACTGTATGGCTGCATTATCTGGATTCAAAAAATTGCACGAACTGATAAACGGATAAACTTAAGATTGCGAAAACTGATAATAAGTCATTGATTTTGATATCTTTTATCTAGGCGAAAAACTTTCGCCAAATTGGCGATTTTTAAAAAAATTTAATAACTTTTAAAATATTTTAGTTATTTGTTCGTCCTAAAGCCCAGATAGTTCATTACAACAAGATGGCCTATAAAGTTAAAAATTATAGCTTTGCTTCAAGTGTTCGGCACTTAAACTATGACGTTTTTTATTTTCTTTGGCGAAAGAGCTTTGAAAAATTACGTTAAACACTCGCAACAGTTGCAAAAACAACCTTATGTATTATTCTCTAAAATGCATTTTTTAATATAACAGTTAATAGAACAGCTTTAAACGAACTAACTTCCTTCAAATGAAATAAAACAGACGAATCATTTAAATTAATAGTTTCAACTTAATATGATCTATACATTCTTTAATCACCCAGCATTTAAAAATAATCATCTTCTCGAACATAAAAGTGATTATAAATTATTCTACTCAAAATGAAATAATAGAATTTAATGATTCATTGAAAGCAATGAATCTTGAGAAGAGTGAGAATTCCGCTAAAGATGCTAATGAAATTTCTGATTAATGAAAACTCCTCTTTTCACATTCCACTCACTCTTAGGTGCCGCAGTTTTAAATGAATTATTTAAATTAGATGTAATATGTAACTCGTCCTGCCGGTGACGTTCAATGCATCCCCTTCGTTTAGGGGATGAACGGGGGTGCGCAAAAAGAATAAAAAAGGAAAAGCATCACTTGGAAATGGTGCAATTGGCATGGATGACAATTCATAGGAGAGGTGCAAATCCTTCTATGAGTGGGGGTGGTTGAGGGTGGATCATTTTCGTTCCGAAAATTCGAAGGGTGGGGGAGTGCTAAGGGGGTGCGCCAGCTGACGGCTCTATTGCAACGAAATCACCTTCTCAGCCCGCACCGCGTGCACTTGTCATGTGGCCAACGCTGTACCATTGTGTGCACCACCCCTAGGATCATTCGAACAAGATGGCGCTTCGCCTTTATCCCGGGGGTGGAAAAAATTTTTGGCTTTTTTCTTCCCCCTTTTATTTCTTATAAGGGTGTGTGGGGGCAATGTTATTGAAATGGAGAGAGTGACATTATATGCGTGAGTGAGTGTGTGTTTTAAGGCAGACGATTTTTAGAATCCTGTTCCCCCAACTCTTTTATGATAACGGGGTATTTTTTGAGGTATTACACTAGTAGGTAGATTCTTCAGTTAACACTCCCAAACGACTGAACATGTTCTTCTGACAGATTTCATACTTTTGAATTAAAATTGAACGTGTTGATATCATTTAATAGAAATATTTGGTAATTAGTTTTTGAAACCCCATTATAAATCATATTTAAAGCGATTAAATTAAGCGTGTTTATTTCCTAGTAAGAAAAAAAAAAAAAACATGCAATTATCTTCCTTTAATACTCCCAAAAGATTGATTTCATATTCGCCTGACAGATTTCATACTTTTGAATTAAAATTGAACGCGTTGATATTTAATAGAAATTCTTGGTAATTAGTTTTTGAAACTCAGTTTAAATTTAAAAAATTTTGTCCATGGTCATTTACAAAATATTCAAAATAGATGAAAAAATATAAAGCATATTTAGAACGATTAAATTAAGCGTGTTTATTTCCTAGTAAGAAGAAAAAAAAAAACCATGCAATTATCTTCCTTTAATATTTCCAAAAGATTGATTTCATATTCACCTGACAGATTTCATACTTTTGAACTAAAATTGAACGTGTTGATATTTAATAGAAATGTTTGGTAATTAGTTTTTGAAACTCAGTTTAAATTTAAAAAAATTTTGTCCATGGTCATTTACAAAATATTCAAAATAAATGAAACAGTTTATATTAAGCATATTTAGAGTGATTAAATTAAGGGTGTTTATTTCCCAGTAAAAAAACACCATACAATCATCTCTGTAAAACACCCAACATATGTAGTTTGAATATTAGGAAGAATATACTGGAACTTAGAAAAACAAATGAATATATAACAACTTTTAAAAAGTTTGTAACTGCACTCTAAAAAACCGGTTTAACATTGGCAAGTATTAATATGGGCAGCTTGAACCATAATACTTTCTGCAATTTTAGTAAGATAACTCTCAGAAAAATCGGTCGATTATTGAGCAAGAATGCCCCTGAAACTATAATACGGTGCCATTTTGCTGTAATTTTAGTAAGATAATTCTCAAGATACTCTCCCAAAACTCAGTTGAGCATTGAGCAAGAATATGGATCACTTAAACCATAATACGGTACTGTGCCATTTTGCTGTAATTTTGGTAAGATCTCAAAACTCTCTCAGGAAAATCGATTGAACATTGTACTAGAATACGAGTAACTTGAACCCTAATATTGAGTAACTTTGCAGCAATTATAGTAAGGTAATTCTCAGAACGGTCTAAGAAAAATGAATCCTGCATTGATAAAAAATATAGGTACCTTGAACAATAATAATTTGTAACTTTTTGCAGTTTTGGTAAAGTAACTCAGCATTGATCAAGAATGTGGATACTTTGAACCACAATAAAACTTTGCAGTAATCTGAATCAATAGTTAAATTGAACCATGCTTCCACTCAAGTTAAACTATAGTACCAAAACCATGTAATAAAATTTAACATAGTTCAAATTATGGCCATATTAAGTTTGAAACAAAATTGGAAAATATTGCAGTTCAACACTCTCAGAAATCTTAACAGTATATTTATAGAAAAATTAGCATTCGAATGTGTTTCAAAAAGTGTGTGACTATTCTAAAAATTACTACAAATATAAATTAAAGAGAGATTGTTGAAAATTTGAAAAATCGAAGTAATGACATATTCATTTAAATTTTAGAATTTGTCCCTCTACAATATTGTGTAAATTTCCTGACAACTTAATACTGATCCATATTGAACCCCATTATCGTGCATATAAAATCATAATTGATTTGAATACACTGTGTTTATATATATTTCTATGGTATGTTTTCTAAATATTTATATTAGTTTTTATAAAAATTTATATGTGTGTTAAGCATTTATGATTTGTTATCATAATTTTTTTTAATTAAATCCATAAACTTTGCTATATTTTATCATAAATATTCAAATTAATACTTTGTTATAAAAAAAAAACTTCTGGCTATTTTTATATATTAACTATTATAATATGTTGTCATAAAAACTATACGCGTATATTCTTTATACGACAAAATATAATAAGATGGTCTTTTGTAAAATAAAGGTAAAAATAAAAAAGTAAAGATGAAAATTAAAAAGTGAAGAAATTTATTCGAAAATATGAGTAAATGTGAGAAAAAAATCTTTGAATGCTAAAACTCTTTCAAACATAATCCGATAGTAAATTCAACAAATACTTTAAAGCTGTTTTATGAATTATTATAAAGTATTATGAAAATATCTGTGTTCATATGAATTTCTATGGTATGTATTCCTAAAAAATTATGCAAGTTTTTGTAAAAATGCATATGTTTATTAAGCATTTATGATATGTTATAAAAATGTAGAGATAAATCTATGAATTTTTTTTTGTTTTTGATTTTTTAGCGTAAAAATTCATTTTTATATTTTATCATAAAACTACGTTTATATATAAACTTTTATGATATGTTGTCATAAAAATTACATGCATGTATCCTTTCTACGTCAAAATATAATAAGATAGTTTTTTGTAAGATAAAAATGAATCTTTGCTAAAAATTTATTAGAAAAAAATGAGTAAATCTGAGGGGGGGGGGAGAATCTTTTTTTATGCTAAAACTCTTTCAAATTTAATCAGATAATAAATCCAACAAATACTCTAAAGCCCACATTTAATCTTTATCTTTATGTTTTGAAACTTCTAATGAGAAAATATTTTCATAAAAAAAATTGTCACATCTCTCGTTGCCTTCTTTCAAATGAGTTTTTTCATGCCTGTACTGTCTTTGCAAAAGACAGGTAATTCACTTGTAATATACAGGTGTTACTTAAATGGTGACATGTTGTAAGTTGAAACGTTTCATATCTTATGCTTTTATGTACTTTTTTTCAACTCTGCAAAAATTAATTAACCCCAGGACAGTTTTTTTTTTTCGTTCCTTTTTTTCCCGGCTTAGTTATCCCCAGAAAAGAGAATATCTGATAAAATATTTTTAGAAGCTTTTTTTTTTTTCTTTTAGAAAATAAATTATTATTTGAGAATTTTCTAGTAAAAATTATAACAAGGTTAGAAAAGGTAAAAAAATTTTAAAAATTGATGTTTTAATTCTGTTTTGAAATTATTTGTTTTAAATTCTGTTTTGAAATAATTTGTTAATTAAAAAAAAGTATATATTTATGGTTTAGCTTATTTACGCATGCTACTATTTTGTTTTATCTTTTGATATTTCAACCTGCATATAAAAATTATTTTTTAAAAAATACTTTTGTTACAGTCGCATTAGAATAAATATTTTAATTAACTTACAATTATTTATGAAATGCTTTAATCAGTTTTTGACTTATTTAGGATTTAACTTGTTTATAAAAAATATATATGTACAGTAAGAGAGGGTATCGAAACTTATAAAGGTAAAATGAACTTATTCAATAAAATTCGTTGAGGTTCCTCAGTTTTTGGAAATCATTTTGCCTCAATAGCTAAAATTTGAGCCACATTTTTTTAGAAAATTCAAAGATTTTAATTTTTGGAAAAGAGCTGGGGTCTTGCTTCTTCCCCTCATAACAAACTTGTTCCGTTTTTTTCTTACGTTATGACAATAGTGTTGTTGCTCCCACCCCCACAAAAAAAGCTTGCTTTGCTCTAAACTACTTTAACTTCAACAGTCTTATTGCTTTTCAACACAAAAAACTCACTTTGTTTAATATTACTTCAAAAAGTTTTGTTGCCTATTAACACATAAAAATTTGCTTTGCTCTATATTACTTCAACGGTGTTATTGCTCTTCCAAACAAACAAACAAACTTGTTTTGCTCTATATTCCTTTAACGGACTTCCAGCTTTTCCACTCATAAAACATACTTGCTCTATATTATTGCAATAGTCTTGTTGCTTTTCCCCTAAGAAAACACACTTTGCTCTATATTACTTCAACGGTCTTATTGCTCAACCACACACCCATAAAAAAATACTTTGCTATTACTTCAACATTCATGTTGCTTTTCCACAAAAAACATACTTTGCTCTATATTACTTCAACAGTCTTAATGCTTTTCCAAAAAAAAAAAAAAAAAAAAAAAAAAAAATACTTTGTTCTATATTACTTCAACGGTCTTATTGCTCTTCCACACACCCACAAAAAAAAAAAAATACTTTGCTCTATATTACTTCAACGGTAATGTTGCTTTTCCACAAAAAACATACTTTGCTCTATATTACTTCAACAGTCTTGTTGCTTTTCCACAAAAAAAAGAAGAAAGCGTACTTTGTTCTATATTACTTCAACGGTCTTATTGCTCTTCCACACACCCACAAAAAAAAAAAAATACTTTGCTCTATATTACTTCAACGGTAATGTTGCTTTTCCACAAAAAACATACTTTGCTCTATATTACTTCAACAGTCTTGTTGCTTTTCCACAAAAAAAAGAAGAAAGCGTACTTTGTTCTATATTACTTCAACGGTCTTATTGCTCTTCCACACACCCACAAAAAAAAAAAAAATACTTTGCTCTATATTACTTCAACGGTAATGTTGCTTTTCCACAAAAAACATACTTTGCTCTATATTACTTCAACAGTCTTGTTGCTTTTCCACAAAAAAAAGAAGAAAGCGTACTTTGTTCTATATTACTTCAACGGTCTTATTGCTCTTCCACACACCCACAAAAAAAAAAAAAATACTTTGCTCTATATTACTTCAACGGTAATGTTGCTTTTCCACAAAAAACATACTTTGCTCTATATTACTTCAACAGTCTTGTTGCTTTTCCACAAAAAAAAGAAGAAAGCGTACTTTGTTCTATATTACTTCAACGGTCTTATTGCTCTTCCACACACCCACAAAAAAAAAAAAATACTTTGCTCTATATTACTTCAACGGTAATGTTGCTTTTCCACAAAAAACATACTTTGCTCTATATTACTTCAACAGTCTTGTTGCTTTTCCACAAAAAAAAGAAGAAAGCGTACTTTGTTCTATATTACTTCAACGGTCTTATTGCTCTTCCACACACCCACAAAAAAAAAAAAAATACTTTGCTCTATATTACTTCAACGGTAATGTTGCTTTTCCACAAAAAACATACTTTGCTCTATATTACTTCAACAGTCTTGTTGCTTTTCCACAAAAAAAAGAAGAAAGCGTACTTTGTTCTATATTACTTCAACGGTCTTATTGCTCTTCCACACACCCACAAAAAAAAAAAAAATACTTTGCTCTATATTACTTCAACGGTAATGTTGCTTTTCCACAAAAAACATACTTTGCTCTATATTACTTCAACAGTCTTGTTGCTTTTCCACAAAAAAAAGAAGAAAGCGTACTTTGTTCTATATTACTTCAACGGTCTTATTGCTCTTCCACACACCCACAAAAAAAAAAAAAAATACTTTGCTCTATATTACTTCAACGGTAATGTTGCTTTTCCACAAAAAACATACTTTGCTCTATATTACTTCAACAGTCTTGTTGCTTTTCCACAAAAAAAAGAAGAAAGCGTACTTTGTTCTATATTACTTCAACGGTCTTATTGCTCTTCCACACACCCACAAAAAAAATAAAAAAAATAATAAAAATAAATAAATAAATACTTTACTCTATATTACTTCAACGGTCTTATTACTTTTTCACCACAAAAAAAAAAAAAAAAAAAAAAAACACTTGCTTTGCTCTATATTATTTTAACAGTCTTTTTCATTTATCAGACAAAAAATTACCTTTTTTTAACGTTATTTTAACTGCCTGAAGTTTTTTATGCAGAAAACATGCTTTGCTCATATTTTAGCAATCTTGTTACTGTCCTATACGAACATATGCTCTATAATACTCTATGTTGTCTCCACAGCTTTGTTGCTTTCCAATAAGAAAAATTGCTTTTCTTTTTCTATGTTATTTTAAGTAAAAACAAAATTTACATTTGTACTTAAACAGTTTGAGTGAAAACAGACAAAAATTACTGCAAATTTTAATGCCAAAGCATCAATGAATTAAGACTGAATTTATTTGGAAAAAGTGCGGTAAATGTGACGTTATATAGCTTTAAATTTTATAAGTGACACACGAAAAATCTGTTTTTTATCAACTTGGTTAATTTTCCTTTCCCTTCGTTGCAATTTTCTATTTACAATTAAGGTAATAGGGCTCTAACCCATCTTAAATCATTTTGCTTTAAATTCAATATCCTGCTTTCACGAGGAAAAAAACCAATTGAGATTTACAAAAACCATGACCGCTATTCAGTATTCGATTGAGGCTTTGCCCTCTTTTTTTCCCTTCAAAAAAAAGCAAAAGATTTTGAGAAAAGAATGTTAAGAATTGACAGATTTCGATATTTCAGCGCAACATATGCATGAATATATTCGCAACGCAACACATACATACATTTATATATATGAGCAAAGCCCTATTTCTCCTAGTACACAACTTAAAAAAAAAAATCCATAACCAAAAAATAACTTTAAAAAAGAGTGGTAGATATCAGGTGATGCCAAAAACTTCCTCATACATGCAAAACCAGTAGAGCTTTTGCATTAACGGCCCTTTACTTGGTGGCCCCTTCCCCTTATTCCCCTTTCAATCTACGGATGCGACTGAATATCGTGAATAGCAATGACGTCACAGCTGTATCCAATGGGAAGTGGCGCTTGTCATACGAATTGCTACGTCTCATTGATTCGCGCATGCGCTATGCAAAGAAATGAGGTGTCTGTCTTTTCTTATAACCCTCATTCAAATATGAAACTAAAGAACATATTTGAGTTTTTAAAACTATTGGTTGTAAATGATAGATACTTTCTTAAAATGGTTTCTTTATAAGAGATAACTTCGAATCATAACGTAACTGAACACCCGTAAACTCGTGTAATGACATTCTTCCTGATTGATAATATTATATTAAGTTTTAAAAATGTAAGATTAAAATTTTTAAACCATTTTTCGCTGATAGATATTTTTCCTAAATCACAAGTGAATTGGTCACGAATTCAAACGTAATTTAATAACATTTTTCCTGGTCAAAAATGTTGCATTTTTAAGTTCAGACATATTTTAATTTTTTAAACTGTAGGTTATGAATGATAGATACATAATTAAATGCTTTTTTTAAAAAATTTTATAATTGATAGCTCCGAATAATAACGCAACTGAACACTGTTAAACTCGAGAACTGACTTTTATCCTGATTGATAACATTATATTAAACTTTAAAATTGAAAGATTTAAATTTTCAAAAGAATTTTTAGATGATAGGTATTTTTCCTATTATCGTTATTTTTATTTAAATAAAAGATATTATCAAAATCTATTAAACCTATCTAAATCTATCTATTATTTGTTTGAATAACTAATATTTAATTCAAGAAATCGAAAACACAAGTGAACTGTTCTCGAATCTCAACGTAATTTAATAACATTTCTCTAGGTCAAAATTTTTACATTAAATTTTTATGTACAGACATATTTTAAAATTGTATTGTTATTAAAATTGTAGGTTATAAATAATAGATATTTCCTCCAAATCATGACCCAACTGTAGATAATGTCTAATATCAAACTCGTGTAACAATATTATTTCATTTCGGTAATATTATTAATAATAAAGTTTGCATAATAGCACTTTTGTTAAAATATATATAAAGATTGGCTGATTATATGCAACAAATGTGGCATTTTGTGTATAGAAGATATTTACTGAGAAAGTTACTTTTTTTTTTTTTAAACCGTAAAGAAAAACTATTTTCTAAAATCAATATGGGTTTAAAATTTGAAAAAAAAATATGAAAAAAAGTGCTTTAATCTAATTGTGAACGAAACCCTAAAACCAATATATAATGTTCCTATTCATTTTAACTTTAATAACTTACATACATACTCACGAATTTTAATAAATGCTTGAAAACACCGCAAAAAGTCAATTACAATGAAAGTTACTTTGCAGTTTTTAATTTTATTACCGGTGTTGAACCGTGACCCCATTCTGAGTTCACGACTATCAATATTCAACTCCGTAGCCTTGTAATTTTGAACACAACCCAGAAGACAAGGGTAATTATGAATCAAACAATAGCAGAAACTAGTCTTCGTGGAAGACTTTTTAATGGAACTAACTCACGTTTGCTTTACTCGTGAGAGGGAAATCACAAAAACCTCCCATGGCTAGCCCGATGGCAAGGGGATTCTAACCCATGATTCATCTACCATTGAGAATATTTTACGTATGCACTACGTCGGTGTGATTCTTGAGCAGAATTCGTGTCCACTAGGGTTCAAACAGCTGGGGGTTGAATCTGGCTCACCTCATTGAATGATGAACGCTCTATCCCCGGAGCCACTGTGGCTCAACACTTAATAATTTTGTTTTGTATTTTAAGAGCCTATCCAACATTTACTAATTGGTGATGAGCTTCAAGTTAATTCAACTCTTTTTTTTTTAAAAAAAATAAAGGACGTGGAATTTTATGCCTCAGTTCAGCATATAAAGTAAAATACAGGATAACTACGAAAATTATTTGGATCAATAAACTTATTGTTAGAAACTTCTTCCATTTAAAGCATTTTAGCTATTTAAAACAAGTTCATACTACGGTGGAACCGTAAAATGATCTTAAAACCGTAAAATTACCCGATGTAATGTTTGAATGTGATCCAACATTTCTAACACTGGGCAGTTAAGACAAAGATATTCTTCTTACCTTGCATATTATTTTTTTACTCTAAATAAAAGTTTTATAATTTATTATCAATTAATAGCTTTTTTTTTCTTTTCCAGGTAAAAATTTGGTTTCAAAACAGGAGGATGAAGTGGAGGAACTCCAAAGAACGCGAGTTGCTATCCAGTGGTGGATCAAGAGAACAGACACTCCCCACCAAACACAATCCAAACCCTGACCTTAGTGACGTCGGTTCTTACGTATCCAAAAGCTCGGACTGCATGCGAGATGAAGATGCTTTTAAAGACTTAAAAGTCACCCCATGCCATACACCGGATAGTCCTGGTGACGATGATAGCGGACATCCACATGTTTCCCACTGCGTTGACCGCAGTTCTGATGAAATGGACATTAAAGTGCTGTAAATATGTACCGAGTTTGCGGGCCAACTTGTAAGAATGTACCTGATCATTGTACGAGTGTACCTGATTCGGTTGTAATTATAGATTTGAGAATCTGCAGTCAACTTCACCCGTGAAAAATATTCAAAAAGCCATTGAAAAGCAAAAAGCATTTTTACCATGTAAAAAAAAATTCATTTAAAATTCATATCAATGTCATCAAGATATTAGCATAATTGAAAATCAAGGGGAAATAATGGTTTATGTCTATGAAAGCTGATTCTAAGAAGAAGCAAACAGAAGCACGCGGACGGAACATCCATAGAATGGTCCATCTTTACAGTGTAATCTTGGTCATTTTTCACGTCATTGATTTGCCAAAACTTAGTAATACTCAAAATGCAACAAATGGTGATCCGATCACCATTTTTGTGTAAAATTGACATGAACAGTTCTTCCTCCTTGGTCCTCAAGTTTTATCTCAAAATCTCTCAACGTACGGTACAAATTTCAATCCTGTTCAATTTATTTGCTGGAGTCTAGTCTAAAAACTATAATGTTCATTAAAAAAAAAAAAAAAACAGCTTTTTAAGAAATCAAGTTACTGCATACAAGATTTGTGAATAACATTCCTAAAGAACGCTTTGTGAATTAAATTTTTGCATAGATGTGCATATCTTGTAAGAACTCTGAAAAACTTTTGGAGACCTAAAGAACTGCATTGAGCAATCGGGTGGTCATTGCTATTTTTAAAAATAATCCAAACTGATTTCAGTAGAGTAATTCAGAAAGGGGAACAGGTGATTTCCCTACAGCCATACCCTCCATTATTTTAGATTTTTTCGAATCAACCATTGCAGTGGTAGCAAACTAAATTAGCAAAATATATATATATATATATATATAATTGTTTTAAATTTTTACCAAAGCTTATGCCATTTGTCTACTTGTCCTTGTTTATATTCGTTTAAATTATTTGTATGTAGTGTTAAGCAAAATGCATTTAAATCAAAAATATTAATGTGGCTAAAACTAGGAAAAATATCTTCTGAAACTACGAGAATTCCGTAAAATCTAGAAGGCCTGCCCGAAATTGAAATAATTAAATATATTTATTGTTTCCTTACTTTGCTGTATTTATCCTTGTTATAAAGTATATAAAAAAAAAACATGCAATGTCATTTTGAATTTGTTTGGGTATGAACTGCAGCTCAACCACCTGGTCCATTTACTGAAAACACTCCTGGATCGTTTTGTACAATTTAAACATGATCAAAGATGAACTATAAATCTTTGCTAAGTGATATAATTCTCGGTGTTTATCATTGTTATTATTTATTTATTAAGTTCTTTTAGAAACTCAAACACTTTCTAACATTTTAAAAGGAAAAAAAAAAGTTCTGTAAAAAATACCGCTCCGTATATTAATGACATTTCAGGTAAAAAAAAAAAAAATTTACATTATAATTCCGGTTAATGAAACCGAAATATATTGTATTTAATATCTTCATTTGATAATTTGTCCGTTTATATGGTAACTGTTTCTACAAAATCTCGGTTTTCAAATTTATAGTTCTTATTACCACAAATTTATAGTTCTTATTACCACAGATACAAAATTGAAAACTAAATTTAAACGAATAAATGGTTTTAAGCCGAGCTCCGTGGTAAATTGATTGATGAAATTACTGACTTCTACCAAATCTCCCGCCAAGTTTATCACAAATTGTAAAGCCATATTTTATTGTTTATTTTACCAAAATCATTATAAAAGCGCTTCAGTAAAATTTGTCGAGCTTTTGGGTGTTCTCATAGAGCCAGAAACATGGTAAATTCTGACTATATTATGGTAATTTTAACCATACTTATTTCTCTGTGTACTCTTATCAAATAAGTTAAAAATTCGAAATTAACATGATGGTGATTTAAGTCAATTTTATATTATGAACTAAAACAGTTTTAGCGTGTCATTTCGTTTAAAATAATTTTTAACTAAAACATTCAATTAAA